>OX463225.1:916335-940643 GCA_949820135.1 Sylvilagus floridanus | reverse complement strand
GGTGGCTCCGAGCACAGCCCAGCACTTCCGGGCAGCCTGGCTACAGAGAACTCCCAGGCTCGGAGCCGCCCTGTGGTGCCCCCATCAGCGCCGGCAAAGGCTCCAGTCCAGCCCCTGCTGATGCACCTGGGGGAGCAATGGAGGACGCCCCGCGCTGCGCCCCTGCACCCGCGTGGGAGACCGGTGCTGGCTGCAACCTGGCCCGGCCCTGGTGGTCCAGGCCACTTGGGGAGTGAGCCGTGGGGGAAGCACTCACTCTCCCTCTCTCGCTCTCCCTCTGTCTTCTGCCTCTCCAATAAATAAATCTTAAAACAATTCCCAACTGGACGACAGGCGTTTTGAAATAACCCAGTGGAATTTTTAAAAAATAATAAATAAAATCAGGAAGACAATGCCAGGAGGGAGGCCCACAGGTGTGCGGGACACACGCAGAAGCCACATCTGCACTGTGGGTGTTGGGGGAGGAGCCCGGGAAGCTGTCGGGGGGGGGGGGGCCGACTCCTGACAGCCCCAGCCGCCCCACGGCCCCTGCAGCTGCCCAAGCCCCAGCCCAGGAGCGGCTCTGGGCCCACCAGAGGACGGCAGCCCAAGTCCGTGTGAGGCGAGGGCCGCCGGCCGGGAGATGAGCGGAGAAATTCAAATCCTGAGAGAAGAAACTGCCGCCCGCGGCCGCCGCGCCCTGCAAAGCCAGCTTCAGCAATCACGGGAACGCCCAGCCCGAGAGGCGTCCTGGCTGCCGGCAAGCCCAGCGGGGTCCTCGGAAACACACACGGAAGGGGGTTGGGGAGGGGGGACACAGCGGGGAGAACAGAGCGAATCCCCCCCCCCAGAGCGGCACAGCGCCAGCGGCGAGCAGGGCCAGGGCGGGGCAGCGGACAGCCGAGCACACGCAGGGGCCAGCCGGCCCCCCACACCCCCAGCCCCTCCGGTTCCCACCCAGCTCTGGGGGGCAGCGGATGGCGGCCCAGTGCTAGGGCCCCTGCCACCCCCAAAGGAGACCCAGACGAAGCTCCCGGCTCCTGGCTTCAGCCACTTAAAATATACAGACTAAGGGATTAAAGCAGAAAAAATCAGTGATCTGTTACCTGTAAGAATTCACTGCAGGGGCCGGCGCTGTGGCGCAGCCGGCTAAGCCTCTGCCTGTGGCGCCAGCTCCCCTATGGCGCCGGTTCAAGTCCCGCTGCTCCACTTCGGCACAAACCAACGAAAACATCACAGGCAGCACCGGTGGGCGTCCGGGACGTTCCGCCCGCAGGGGCAGAGCACGCACCCGTGTCGCCAGCACAAGCAGCGGGCCCTGGGCACGCGTGTGAGGCCACAAAGCCCCCACGACAGCCGGGGTCGGGCTCGCAGCTCCCGGCTCCTGATCACAGCGGAGAACCCAGAGACGGGAACTCAGCAAGGCCACTGAGTCAAAGGAGAAATCAAGAGGGAAATTGAAAACTTTCCCAGAGCAAACGAAAATGAAACCATCGCAGCGGACGCAGGATTTCTGGCGGAGAACGCTGGCCTCAGGAGCGGGTGGAGAGCGCAGAGCCCAGAGCCCAGAGCAGTGGAGAAGCGAGCGGATACAAAGTAGCCACCCCGGCAGCGCTGGCTCTGAGAGGGTGAAGGAGCTGGAAGAAGCTCCTTCTAGAACCAGGAGGGACGGGGACGGAGACTCAGGTCCCTGCCCAGAAGCACCAGGGCTCCCGCCGGGCAGCTGGGGGCGGCTTCCAGCTGGCAAACCGGGAGCCAGGGGGCAGGGCTGGCGTCGGGCACAGAGCAGGACGCCCCGGTCACCAGCCGGAACCCTAACCGGAAACGGCTTCCGCGGCACAGAAGCCAGGGCTGCACTGTGCAATTTACAAAACGCCGCCGGTTCTTCTGGAACTGCCCCAAAGGATGGACGGGGGGAGCTCCCGGCCTCGCTGCGGGAAGCCGGCATGGAGCCACCTCAGTGACAGGGCCACCCCGGCGACAGTGACAGCCCAGGGCCACCCCGGTGACAGTGACAGCCCAGGGCCACCCCGGCAACAGTGACAGCCCAGGGCCACCCCGGCAACAGTGACAGCCCAGGGCCACCCCGGCGACAGTGACAGCCCAGGGCCACCCCGGTGACAGGACAGCCCAGGGCCACCCGGTGACAGCACAGCACGGCACAAGGCCGTCTCACGTCCAGGCACTCAATGAAATCCCACATCCCATTCATGATCAGAACCTCAGGCCTGGTACTGAAGGACCCCCGCACGCTGTCCCGGCAAAGCCACTGTGTCCTGCTGACCTGACCCCCCCTCCCCCCGGACAGGGAGGGCCGGACGTCCACGTTCCCCTGTGCACTGCGGGACGTCCCACCAGGACAGGAAAGGGCCAACCCGCCGTGGGCAAACAGCGCGATTTCACATGGACAAAGGCCTGACGGAAGCCCCAGAAACCCCAGGACTCACACAGAAGGATGCGGAGCTTTTTAACCCCCGGTAATGAAATCGCTGAGAAAGAGACCAAGACGAATCCGATCCGCGTAGACACACAAGCCCCGAGGAGTCCTCTTAGCCAAGGCGGAGTGGTATCAGCCACGGAAACTGCGAAACCCCCACGGAGGGACGGGTCAAACACCAGCCCGAGGGCTCCCCGTGAGCGCGGACGGGAGCCGTGGACACCATTAAAATGTCAGCGCTGCCCGCAACGACCCACAGACGGCGCAACGCCACCAAACTAGCAAGGCTGTGTTCCGGAGAGCTAGACAAAGACACAAAATCCAGATGGAACCAGGGAGGACCCGGAGCAGCCGACCACGCCCGAGGGGGCAGCGAAGTCCAAGGCGTCCCACAAAGCCATCCTGACCGCGGGCTCCCTAGGGGCTCCAGAAGTCAGTCCACAGGTCTGCAGGCAGCTGCCGACGGAGGCAGCCGGAGCACGGGACAGTCTCTCAGTCGCTGGCGCGGAATCCGAGCACCACACGCAGAAGCCGGGACCCCACCCCCAGCTCACCGCACACAAGCTCGGCTCAGCGTGGACTAAGGGCTTAGACAGGAGACGGAAACGTGCTGCGCCGTCAAGCTTCCGATTGGCGGATGGCAACGGCGCGGGCAGGGCCAACACCCGGCGGGCACCGGGAGCTCAAGCAGCTCCCGGGCGGAAAGAGCACGGGACCCCGGGGCGGGCTGGGCGCGCCGAGCAGCCCCCCAGCGGAGGCCCGGGCTCCGGGCCCTGCCGCCCCGCACCCCAGCTTCTGGCTAATGCACGCCCTGGGAGGCGCAGGTCTCTGCGGGGAAACGCGAAGCAGAACCACCCGGGTTGGACCGGCAGACGCCGGTGAGGATGCCGAGGGAGCGGGCGGTGGACTTCACCCAGAGACGAGAAATCTACCGACGCTGACCCAGCGGCCCCTCCCTGGGCGCAGCCAAAGTCAAGAGACCCTGTTCACGGCAGCCAAGACCCGGACGTGGCCCAGCGGCCCCGCCCCAGCCCCGTGGCCAGCAGACGCCTGCAGTGCCGTCGCCTTGGCACAGCCGTGGGCGCTGTGGTCGCCCTCCTGCGCAGCGGTGTGTGGCTCCCGGCCTGGAAGGGGGCTGGGCGCGGGGCCCGAGGCCCGGACGGCAGTGGACAGCAGTTCACCGAGTGTGTCCACGTGGCCAGCAGAGGCCACTCTGCACACTCCCAGGGAGGATGCGGCAAAGCCTTCGTGGTGACAGACATGCCAGCGTCCTGACCTGGTCGTGCTGTGCCTGCACTCAGACGTCTCACTGTGCCCACGCGTGTGCAGTTCCTGCGTGTCCACCGTCATCACACTAGACCCTGTGCTGTACCCATGCGTGTGCACGGCTGGGCATGGGAACCCGTCCTCAGAGAAGTGGAGGCGCCGTGCCCCTCCCACCAGAGTTCACCTGGCTGCCGACTCAGGACTTGGAGGACTGGGAGCCCCAGCCCAGGCCCCAGCCCAGCCCCCAGCCCAGCCCCCAGCCCAGGCCCCAGCCCAGCTCTCAGCCCCAAGACCAGCCCAGGCCCCTGCCCAGGCCCCAGCCCAGGCACCAGACCAGGCCCCAGACCAGACCAGCCCCCAACCCATGCTCCTCAGACCAGCTCTCAACCCAGCCCAGCCCAGCCCAGCCCAGCCCAGCCCCAGCCCTCAACCTAGCCCCAGCTCTCAACCCAGCCCCCAGACCAGCCCCTAGCCCCAGACCAGCCCGCAGACAAGCCTTCAACCCAGCCCCCAGCCCAGACCAGTCCCAGCCCTCAACCAACCCAGCCTCCAGCCCAGCTGTTAGCCCCGACCAGCCCCCAGCCCGCAGTCCAGCCCAGCCCCAGCAGCACGGGCCCAGGTGGGATGGGGAGGAGAGGGTGGGTACAATACCTGGATGGGGACAGGCACCATCAGCTGGTCACCTGCAACAGACGCACCATCAGGGCGGCCAGAGCCAGTGACGCTGGGGGCTTCTCCCTGCCTGGCCTGTCCCAGGAGTGACCCTCACCTGTGGGCGTCCCCCAGGCCCAGACCAGTGAGAGAACTGGGCCCCTGCCCACCTCCCAGCTGCCACGCCCCCATCCACAGCTGAGCCCTGCTGAAACCTCCTGTGGAAGTGGGAGGAGGCCCCCGGAGCAGGTGCCCCAGCCGGGGCCGGGAGGTGAGGACGCTGGCGGTGCTGGCACCAGGCTCTGAACACTGCTTAGAGCTGGCCCCCCAAGGCCTGCTCCCGGGGGTCCCCAGAGCGGGGGCCCGAGTGCCTGGCCACAGCCTGCACGGCCCAGGTGCCCAGGGAGAGCCACGACATGGACAAGGGAATGAGTGACACTTGGACTTCCCAATGGGGACACAGGGCGGGGCAGGGCAGCTGCTGACGCTCCCTGCGCGGGGGACCACGTGCGCTGGGCACCCCCACACCACTTCCCGGCAGCCGGGGGCCGGGCCACAGCTGAGTGCAGAGGGTGGCAGAGGCCTCACCTGCACTCGCCCCAGGCTCTGCCCGGAGCTGGAGGCCCCCTGCCCCCTCCCCCCCGGGGGCTGCAGGGGTCTCCGAGGGGGGTGGGCTGCTGCCCCCTGCCCCGCCCTCCCCCCGGGGGCTGCAGGGGTCTCCGAGGGGGGTGGGCTGCCGCCCCCTGCCCCGCCCTCCCCCCCGGGGGCTGCAGGGGTCTCAGAGGGGCATGGGCTGCCACTCACTGATCGGCCTTTTCCGTCTTCTCCGTTTCCAGACGATGGCACCAAGAATGACCGGCACCACCAGGACGAAGGCGGCGGCCAGGCCCCCGACCAGGTGGCGCCTCCAGGGGGAGCAGGTGGCGTCTGTGCTGCTGGTCCCAGGCTCGGCTTCCGTCAGGAGCCAGGGGCTGCACCTGGGGAGGAGCCTGGGAGCCCGTCATCGAGGGCATGGGCGGAGAGTCCCAGGCTCCCGTGGGACCAGAGGTCCTGGGCACTGGCCGCCCTGGGCAGCGAGGTGGGAAGGTCCTGTGGCTCTGAGTTCCCCGTGCACCCCTCGGGGAGGGGAGGGGAGGGGAGGGGAGGAGAGGGAGGAGCAGAGATCCCCGAGCCCGGGTCAGCCAGGGCAGCGCTCAGAAGGGAGGGCGGGGGACAGAGACAGGGTGGGGGCCCGGACAGCTCCCTGGAGTGGCCACGCCTCCCCCACCCAGGCTCCTCCCATGGTCACCAGACCCCCTCACCAGAGACCCCAAAGGGCCATATTTGGGAGGCATGGGGTCCCCCAGCTCCCCACAGGGACACCCAAGCCACGGGGGCAGGGACCCAGCAGCGGTGTCCCTGGGGGCGGCCCTCAAGACTCCCTCTGGGGCAGGGACACCTGTCGTGCCGCCCCCCGCAGGCTGACAGCAGAGCCCCCAGGGTGGTGCCCACCCTCAGCAGCACAGACGCCCTCACCCCAAGCATGGGGCTCAGACCCAGGAGCACCCACCTGGTCCAGGGCTGGCACTGCTCCAGGGTCCCATTGGGGGAGAAGGTCCCCAGTGGGCAGTCGGCACACACAGTGTCCCGGCTCTCAGTGCCTGGAAGGTGGAGAGGGCGGGGGGGGGGGTCCTCAGGCAGGGGCCCAGGGCTGCCTCTCCTGAACCCCTCATACACAGCTGCTCTGCTGGTGGGGTGAGGGTGGAGGAGCTGAACCCCAAGGCGTGTCGTGGGTCATGCCCGCTGGGCTGACTGGGACAGCAGGTGGCTGCAATCTCGGGTCTGAGACTCCCTTGGGGCAGCCATTCCACAAAGGCCACGGGGGTGGCCCTGCGTAGGTGCCGGGTGGAGCCAGGGCAGCCCCACCACTCACACCCCGGTCCTGCCTGGCAGGAGGACCTGGGTCCCAGAGCCGCCAGGGGCCACGCCCCCACCCAGGGCTCCGGGATGGGGCAGGGATGGGTGGGGGCAGCTGTCCCTCCGGGCTCACCTCTCTCCTGCACCCTCTGGCCCGGGCGGCAGGTGGTGTGCGGCCTGCAGGCGGTGCAGTGGTCGCCATGCCTGCTGACGCAGAAGCGGTCCTGGCCGCAGCCGCACACGGCGTCGGCCGTGCTGGAGCAGGGTCGCCTGGTGACCAGGCCCAAGGCTGCAGGCCAGGGCAAAGAGCTGAGCGCCCGGACCCCTGCCCTGGGAGTGCCACCTGCGGCGGGCAGGCCCGGGGCCCCAGGCATGGTGCCGGGAGGCTCCCCAGCGCTGCCTGCGTGTGGCCAGCTGCCGGGAGGAAGCAGGGCCAGTGGGGGAAGGGAGTCCTCCCGCCCATTCTGCCCCATAGCCACGGGGGCCTGGCCCCAGCAGGAGCCGGCCTCAGGCCCAGACCCCTTAGACTATGTAACCCGAGCTAGTCAGATGGCAGAGACAGGCACGGTGGGGAGAGCTGGCCTGAGCCCACCTTGGGGACCCCCCCACCCCCACATCAGACAGGTGCTCCTGGGGGCTGGGGGCTGGGCTGCCCTCAGCCCTTGCCCTGCGGTGGCGCCTGTGGCCCCATGTGGAGCTCTGTGTCCAGCTGGGCCTGAGTGATCTGGCTGTGGGCCTGTGGTGTGGCTGCAGGGCCTCGGCCTGCATCCTGTCCCTGCTGGGGGGTCCCCCCTCCCTGCAGGAAGCGAGAGTGTGCCCGGGAGGGCGGGCGGAGTGCTGACAGGCAGGAGAGGGCGGGGCTGGGCCCCGTGACTCTGGGGCCCTCGGTTCCCCATCCGTGGCACAGGCCACATGGAGTGAGACTGATGCGGCCAGGCCACATGTGGCTGTGGACACAGCGTCTTCAGGGGTCAAGTGTGGGGACGTGGCTGGCCCCGGGCAGTGCTGGCCAGCAGAGGCCTGGGGAGGTGAGGAGGCCAGAGCACCCACCACCTCAGTCACCTCCCCAGGGTCTGTCCTGGGACCCCACCCCGGGCGTCTGGGGGACACAGTTTCTGGAAGAGGAGCTGCCGAGACCACCATGGGGACGTGGCTGGCCCGGGGCACGCTGAGGGACGCCGCATCACAGGCAGGGAACTGAGGCACAGAGGGACCCAGGCCACCCCAGGGTGAGCAGAGCCCGGGCAGGGGTGCTGTGGGGCCCTGGGTGCCCACGAGGGACCAGGTGACAGGTGCGGCACCGGCCTGCTGGGGGGGGGGCAGGCAGGGACAGGGGCTGCAGGCTCCCTTGAAGGTGTCGGGGGCGAGGCCCGGCTGGGCCCCTGTGGCCGTGGGATGACCCGCGCTGGGGGCCGGCTCCTGGCGCGGGGGGAGGTGCTGGCTGGGGCCGGCCGAGTACCTTCGTGACACTCCCGGCAGCGCAGACAGGAGTCCAGGCCGTTGTGGTGCGCGGTGTAGGTCTTCCCGGAGCAGGGCGCACACACGGTGCCCGTCAGCTCGCCGCACGCTTGAACCACGTGGTACCCTGCCGGCCAGAGCGTCCACGGCACCTCAACCGCAGGAGGGCGCTCTGGTGTCGCACCCACAGGAGTGACACCAGCCACATGGACTCGGGGCACCTGAGCTGTCCCCCACAGGGTGCCCCCGGGCCCTCCCCTACGGGGCAGCTGCAAGTGCCCCGCTGGATGAAGGCACGTTTGGGGGCCGCCCTCCGGGCTCCAGTGCTCTGCTGGCTCCGTCCCCTGGGTCCAGGCCCCCCCCACTGCTGTGGGCATGGACAGCGGGGGCTCGGGGGAGGGTGGGACAGGAGCGCCCCCCACGGCCCACTCCTACCTGGGCTGCACTTGGGGCAGCACTCGGTGCCCACGGCATACTCTTCCTCTTTGCACAGGGGCTGGGCCAGCGCACAGCCGGGGGCTCCCAGGAGGAGGAGGTACAGGACCTAAGGAGACAGACTGCGCAGTGGAGGGGAGGGGCCAGCCGCTGCCTGCTGGGGGCTCCACCAGGCTTGGCCAGCGGCCTCAGCCCCTCTGTGCAGTGGGGCAGCTGCAGCCCTGTGTCGGGCTGTGCCCTCGGGACCAGCACAGCCTTGGGGGGAGCTGGGGACCCCCTTTCCTCCAGCCTAGCAAAGCCCAGAGCTGTTTCTGCCCTCCCCAGGGACCACCCCCACCCTCACGAGCCCTGCGCCCTGCTGCTCTGTGGTGAACCCAGTGACCCCTGGGGAGCCCACAGCCCTCAGAAACCACTGCCCAGAGCAGGGAGACAGGCCTGGGCTCCAAAGCAGGGGATCCCGGCCTGTATTCCAGGCCCATGCTGGCTGGAATGTGTGCGCATGCCCACCCTGGACCAGATCCCCCCCACCCCACCCCCCCACCCCGCATTGCCGTGGGCCAGAGTACAAGGCCCTTATCACTTCTCCGCCTTTGGGCTAAGATCCGGTGCAAAGTACAAGGCCGGCTCCCACACCTGCTCCAGGGCCCGAGAACATTCTCCCAAGCTGTTCAGCTCCGAAGCAGCCTGGGGGCCTGGGGGCTCCTGAGTGCCCCGCGTGGCGGGTGTGGGGTCAGGGACAGACAGCGCCGGCTGCGGGCAGGGCAGCGCTCTCCTGGTTGGCTGACAGACCCCCCCGCCCCCCCCCCCCCGGCTGACAGCAGTGCCAGCCCCACAGAGAGGACAGAGGCCCGGTGACCTCAGAGCCAGGACACAGCCACGGGCGGTGGCGTGGGGAGGGGCTTGCCCGGAGCGACCCCGGGACCAGCAGGGGACGGGGGTGCAGGTAGACGGGGTCGAGGACTCACCAGACTCAGGGCTTCTGCTTTGGACGCCTGGCTCCGGAGAGGAGGCCGCTGGCCCCGCCGAGCCCCCATGTCCCTCTGCAACGGCTCAGGTCTGGGCGGCCCCACCGAGACCCCGCACGGCAGGAGGCCCCGCAGGCTGGGGGCTCGGAGGGGAGCCAGACATTGCTGCTTCCAAGCTGAAAGAGAAACCAGGATGCAAAAGAGGGTGTGGCGCCGACTGGGGGGGGGGGGGGGGGGGGCCCTGCGGCTGCTGGAGCCGGGACCCCAGCAGCCGGGGCGGGGCCAACCGCACAGCACGTGCAGGCACGCGGAACCGGGAGTCACGGGTTCTCTGAGCACAGCGTGGTCACTCAGACACAGCTCCTGCAGGGTCCTCAAGGAGGCCACGCGGGGGCAGACCCAGAGCTGTGGGGCCGAAGCCTCCCTGTACTCAGCGCAGGGTCCCTGCTGGCCACCACGAGCCCAGCGCCCCGGACCCCCAAACCCCTCAGCCAGAGGCCCTGGAGAGTCCTCAGGGACTCCCAGCCCAGCCGGAGGGGGACCCTGACCCACCGCACAGTGGGGGGCCCTGGGGAAGGGGGAGGGGAACCCCCTGCTGCCCCTATTTCACCTGACAGAGTCCTGGGGAGTGACCATGGCCGTGCTGCCCCACCCCCAGGGACACAACTGGGGGGCTGGGGGGCTGCCTCCCTCTGCAGAATCTGCTGCTGCCCCCCAAAACCACCCCCGGAGCTCCCAGCACATCCACAACCAAAGGTCCTCTCATGCATGCCACCCCGGTCACCCCCCTGCCAAAGAGCGTCCCCACCCCCACTGTCACCTGCCCCACCCCTGTGCAGCCCCAGGACCCTGGGGGTCGGCAGGGAGAGGGCTGCGACTGGGGACCCCCTCACCCCAGCGTTCCCTGACGGTGGAGGTGCAGCCTGACCCCAGGCCTCTCCTCCCTGTGCCCATGTGGCCCCCTCCCCTCTCCTGTCCCACGAGGGCTCCTGCTGGGCGCCCGGCAGCCATCCCGCGCACCACACCGCAGTGCAGCAGAGAGGCCGAGGAGGCCGAGAGACGGGCCGGGGTCTCGGAGCCCGGCTCCCAGGCCAGACCTCTCTGCCCAGCCCCCATCGTCCCCGGCCGTCCTCTGGAGGCCCCGACGGTCCAGTCTGCGGCCCAGCGGCCCAAAAGGAAACTCCCTGATCACGATTCCTCTTTCTGCCTGGGGCCGTGTCGGGCATCAGGGATGGGGGCAGTGGAGGAGAGGAGTGGGAAGCAGGAGGCAGGGGCTCAGCCTGGGGTGGGCGGGGCCGGCAGGAGGCAGGGGCTCAGCCTGGGGTGGGCGGGGCCGGCAGGAGGCGGGAGCTCAGCCTGGGGTGGGCGGGGCCGGCAGGAGGCGGGAGCTCAGCCTGGGGTGGGCGGGGCCGGCAGGAGGCGGGAGCTCAGCCTGGGGTGGGCGGGGCCGGCAGGAGGCGGGAGCTCAGCCTGGGGTGGGTGGGCAGGGTCCTGATGCTGTCCTTCCACTCTGTCCCGCCTCCCCTGCTCAGGCGTCAGAGGCCGAGGCCCGGCCCCCACGCTCCCGGGCGCTGGTCCTGGGCGTCCAGAGGGACAGGGCGGGGCGGGGCGCTCTGGGGAGATGGGGCGCTGCGGGCCTGGCCAGGGTCCCCTGAGCGGGGCCTCGGAGTGTGGGAGCAGCGAGGGTCCCGAGGCCCCAGCTGGGGGCGGGGGGGCGGGATGGGCAGCTGACTTCCCAGAAGGCGGGCGCTGCGGGGGGGCCAGGCCGCAGCTCAGACCGTCCCCTGCGGGCCTCTGGCCAGGTTCCAGTGGCCTCAGAGGCCTGGGTCCCCAGCTCCTGACGCCAAGGCAGCTTCTGCCCGGAGCCTGGGAGCTCCGCCTTCCTCACACCGCTCGGCTCCAGCCCAAGATGCCCCCCGCCCCAGCCCCGGGGGGCCCCAGACTGTGCCCCGCGTCCTCCCACAGCAAGGGGCCCTTTCCAAGCCATAACTCAGCCCCCTGCTCCCCTCGTCCCGCCCACAGCCACCTGCCTGACTGAACCCTGGCGCCCCCACCCCAACCTCCCGGGTGGGCCCCTCACAGTAACCCCAAGCCCCACAAAGGAGCACACAGACATAGCCCTGAGCCCGCCCCGAGGAGCTGGGCACGGAGAGCTGGGAGCCAGACGAGGCCACGCGTGCAGAGTGGGCGCCGGAGAAGTGGCCCCTGGGTGCGGGCTGCTGTGCAGGGTGGGCTCCCCCCAGGGTTTCTGGACAGACCCCGCCCTGGGGGAGGGGACGCACTCACCTCCGCTGCCCCGTACCTGCCTGAGCTTGTGAGCAGAACGGGGAACCAGCGCCTCCACTTCCCACAGGCAGGAGGAACACCCGCCCCTGGCGAGAAGCACCGTGGGCTGTCCTGGGAAGTTAGCAACAGGCACCCGCGGTCCACGGGAAGGGAAATGAGTCAGCCAGAGCCGGCCCGGCTTTCCCAGGCGGGGAGAGGGGGCCACCGCCGCGGCAGCCAGCAGGGCACAGCAGGAGGGAGCGGCCGAAGTCCCCAGGGGTCGGCCCTGAGCCACTGGGGTCGGGGTGGTGGGGACACACTTGAGATCCGCCCAGGGCCGGCGCTGTGGCGAAGCAGCTGAAGCCGCCACCTACAGTGCCAGCATCCCACATGGGCGCCGGTTCAAGACCCAGCTGCTCCACTTCCCATCCAGCTCCCTGCTTGGCCTGGGAAAGCAGTGGACCAAGGTCCTTGGGCCCCTGCACCTATGTGGGAGACCCTGGCTCCTGGCTTTGGATCGACCCTACTCTGGCCTTTGCGGCCATTTGGGGGGTGAACCAGCAGATAGAAGGACTCTCTCTCTCTCTCTCTCTCTCTCTCTCTGCCTCTCCTCTGTGTAACTCTGACTTTCAAATAAATAAATCTGAAAAAGAAAAAAGAGAGAGAGAGATCGGCGGGGCCAGCAGGCAGAGGTGGTGCCGGTCACCCAAGGCGGCCCTCAGCCTGGGACGACGCCATCCCCACTGTGAGCGCTGCTTTGCACCTGCGTGGACAAACCCGAGATCCAGCTACAGAAAGACAGGGGAGCGACACACGGTGTTTTGTGGGAGCCCCCCACAAAACAGCCCCCCACAAAACCCGGTCAACACCCACCAGAAGTGACCACTGCGCTGAGACTAGCCCAGGAACTCGGAGGGGAGTGGGCGTTGAAGACCAAGAGGCCCCAACTTCTCCTGGGGCGACGGGGCCATCTTCAAACCCAGAAGCTGGGGGGTGCCGTCCTGCATCCAGCCGCTGCCCACGCACGGGCATCCAGCAGCAGCGCTGGTCCCAGTCCCGGCCGCTGACATCCAATCCAGCCGCCTGCCGCTGTGCTGGGAAGAGATGGGGGTGCGAGGTGTTGGACGGGCTAACGGGCAGCGGGGTCAGCTGAAGGGCAGCAGGGTCATGGAGGGCGGTGGGGTCAGATGGAGGGCATTAGGGTCAGTTTACTGCCTTTGGCTTTTTCTTTTTCTTTTTTTATTTTTGACAGGAAGAGTGGACAGTGAGAGAGAGAGACAGAGAGAAAGGTCTTCCTTTGCCGTTGGTTCACCCTCCAATGGCCACTGTGGCCAGCGCGCTGCGCTGATCCGAAGGCAGGAGCCAGGTGCTTCTCCTGGTCTCCCATGGGGTGCAGGGCCCAAGCACTTGGGCCATCCTCCACTGCACTCCCGGGCCACAGCAGAGAGCTGGCCTGGAAGAGGGGCAACCGGGACAAAATCCAGCGCCCCGACCGGGACTAGAAAGAACCCGGTGTGCCGCCAGCGCCACAGGCGGAGGATTAGCCTGTTGAGCCACAGTGCCGGCCTTTTCAAAACGAGACAGGATTGCAATCCCCGCCCTCTGATTAGCTGTTATTCCACTCCTCCCCTAATTGGTTGAATCCAGGTTTGATTTTCTGAAAGAGGCCAATCAGAGAGAGCCGTCTCCTGCCCAGGTCCTTCTGGCCCCTCCTGACTCCCCTCCCGGAACCCATGGGGGGGGTTCCTCCTCCCGTCCCCGCCTCCATGGGGGTCTCTCCTCCCGTCCCCACCCCTGCGGGGGTCCCTTCTTGCAGAGAACCGGGATCCCCCCACCCCGCGCCCATTCTCCGACAACAGCAGCAGGGGACGGGCCAGGTTCCAGGGCCCCTGCACCCATCCAGGAGGAAGCCCCAGGCTCCCGCTGTGGAGGCCACCTGGGGGGTGAACCAGCGGATGCAAGACCTCTGAAATACACGGAAATAAACGCTCTCAAAGTGCAGCGCTCACAGCAGCCAGCGCGGCGTCTGCGCGTCGGAGCCTGGGCCACGGCTCCTGGGTTCCAAGAGCCCGAGAGCTGGAATCCACTCGGAGACGGCGAACGTGCAGGGAAATGCGACTCTTTCTTCTTGCTTTTTCTATGTCTTCAGAAATAATACACGCTTTTCTTGAAGATTGATTTATTTGAAAGTCAGAGTTAGAGAGAGACAGAGAGGGAGAGGGAGAGAGAGAGAGGGGGAGAGGGAGAGAATCTTCCATCCGCTGGTTCACTCCCCAGATGGCTGCAACAGCAGAAGCTGCGCCGATCCGAAGCCAGGAGCCAGGAGCCTCCTCTGGGTCTCCCACGCGGGTGCAGGGGCCCAAGGACTTGGGCCACCTTCCACTGCTTCCCCAGGCCACAGCAAAGAGCTGGACCAGAAGTGGAGCAGCCGGGACTCGAACCAGCGCCCATAAGGGATGCCAGTGTTACCTGCTACGCCACAACACAGGTCCCAAATAATCCATTTTTTAAAAAATAGGAAAAGGATTTGAGCAGACACTTCACGAAGAACAGCATTGGCACTTGGGAAATGCAAGTAAAGCCACCGCCTGCAGCGCCGGCACCCACACGGGCGCCAGTTTGAGTCCCGGCTGCTCCACTTCCCATCCAGCTCCCTCCTAGTGAACCTGGGAAAGCAGCGGAAGACGGCCCCGTGCTCGGGCCCCTGCACCCACGTGGGAGACAACACAACTGGACACACCCACACTGGAGCAGGCCCAGGCCCCTCCGAATCCCAGGAGCCGGGCCCGCCCCCGGGGCCCACAGGAGGGCCACGGCCACGCTCACTCTCTGCCTTCTTCAAGTCCACGGTGGTCAACACCCCTCACCTTGCGCAGGCTGGGCCTCCAGGTCCCCAGACCCCAGCTGGCAGCGGCCCCAAGCCCTGTCCCCGGGCCGCCTTGGGGCCTGCAGGGGACCCTCTGGGGTGGCCGGGTGGCCCGCACACCTTCGGTCCTGCACGCGGATTTGCAAGAGGCAGGACAGGAGCCATGGCTGCAGCAGAGGCAGCCGGGACCTTCCAGGAAGTTCACTGGAAAAACTTAGAATACCAGCAAAATCTAAGACGGCCTCGGAGAGGTGGAAGTCGATGACGACGTTCGAGCCCTTTTTATTTTTTTAATTTTTAGTTATTTGAGAGACAGGCCCCCGTTCACTCCCCAAAGCCTGCCGCTGCCGAGGCCACACTGGGGCCGGCGCTGGGAGCCAGGAACTCCATCCGGGTCTCCCGGGAGGGTGGCAGAGACCCAAGCTCTTGAGCCATTGCCTCTGCCTCCGGGGTGTGCAGTGCCGGAAGGCCAGGGTGAAACCGCAGGGGCGGGGCACGGCGTCTGAGCTCCGGCCGGCACCAGCTGGGAACAGGCCGTGAGTGCGCCCCGTGTTTCCCCCAGGCGTGGTCTGGCTCGGCCTTGCTGGGTTTGGCTTTGCGGAGAACACGTGCGAGGGAGGAAGTGAAATGCCTCAGCCCTGACCCTGTGACCCTGCCCCCCGCCCCGCCCCTGGGGAGCGGTCACTCAGTCACCCACTCACCCGGGTCCTCGAGGGGCACTGTGTCCCTCCTCCGATGGGCATTTCCGGGGACGTGGTGGGGGTCGGTGTCCTGACCTAGTCTCCGGTGCCTTCCGCGTGCCGGCCGTTACAGCGGACCCAAACCCTGGGACCCTGGAAGAGGCCGGGCGGCCTGCCCAGTGCCCTGGACCCTGCAGCGCCCAGGCCGACCCCCCTCCCGCCCACCCCTCTGCAGAACGGGCAGTGCTGAGGTCCCCTCCCGGGCAGGGGCGGGGTGTGAGCGCGTCCGGGCAGCACCCGTGAGGAGCGAGTGACCACACAGGCCCAGGCACGCCAAGCAGGGCGGCGTCTCCTGCCTGTCACTCACACCTGCCTGCCCACCGCTGTGTCCTCCAGCCAGGTCACCAGGACCCAGCACTCGGCTGCCCCCCCCCCAAAAATGGGGTGGGGGCAGGGCCCCAGCACTGCCGCCTGCACAGCTGGCAGAGGGCAGACGGGCCCCTGGGATGGTCAGCTAGCCCCCCAGCTTCCCCAGAGACAAGGGCCCCAGACGGGCCTGGGCAGGGGCGGGGCACCCATCCGGGGCACAGGACAGTCACTGCTAGGCTGAGACCCTCTGTCTCCAGGGAGAGGAGGGGGTCCCTGAGCCACATTTAGAAAGCACCCGCTGTGTGCGGCTGGACAGCCCTCGGAGGAGAGGACAGCGGGGTGACCACACACCAAGTGCGGACTCTGCTCGCCGGAGCCACCAGCCAAGGAGCAGGACACCACCAGGCCAGCAGCCACGGGCCTGTCCCCCAGCGCGCGGGCCCGTCCCCAGCCCCCCCCCCCCCCCAGCGCGCGGGCCTCGGCAGGTGGTGGCCAGCGTCACGGTGACCTGGGCAGAGCCAGGGACTTCCCAGACAGGCAGCTTCCCATCTGGCCTCCTCCACCCCGACCAGCTTTCCGGGAACCGGCAGTGCAGCCCGCCCAGCGTGGGGCGGGCCCGGGCCTGTCCCCTCGCAGCACCGGTCGGGTGCAGGAGTGCGACCCCTGGTGGCAGCTGGGCTGCGGGGCAGCCGACAGGGGCTGGGCAGGTCTGGACGCCCTCGCCTTCCAGAGCTGCAGGTGCCCAAGGCAGCGGGACGCGCCACAGCCAGGCCCGCAGCCACCAGGGGGCAGCAAAACCCAGACGAACGCTGCACTCACGGCCCTGGCCACTGGGCAGCCGGGGAGGACGCAGGTTTGGGGCCACAGCTGCTGCGTCCCCTTACGAAAGCTGTCCCCCTTCCAGGGTCCTGGGCTGTCTGGGGGACACGGGGCTGGCCTGGGACAATGGGAGACGGCAGTGCCTGTCCAGGGAATAAAAAGGGGGGGGGGGGGGCAAAGTAGGGGACAGGGGAAGGGTCGGGGAGGGGCGCAGACGCCCAGCCCTCCCACTCCCCTGTGCCCTCTGCAGGTCCCTGATCCTTCAGGAGCCTCAGTTTGCTCATCTCTGAAATGGGGCAATGATGCCCCCCACAGCAGCTGCTACACCAGGTGGGCGCCAGGGGGCGCTGGGTCCAGTCCAGGGCAAGAAGGCGCTGCCCTGGCCCTGAGCGTCCCTGACAGTGTCCTAGTTCGGGGTCTTGACCACAGCGACGGGACAGCGGCCCCCAGACAGGGCCCCGCCCAATCTCGGGGCCTGGGGTCGCCTTGGCGGGAGCAGAGCCCTGGACACCAGACCCTGCCTAAAGCCCGCCCACGTCCCCCCGCCGAGGCACGCGCGGTCCGCACCCACGAACGGCCCCCAGCGCCCCGTCGGCCGGCCCCGCCACACCCGGCAGCTCCCGCAGCTGGCCACGCGGGAGGGGCCCGGCTCCCGAGGCCCGCGGGGTCTCCGGAGCTTGTCCCCACGTGGCGCGGAGAAGCCCGGAGGGCGCCGGGGGCCGCGGACGCGGAGAGCGAGCCGGACAGGCCGGGCGGGGTGCGCGCGGGGACGCCCGGCACCGCCCGCCGCCCGCCGCCCGCGCCCACGCGCCCGCCGCCCGCCGCCCGCCGCTCGCCGCCCACCGCCCGCGCCCACCGCCCGCGCCCCACCGCCCACCGCCCACCGCCCACCGCCCGCGCCCACCGCCCGCCGCCCGCCGCCCACCGCCCACAGCCCGCGCCCGCCGCCCGCGCCCACCGCCCACCGCCCGCGCCCGCCGCCCAGCGCCCGCCGCCCGCCGCCCACCGCCCACCGCCCACAGCCCGCGCCCGCCGCCCGCGCCCACCGCCCGCCGCCCGCGCCCACCGCCCGCCGCCCGCCGCCCACCGCCCACAGCCCGCGCCCGCCGCCCCGCGCCCACCGCCCACCGCCCCGCGCCCCGCCCGCCCGCGCCCGCCGCCCGCCGCCCGCCGCCCACCGCCCGCGCCCGCCGCCCGCCGCCCGCCGCGCCCGCGCCCGCCGCCCGCCGCCCGCCGCCCGCGCCCAGCCGCCCGCCGCCCGCCGCCCGCGCCCGCCGCCCGCCGCCCGCCGCCCGCCGCCCGCGCCCACGCCCACCGCCCGCCGCCCGCCGCCCGCCGCCCGCCGCCCGCCGCCCGCCGCCCGCCGGCGCCCGCGCCCACGCCCGCCGCCCGCCGCCCGCCGCCCGCCGCCCGCCGCCGCGCCCGCCGCCCGCCGCCCGCCGCCCGCCGCCCCGCCGCCCACCGCCCAGCCGCCCGCCGCCCGCCGCCCGCCGCCCGCCGCCCGCCGCCCGCCGCCCGCCGCCCGCCGCCCGCACGCCCGCCGCCCGCCGCCCGCCGCCCGCCGCCCGCCGCCCGCCGCCCGCCGCCCCGCCGCCCGCGCCCGCCGCCCGCGCCCGCCGCCCGCGCCCGCCGCCCGCCGCCCCCCCGCGCCCACCGCCCGCCGCCCACCGCCCGCGCCCACCGCCCCGCCGCCCACCGCCCGCCGCCCACCGCCCGCCGCCCGCCGCCCGCCGCCCGCCGCCCGCCGCGCCCGCCGCCCGCCCACCGCCCGCGCCCACCGCCCGCCGCCCACCGCCCGCGCCCGCCGCCCGCCGCCCCGCCGCCCGCGCCCACCGCCCGCCGCCCGCGCCCACCGCCCGCCGCCCACCGCCCACCGCCCCGCGCCCACCGCCCACCGCCCGCGCCCACCGCGCCGCCGCCCGCCGCCCGCCGCCCGCCGCCCGCCGCCGCGCCGCCGCCCCGCCGCCCGCGCCCGCCGCCCCGCCGCCCGCCGCCCGCGCCCGCCGCCCGCCGCCCGCCGCCCGCCGCCCCGCCGCCCGCCGCCCGCCGCCCGCCGCCGCCGCGCCCGCCGCCCGCCGCCCGCGCCCACCGCCCGCCGCCCGCCGCCCGCCGCCCGCCGCCCGCCGCCCGCCGCCCGCCGCCCACCGCCCGCGCCCACCGCCCACCGCCCGCGCCCGCCGCCCACCGCCCGCCGCCCGCGCCCGCCGCCCGCCGCCCGCCGCCCGCGCCCGCCGCCCGCCGCCCGCGCCCGCCGCCCGCCCGCCCGCCGCCCGCGCCCACCGCCCGCGCCCGCCGCCCGCGCCCACCGCCCGCCGCCCGCGCCCACCGCCCGCCGCCCACCGCCCACCCGCCCGCGCCCACCGCCCACCGCCCGCGCCCACCGCCCGCCGCCCGCCGCCCGCGCCCACCGCCCACCGCCCGCGCCCGCCGCCCGCGCCCGCCGCCCGCCGCCCGCCGCCCGCCGCCCGCGCCCACCGCCCGCGCCCACCGCCCGCGCCCCTCTTCCCCCCGCCGGCCGGACCGCGCAGGGCGGGGGACCTCGGGCCAGGGCGCTTTCCCACGCCCGGCAGCCAATCCGCGGACGGCTCGGCTGACAGGCGGGCGGGGGTGTGGGCGGGGGCGGCCGTGGGGCACGTGGGCGCGGCTGCGACGCACCCGGAAGTGGCCATTCCCGCGGCCTTCCCTGTCCCCCGCCCCTCTGCCCACAAGGCGCCAGACGTGTCCACTCCGGCACCCTCCGGCCACACTTGGCCCCTGCCCGTCCCCAGCATCGGGGAGGGGGCGGCTCCCCAGCGCCCTGCTGATCCCGCACTCGCTAAGCACAGGGTCTGCTGCACCTCCTCCAAGGAGCCCTCCTGATGCCACACGGGGCCGGTCATCGCCAGAGGGGCTCTGCGGAGTTCATCCCAGCCCACCCCCACCCGGAGCCCAGGGAGTGGACACCACTGCCTCCCCTCTCAGACGTGGAAACCAAGAGCCAGCACTCCACCGCGGGCACATGCCAAGTGGCCGGGTGGAGGGCGGGGCGGGCAGCCAGGACGTGTGCCGGCTGCGGCTCCCGCGGGGACACGTGGCCGCCAGGAGGGGAGAAAGCCAGTCCGACGGCGGCGGCACCGCGCCAGGCATGGCGGTGGGAGCGGGTGGGAGCCGGCAGCCGCCCCTCCCCTGCCCCCCGCACGAGAGGCGGGCCCAGGAACGGTGGGGGAGGGGCGGCAGAGGGACCTCCGGGCCCCCTCCGCCAGCAGGGAGGCGTCTGCCTGCGCAGTGGGTCCCGCTTGGGGGTGGCCAGGTAGGCCGTCGCCGCGCTGGCCGCCCCGCCCCGCCCGGACGCCTGAATGGCCCAGAGTCCTTTGTGGGAGAGCAGCTGGCGGCCGGCCCTTTATGTGGGGCTGTGGGAAAGACCCGGGCCAGCCTCTCACAGCCACTGCAAAGCCGGGATTATCTCTGGGCGGCGGGACCCCCCGGCAGGGGGGCAGGGCCACCTCGCAGAGGTCCCGTCCACAGGGCTCCGGCCCGAGGCGGCCCTTGGCCAGCAAGGATGCCCTGAGCCGAGAGGCCCCCGAGCCTCCAGCTCTGCCCAGGCCGGGCCACTGGCCCCCAGGGCCGGAGGAAGGGCTGCCTGGGGGCTGACCACAGCTGGACAGCCGCAGCTCAGGTCGGACGCTCAGGCCTCCCGGGCACACAGGCCGCACAGGGGCCAGGACCCCACCTGCCCCACGGAGCCGGGGGCTGGGTCGAGACCTGCACCTGAGCTGGGCCCACCCCACGGCGGGGGTGGACGTGGAGCCCGGGCCTGACCTGCTGGCGGCGTCCCTCTCTCCAGCCTGGGCCGGCCCTGGGGCCAGCCCCGTTTCACAGCTGGGCAAACTGAGGCCCGCGCCCAGCTCCTCAGCAGCCGCTCCCGGGGAGCAAGCAGCAGGGGTGGGGCGGGGGAGCGGGCGGCTGCCTTTGGCGTCCTCGTTATGCCCAGCACAGGGCCGGGGCCCGGTGTGCAGGGGACAGGGCCAGGGGCTGTGGGAACAGGCGTCGGCGGCCCGGCCAGATGTGCCGCCGTCCGCTCGCTGCTGCGGGGGCTGCAGGCAGCCTGGGGGAGCCCCTCCCTGCCGGCAGGGACGACTGCCCCCCAGATGGCCTCTGGGGCCCCGCGCCCGGCACACAAAGCCCGTGCGGCCCGTGGCGAATGCGTCTGCCGCCTTGCACGCGCCTTTTGTGTGGCTGGCTGCCCGTGGCGGGGGCGGGTGTGGGAACCCACCCGGGGCGCCTCCTGCCCAGGCCCCCCCCCGCCGCGGGAGGGGAGGGGGCTGCAGGCGGCCAACCAAGGGGAGGCTGGGTGGGCTCCCGTGGGCGGCCCTGGGGGTACTGATGGGGGCGGGGAAGGGCAGGGGCCGCTGGGCTCCCTCCCGCCTTTCCCACCGCGAGGCAGAGGCCGCGGGGGCTCTCACGGCTTCCTCCGCCTCCCCTGGGGGTGGCTCTGGGCTGGGACCAGGAGGCCAGGGCCAGGGAGGTGCCCTGGGGTGGGGGCGGGGAGGACACCCTGGCACCTCTCCTGGGGACCCTCAGAGACAGAGGGGTCTCCCACCGGCAGCCAGGCTCTCTCCCCCTTGAGCGGGGCCGCATCTCGGCCCTGGGGACCAAGACAGGAAGCGCAGTGTTCCGGAAGCCCCTCCACTGACCTGTGCCCCCCCAAGCGTGTCCTTCCCCCATGCCCACGAGCCCTGGCACTCCGTAAAGGTGGTGACTACTGCCCGGCCAGGGGCACCTCCCCCCTCCCTCTGTGAGCCAGGTCCCAGGGGCCCCACAGTGGCTGTAGGGAGCACCAGGTAGCACAGGGCCGTGGGCATGGGTCCAGCCCACTGGCCACGGGCGAGCCCCACCAGTGCCCACACTTGGCCGGATGCCCCCTGGCCCTGGCCCTAACCGAGCGGTGCCACACCCAAAGGGCAGCTTCCAGGGGTCCCAAGGGTATAAGGGGAGGCGCTGGGGACCCATGGCATGGGGGCCCCCACCCCGCGCCTGGATGGCAGAGCTGAGAGACAGGCGGCCCCTCCCTCCGCCCCTATCCCAAGGACCCTGCTCTGTCCCCTCCCGGCCTCCTCCAGAGGGGCAGGCGAGGTTGGGGCAGCCCCAGGACGACCACGGGCGAGAGGAGGGGCTTCCGAACGCAAGCCCCCACCCAGGGCTCCCAGCAACTGACCCGGTGCAGGTCTGCAGGTGTGGCCGGTGCCCGGGCTCTCGGAGGGCCCTCGGTCCATGGCTGCCCCTGTGGCCAATTCAGGCAGTCAGCTGTTGTCCGCTGGGTTCTGCCCCTCCCAGGAGCTGTGCTGCCGCCCACCCTGTGTCCCGGTGACCTTCCAGGCTGGGGGCTCCTCAAAGGTGAGCCACACCCATATGGTGCAGCGGGTAAAGCCGGTGCCTGCAGTGCCGGCATCCCATATGAACAGCAGTTCGAGTCCCGGCTGCTCCACTTCCGATCCAGCTCCCTGCTAATGGCCTGGGAAGGCAGTGGACGATGGCCCAAGTGCTTGGATCCCTGCACCTGCGTGGGAGACCCTGGGTTTGGCCTGGCCCAGCCCAGGCCTTTGGGCCATCTGGGGAGTGAACCAGTGGATGGAAGACCTCTCTCTCTCTCTCTCTCTCTCTCTCTCTTTCCCTCTCTTTGTAACTGCCTTTCAAACAAATTCATTAAATAAATCCTTTTTAAAAAAAAAAAGCAAACTATATATATATATATATATATATATATATATATATATATATATACAGAAAAGATCGGTCAGGCCAGCACCTCCTAAGCAGATGGGGAAAGGAGGCAAAATGCCCCCGGGCTGCAGCCGGCCCTGGCAGGGGCACCAGCGGGCTGAGTCTGGCCCAGGACACCGGCGTGCAAGCGCCAGGCACGTCTTGGAGGGTGGGGGAAGGAGGTCAGGGCCGGATCCTGGGACCTAAGCCCCTCCTTTCGGCTGGGATACGGCTGCCTTGCCTGCCCTAGCCCGGGTCCAGCTGGCAGCTCGGCCTCGAGCACGCTGGGCTCAGGAGGTGCGGCCACTCCTAAATGCAAACCTGCACGGTGCCCTGGCAGAGCCCCCTGGCCCTGCCTTGGGAGCAGAGGCAAGAGCAGGCTGCCCCCACCGGCGCTGCCTGCCCGGGCGGCCGTGAGCACAGCGAGGCAGCAGGTGCACCGGAGCCAGCCGCGGCGTGGGCCGTGCGTGTCTGCACACCCACTCCGGTGAGGCTTCATCCACAGGAGCAGCAGCTTGGGCGCCTCCTGTCTCCACACCTCTCGGCGCCGCTGGTGAACACTGGCGCGGGTGTCTGGTGTTGTGGAGGCCCACTCCCCGTAGCAGAGGCCGGGCTGGGAGGGCTCAGCTCCTGCTCTGCACACCTGGGAGCCAGCAGGTGACAGCCACGTCCTCAGGTCCCTGCCACTCGCCTAGGAGACCCAGAATGAGCGTCAGACTCCTGGCTCCGGGCCGGGGCTGGCACCTGGGGAGTGAATCAGCTCATGGACGACCTCTCTCTCTGTGTCTCTCTCTCTGTGTCTCTCTCTCTGTGTCTCTCTCTCTGTGTCTCTCTCTGTCTCTCTCTGTCTCTCTCTCTGTCTCTCTCTGCCACCCTGGGGTGAGGGATACAAGGCCCGGGGGAGGCCCTGCCCTCATCCCTACTCGGGACACCTTACTACGGCGTCTGACCTCCCCTGCACTTCCTGGGCAGGGGCCCTATCATTGGGCCCATTTGAGACGCCAGGAAACTGAGGCCCGGGAGGGGTGGTCTGAGCACAGCTGGGACATCCCCAGGAGGGGCTGCGCGCCCGGACTGCCCCCCCCCCTCGCCCGACGTCGGGGTCCACGCTGGCCGGCCGTTCCCACACTGCGGCGGGCGGGCGCGCGGGAAGCGTGCCTGGACGCCCCCGCGCATTAGTGCCGGGGCCTGCCTCTGAATGCCAGCGGGCGGCGGCGGGGGGCGCGGGGCGCCTCCCACAGACCATCTGGCCCCGCGCTGCCATGGCGCGGTGAGGGCGCCCGCCGCGCCGATGTGGGATGTTGGGAACGCGCTGCTCTTTGACACCGCCGACTTTTCCCCCAGCTCGGACGGCGACCCCGAGCTGCCCGCGCGCGCTGGGGCGGGGGGCGGGGCGTGGCCACGTGGGCGCGGGAGCCACCTCCGCAGCACGGCTCTGGGAGGGGGAACTTGGGACCCGCAAGGCAGCGGCCCCGGTGCCTGGGCTGTGCGCCCTCGCCGCCCTGGGGCCCCAAGTCCTCCACGGGCTGGGCCGGCTGTGGGCCGCAGGGGGCCCTGCGGGAGGGTGCGGACCTGCAGACCCCCCACACACCCTGCGTTCCCTCTTGGCCATGCCCCACACCCCAAGGCAGAGCCCCACCTTCACCTGGTGGGAGAGGGGCCTTGGGGACAAAAGACCCCCCCAGCTTGGGGACCGTGCTTGTCACCTCGCTCCCCAGCCCCAAGAGAGGGACGGCTGTCCCCGCCCTGTCCTCGGTCGAGCCAGCCCTGAGACCGGAATCCAAGCTGAGCAGTGCCCACAGGCGTCCGTCTCTCCCCGGGTCCGAGGCTCCGAGGGTCCAAGCCCCTGGACTCACAGGCCCCAGCCCGGTGCCCAAGGTGCTCGGCCGCCCTGCCCTGCTCAGAGCCCCCTGGCCCGCATTCACCCGGAAGGCCCTGTCCCCGGCTTCCGCCTCTGCCTGGGCCACTCGCCCAGCGGCCACAGGGACTCCCCTCCGGGCTGGACCCAAATGGCATCGGTTAGCAGCCTGGACTCAGCCCTGCAGACCAAGGGGCGGCTCCGTCAGGAAGCTCACCTGATGGACAGGTGAGCCGAGGCTTGGGGACCCCTCAGCCCTGGCCTAGCAGTCGCCGGAGGGAGGTGAGCAGAGCCCAGCCATGACGCAGCCCCCCCCCCCCCCCCGCCGCCTCCCCAAGTAAGCACAGGAGCTGCTCCAGCCCCCACACCCCAGCTCCGCACTGGGGGGCACACAGCGTGGGGGAGGGGCTCTGCACTGGGGGCCTCACTGGGAGGCTCCGCACTGGGGGGCTCAGTACTGGGGGGCTCAGCACTGGGGGCTCTGCACTGGGGGGCTCCACACTGGGGGCTCTGCACTGGGGGGCTCACTGGGGGCTCTACACTGGGGGCTCCGCACTGGGGGGCTCCGCACTGGGGGCTCCACACTGGGGGGCTCAGTACTGGGGGGCTCGGCACCGGGGGCTCC
>OX463225.1:600000-915000 GCA_949820135.1 Sylvilagus floridanus | reverse complement strand
TGGCCTGCGCAGCCCCTGGGCCGGGGAGCTCCCCCTGCCCTCCCCGACAGGTGCCCAGCCCCTTGGCTCCACAGGTCTCTGGACTCACGGTGATGCCTGGGCTCTGATCCCCACCCACTGCCCCAACCTGGGAAGGGCATGAAGCAAACTGAGCCCAGCTCCCAGGCTCCGGGTGCGGGGACAGCCGCACAGAGCCCACCCTGCCTTACTCACTATGACGCCGGGCACACGCAGGTGGGGCGGCGCCGCTCTCAGGGGGTGGGGACTCCTGCCCCCCCCCCCCACTGCAGCTCAGCCACGAGGTCCAAGGAGGAACCCGACAGCCACCAGGCCAGGGCCACCAGGCGCCTGGTGTCCTCTCTGTGTCGCTCGCTCTCTTGCTCTTTAAGTAAATGAAAATAAATAAATAAAATGTTTTTCAAATGCTTATTTATTTGGAAGGCAGAGTTACAGAGAGGCAGAGGCAGAGAGATCTTCCATCCCCCGGTCCACTCCCCAGATGGCTGCTACGGCCAGGGCTGGACAGCAACAAAGCCAGGAGCCAGGAGCTCCATCCGGGTCCCTCAGGGGTGCAGAGACCCCAGCGCCTGGCCGTCTGCTGCTTCCCAGGGTCTGCTTAGCAGGGAGCTGGCTGGGGAGTAGAGGAATGGGGCCTTAAACCAGGCACCGGGATGTGGAGGTGACGTGGGCGTCTCAGGCCGCCGCTGACAACGCCTGTGCCTCACCCAGCCCCGGTGACCTCCAGGAGGGGCCAGCACACTGCCCACACCCCTGCCCCTGCCTCCAGGGAGCTCAGGGGACCGCGCCTGCCCTCCGCACTGCGTCCCGAGATTCGGCCCCGTCCTGGCCTGGGTCAGAATTCCTTTTATTTTCATTTCTTTTGCGCAAAAGGCAGAGACTGAGACAGGCTGGTTCACTCTGCTCAGACTGAAGCCAGAAGCCCGGAACCCCACCCACGTGGGGGGCAGAGACCAGGAACTGGGGCGGCCACTGTTGCCTCCCAGGGAGCCAGACCTCGAACCCAGGCCCTCCGACCAGACCACGTCCACCCCTCTACTCCTCGTTCTTTCTCTTTCTAAGGTCTGTTTCTTTGAAAGGCAGAGAGACAGAGAGAGAGAGAGAGGTCTTCCATCCTCTGGTTCACTCCCCAGATGGCTGCAACAGCCAGGGCTGGGGCCAGGCGAGGACAGGAGTGTCCCTCATGGGTGGCAGGGGCCCGAGCTCATGGACCACGTCCGCTGGCTTTCTGGGCGCATCAGCAGGGCGCGGAGCCGCCGGGACTCCGCCGTGGCTCAGGCAGAGGCCTCCTCTGTGAAGGGGTCTCCCTTGGCCTTTCCTGCCCTCGGCCGCTGTGAACGGATGCAGACCCCCAGTGCGTCCTCGCCGGTGGCCGCTGGAGGCCCTCCCTTCCCCAGGAGCTCCGGGTTTTGCCGTGAGTAGGGCAGAGCGGTGGCCCCGGGGGTGGGGAGAGGAACCGCGTCCTGCTGTCTGCAGCAGTGTGCGCCCTCAGCCCCAGAAACCCCCCTGCACCCCCCAAGGAGGCCCAGGGCTCTGGGGTGCAGGCAGGACTCCTCCCTCCTCCAAGCCCCGTGGGGGGAGGGACCCCACCCTACCCCAAGGCAGACTCCAGCCTCTCGTCTCACACGCACGCACACTCACACATGTGCACATGCGCGCGCACACACTCGGGGCAAAGCCTGCCAGCCTGAGGCCGCCCCGCCCCCCGCGGCGCCTCACCTCTGACGGTGTAGCCGGGAGCCCAGCCCGGTTCCCACACTTTGGCCCCATTCACGGTGTTAAGCGGCCCACAAAGGCCGGGCGTGTGCCTCGGGCCGCTGGGCTGCCATCTGGCCCGTGCTGCGGGAGGGACCCAGCCTTTCATCATGCCGGGCTCCACGCCATTCATTTCATATTTCCCACAACTGGACATCGGATCTCAGCCGCGCCAGTCCAGGGGGCGGGGGCGGGGGCGGGGGTGGGGGCCGAGAGGCATCCGCCCTCCCGGGGCTCCACGCCATTCATTTCATATTTCCCACAACTGGAGATCAGACCAAAGCAGTGCCAGTGCAGGGGGGGGGAGAGGGGAGGGGGAGGCAGCCCCCACAGCCCACCCACCACCCTCACCCCTGCAGGCTGCAGCCCTGGCCCCTGTCACATCCCCTGCTCGCACGTGTCTGATTTGGGCACGAGCTGGCTCTGGGGAGGCGACGGGGCAGGACATGAGCCCCTGCCAACTGCCTAAGCCTGCAGAGGGAGCGGGCCTGGCCTGGGTGCCGCCCCCCCCATCTGGACACAGCTCTGGGTCCCTGCTGCAGCAGCCTTGGCCAGAGCTTAGCTGCCCACTGCAGCTGGCAGAGGTGGAGACCAGCGCCAGCCTGGGCTCAGGCTCACCTGCCCACTTGCCGCACTGCCTGGGCCCCAGCTAGCCACGTCCCCAGTGCTGGGCCCCAGGCTCACCTGCCCACTGCCGCACTGCCGGGCCCCAGGCTGGCAGGGGTGTGTGAAGGGCACACAGGTGATTCACCCAGCAGGGAGAGCCCCAAACCAAGAGGGGTCACCAACACGTGGCCGCGGCCGCCAGTGCCAGGCTGCAGACGCTGAGGCCAGCCCCTGGGTGCAGGGACCCCCGGCTGAGGCAGAGGCCACCCGGCCCTCGGTACCACTGCCTCCAAGGCCAGCCTGGCACCGGCGTCATGGGCAGGGGAGACACACGGCTCCCTTCGCTCCCCCTCCAGAGACGTCTGAGGTGGCCGCCTCTCCCCAGGGAGTCGCCTGCTGGCCCGTGGGAGGCCGCCACTGGCCGGCCCCCTGCTACAGGCCTGGCACTGTCCCAGCCCCGGGTCCCGAAGGGCTCCTTGTTCCGAGGG
This sequence comes from Sylvilagus floridanus, assembly GCA_949820135.1. Taxonomy (NCBI): domain Eukaryota; kingdom Metazoa; phylum Chordata; class Mammalia; order Lagomorpha; family Leporidae; genus Sylvilagus; species Sylvilagus floridanus. Next base: position 912,133 of record OX463225.1, on the reverse strand, counting down.
GCTCCTGAGAGTCAGGCCTGCCCAACAGGCCTCTGGCAGCTGTGGGTCACTCCGGGCCCCCTGGTGGCGGGCGGGGGTGGGGAGCTCCCACTGGACCCCTGGTAAGGCCCTGCGTCGCCACCCCACCTGGACGTGGTGGCCACACTCCCGCCCGGCTCCGGGGGTGTGCACTTGATCTGGCTGGGTCTCCCCTAGGAAGCAGGATGGTGACTGTCCCGGGGTGGGGGGTGGGCTCCAGGGCCTCCCCTGGGTGCCCACGGCAGCTCCCCACCCTCAGCTCAGGTTGTGCCAGGGTTATCGGCTCGTCCTGTGGGCCTCTAGAGGGTCCATCTGAGCAGACGCAGCGTCTGTGGGCTCCGGGCCTGCCCCGCTCTGCTGCCTGCTGCCCCTCCCTGCCCCCTGGCACCACACAGATCTGCAGGAAGGCAAAGCCGGCGAGTGCCACCAGGCTGTGTGCGGGGAGCGGAGACTGGGGGGAGGGGGCTCCCTGGACTCTGTGGCGGGATTCCCAGCCGGGTGGGGTGGGGAGAGGGCCCCCCAGGTTGGGGGGGCGCCTGGTCATTCTGGGAGCAGCTGGTAAATTGTTCCTGGGGGTGGGGGTAGGGGTGCCAAGGTGCCAGACCCTGGCTCCTGGAACAGCCCAAAGACTGCTGGCCCACCTCCCAGGCTCCAGTCTCAGGACAGGGGGCCGAGGCCAGTGGGGCTGGTCACAGGCGCCTGTGGACAGGGGGGCACAGGTGCCTGTCGGTCCAGGAGTGCAGAGCCCCAAGTCCCGCCAGACAGGGTGCACATGCTGCTGGGGGCCCCGCACTTGTTAGCTCCAGAGCTTTTCCTTATCCGCTGCCTGTCTGAGGCCTCTGCCAGCCAGCAGTGGGGAGCCGCTGGGGAAGAGGAGGGGCCGGGAGGGGAGGGGGCCGCTCCTTCCTGCCCCCTCCCCTGCCCGCGGCCTGGGAAAAGACAGCATATTGAGGCGCGGGGCTCCCAGCACCAGGCCCGGGGATGCTAATGCGGGCGAGCGCGTTCCCACAGCCCGGACATTGTGCGGCGCGGCCCACCTGCTCCTCCGGGAGCGCCCATTGTGCCCGCGCCAATTCACAGGCAATTTAGCGTGCGCTAATGGGCCGGCGCCTTTGTGCGACCCGCGCAGCCATTGGCCGCCGAGTGTGGGAACGGCCGCGGCGCCCGGGCCCCAGGCGCCAGGCCGCCGCCCGCGCCTATATAGGGCCTGGCCCGGGGTCCGCGCCAGCCCAGGACACGCCTGGCCCTGCCCGCGCCGCCTCGCCCTCGCCTCCTGCGCCAGCCATGGCCCCCAGCACCGTGGCCGTGGAGCTGCTTAGCCCCAAAGAGAAGAACCGAGTAAGTGCCAGGCCCGCCCGGCGCGCCGGCCGCGGCCCCCGCGTGCCCCGGGCCCTGCCTGACGCCCCCTCCTCCCGCAGCTGCGGAAGCCGGTGGTGGAGAAGATGCGGCGAGACCGAATCAACAGCAGCATCGAGCAGCTGAAGCTGCTGCTGGAGCAGGAGTTCGCGCGGCACCAGCCCAACTCCAAGCTGGAGAAGGCGGACATCCTGGAGATGGCCGTCAGCTACCTGAAGCACAGCAAAGGTGAGCGCGCGCCCCAGACGGCCCGCGGCCCCGGCCCCGCGCCCGCCCCCAGACCGGCCCGCGGCCCCGGCCCCGCGCCCGCCCCCAGACCGGCCCGCGGCCCCGGCCCCGCGCCCGCCCCCAGACCGGCCCGCGGCCCCGGCCCCGCGCCCGCCCCCAGACGGCCCGCGGCCCCGGCCCCGCGCCCGCCCCCAGGGCCCCGGAGCGCAGCAAAGATGAGCGTGCCCCCAGCCCCTGTGGCTCCGGCCCCGCGCCCGCCCCAGAGGAGCCCCTGAAGTCTGACCCTGCGCGCATCCCCCCCCAGCCCCTGTGGCTCCGGCCCCGCGCCTGCCCCCAGAGGAGCCCCTGAAGTCTGACCCTGCGCGCATCCCACCCCAGCCCCTGTAGCTCCGGCCCCGCGCCCGCCCCAGAGGAGCCCCTGAAGTCTGACCCTGCGCGCATCCCCCCCCAGCCCCTGTGGCTCCGGCCCCTCGCCCGCCCCCAGAGGAGCCCCTGAAGTCTGACCCTGCGCGCATCCCCCCCCAGCCCGGCGGCCCCAGCCCCGCGCCTGCCCCCAGGGCCCTGGAGCGCGGCAAAGATGAGCGTGCCCCCAGCCCCTGCGGCCCGGCCCCGCGCCCGCCCCCAGACCAGCCCCTGCGGCCCCTGCGACCCGCCGCCCGCTCACGACGCCGCGTCTCCCCGCAGCCTTCGCCGCCGCCGCCGGCCCCAAGAGCCTGCACCAGGACTACAGCGAGGGCTACTCGTGGTGCCTGCAGGAGGCCGTGCAGTTCCTCACGCTGCACGCCGCCAGCGACACGCACATGAAGCTGCTGTACCACTTCCAGCGGCCCCCGGCCGCGCCCGCCGCGCCCGCCAAGGAGCCCAAGGCGCCGGGCGCCGCGCCGCCGCCCGCGCTCTGCTCCGCCAAGGCCGCCGCCGCCGCGCGCCAGCCGCCCTGCGGCCTCTGGCGGCCCTGGTGACGCGAGGCGCCGCGCCCCTCCGCACAAGGCGCCCTCCCCGGGCTGGCCGGCCCGCGGCGGGGTCGCGCTCAGAGGGCGCGCGCGCACAGTCCTCGAGGCTCGGGGACGGCCGCTGTGTGACCCCGCGGGGTCGTTCCGCCTGCGTTTCAGCAGGCGACTTCCGGGAAGTCCCGGCGCCAGTTGCCTTTCGTAAAGGCCGAACTGCAGGTGCATCCTCATAGGAGAGCAATGGGGGCTCATAATGGGCTGCGGGGGCGGGGTCTCCGCCGGGGTCCTTACAGGACCGGCTGGGCGGGGCGGGGGGGGTGCGCGCGGGCACGACTTTGTACTGGGAACGCGAACTCCTGGTCCCGTGGGGGCCGCCGACTGCGCCGAAGACTTCAATAAAACCCGAGTGCCCACCCTGGTGTCCTCTCTGGTGTTCTCGCAGCCAGTGGGCAGCGGAGCAAGCGGGCGCGTGCCCGTGCTACCCCTCGGCGCTCACCAACAAGGGAGGCCCGGACGCGGGGCGAGCCGCCGGGCTGCAGGGGCCGCGGGGTGCTGGGGGCTTCCCTGGCTCTGTGCCCGCGGCAGCCGTGCACAGCCTGGGCTTCCCGCCCTAGGCCTGCCCACTAGCTCCTTACAGATGGAAGGGGGGGTGGTGGTGGCAAAATGGCAGCCCCAGGACCCCTCTGCTGCCCACTGAAAGGGAGACCTGGCCCCAGACTGCCGTGGACCTCCGGCAGCACAGGCGTCTTGGCTGGGCAAGTGGACACGCGGTCAGCCCGCAGCCCCTGCGCCTGCTCCCTCCCTGGCCTGGTGGGCTCCCAGGGCAGAGCCCCACCCCGGCCCCAGCAGGCTGGCTGACCTCCCAGGGCCGAGTCAGGCGGCGCCGTGCCTTCCTCGCTAAGGGGGCTGGGGGTGGCAGCCAGAACCTGGACCTGTGGTTCAGAGCCCAGGCTCCCCAGGGGCAAAACCCAGGGCGCAGGGCGGCTGGGAGCTGGGCCCCACCCTGCAGCAAACGCCTGGATGGGCGTCACATCCCGCCACGCGCGCCGAGCACAGCGCCGGGTCTCCCCTCCGCGTGTTTACTGCGAGTGCTTTGGGTGCATCAGCGAGGGGTCCGCGCCCGGCCCGCCCACCGCCCCGGTGCCGCGGCCGCCAGTACAGTCCTGCCCCCGGGCCCTGCAGGACACGGCGCCCTGGCCTCCGCAGCTCCGGGGGCTGCCCCACAAGCCGCGTTTCCGGGAGGCCCGCCAGGCAGCTCGCGGACGCAGGAACCGGCCCGGGGCACCCTGGAGGCAGGTGCTGAATTCAGCCCGCCTGCTTCCAGCGAGAGCCCCTCCCGAGGGCCTGACGACCGCCCCTGCACCCCCGCGCGGGCCCGGGCTGCCGATCGGCTCGTTCCCAGAATTCTCGCTTCCCCCGCACTGCACTCTACGATGAGTCCCCAGACTGCAGGGACACGTGCCCGTCCAGCTTAGCCGGCCCAGAACCCGTGCCGAGCTCCGGCGAGCCCGGGAAGCGGCGGCGGCGCTCCACCTGCGGGGACTCGCGCTTCTCCCGCCGGGCCGGCGCGGGCCCGAGCCGCCGGAGAGGGGCGGGCCTCATTAGCATAATCTATGCGCGGGGCGTTTAACAGTCAAATATATGCGCATATATCTCCATGGCTGATGAGGCTGGCCGGGCACTTTCAAAATGGCGGAGTGTGGAGCGAGCGGCAGCGGGAGCAGCGGGGACAGTCTGGACAAGAGCATCACGCTGCCGCCCGACGAGATCTTCCGCAACTTGGAGAACGCCAAGCGCTTCGCCATCGACATAGGTAGCGGCGGGCCGGGCGCCTGGGGCTGGCAGCCGGGACGCGCGGGGCGCCGGCGGCGAGCGGGGGCGGCGGGAAGGACGAAGGGCGGGGGTGCGGGCTGCCGCGCACGGACTTACGGGCCGCCGCGCGCTGAGCCTCACGGGCCGCCGCGCGCCGCCTCACGGGACTTGTAGTCCTCCGAACGCGCTGGCGCGCAGGCTGGGGCAGCGGACGGACTACCGCTCCCAGCAGGCGCCGCGCGTGCCGGAGCGGGGCATGCCGGGACTCGTAGTCGGCGGCGGCCGCTGCGGAGGCGGCCGCGGGCGGGAGGGGGCGCCGGGGGAGGGCTGGCGGCCGCCGGGGGCGGAGGGCTGGCGGCCTGAGGTGGCCGGCCTGACCTGGCGTCCTTGCCGGGGCCGGCACGAGGACGACCCTGGCCTGAAGCCCCCGGGGCCGGGCCCGCTGGGACCCCTGTGCCGCGTGAAGTCCGCGCCGCCCGCAGGCCTCGCCCTGGACCGTTGACAGCTGGCGTGAGTGCGCAGGACCGTGGACGGGCCTCGGGGACTCGCGCCGCCCTCGCGCCCGGGCGCCCCCGTCGTTTGCCCGAGCTCCCTGGGGCCCGGCTGCGCCGGAGACCCTGCGCCCCTTCCCCTCTCCCCGCCTCGCCCCGTCGGCCCGAGGAGAGGCGTGGCGGGAAGGTGACCGCCGCGGGCCCGGGCGCCGGCCGGTGCCTTGGCTGCCCCTGGGGCTGCGGATGCCGGCGGAGAGGCCGTGCCGCCGGCCGCTTGCCGCGGGGCCGCGCGTCCGGTGCAGGTCGGAAGGCAGCCTGCGGCGAGGGGTGCAGGAGGCGCGCTGGGCTCTAACACAGCTGTCCAGTCCGAGCGGCCGGGCGCTGCCCCTCCGCCTCCGCCCCTCCCCACGCCCATTGCAGTTTGGGTCCCGGAGCTGGGGGGCCTGGGCCTGGCGCCCCTGGAGTGGAGTCCGGAGGGGCGGGGTTCCCCGGAAGCGACAGGACCTGGGCGCGCGCCCGCGACCCCGAGGGGCGGAGCAGTCCAGGCGGGGCCCGGCGTGTTCCCCGGCCAGGGGCTTCTGGCAGAGGCCTCCGCAGGGCGCATGGACGCCGTGTTGGAGAGACCCCGGCCCGCGCAGCCCCGGGCGTCCTCAGCCCACGAGTGCCCGGGGCCAGCGCGCTCGGCAGGGCTTAGCGAGACGCCGCCCCCGTTTCCCCTTCCTCGTCCTGATCTTGGGGTCCGGGCCCCTCGCCTGCTCTATGCTCCTGTCGCCTGGGACCGGGTCAGCCAGTGACTCGGCTCTGAAGACACCCGGAAGCTTTGACCTGACCTTGGGCTTCTGCGGGGTGTGCGCGTGTGTGCGCCTGCGTGCACGCAGGGCAGGAGGGGCCCAGAGCAGTGCGTGCTGTCCTTCCCTGGGGGTCGAGGTGACCCCGGGGGTCAGGGTGACCCAGAAGGTGTGGCCCAGGTGCTGAGGGACACCCAGAAGTGACCGCACCTTCCCCGAGGCGGCCCGGGAGCACGGGCCGTGGTCAGCGTCGTGCCTGCCGTGTGGCCTCCGGGACCCCGCTCGGATGCCTTGGGTTCCCAGGGACCCCTGCCAGCTGCAGCCCTGCGTCTGAGCCGGGTCTGGCCCTCCTGACTCCGCTCTTTCCTCCTGGGCTGGAAGTAGGAGGAGCCCCCAGTGGGGGCGGGGCAGGCGTCTGGAGGGACCCCTCCTCACCTGCGCACACCGGGCTGTGGGAGCTGAGGACCAGGGCCGAGCAGGCCTGGGCCGGGAGAAGGGGTCCAGAGGCTGAGACCTGGGGCGGGGTGGGCAGAGGGGCTCTGACCTCTCCTCCTGCCGCACAGAGGCCAGGGCTCTGGGGAGCTGGGTGCCTTGATGGGCGGTTCTCGGGACTTGGTGTTTCCAGATGGTTCCCGGCTGGAGCGTGTTCCTCAGCGTCCAGGCGGAGCAGCCGCGTGCAGACCCTAGCGTGGCGGCCCCTGTGCAGCCCTCAGGCCTCCGCGGCCTCAGCGTCGCCGTCTGGCCCCGGGGCTGGCGTTTGGCACAGCACTGGAGGCGCCGCCCGGACACCGCCCTGGCAGAGTGCAGGGTTCCAGTCCCGGGTCTCCTTTCAGACCCCGGCCTCAGAGCCAGCGGTGACGGCTCCCTGCCGCCCACAGGAGACCGGACTGGGTTCTGGGCCCTGGGCCCCGGCCGCAGCAGCGAGTGGAAGGTCTCTGCCCGCCTCCTCTCTCCCCTCTGTCGTTCAAATTTTTTTTTTAAAAAGAAAGTTACACAGAGAGAGGAAGAGAGGGAGGGAGGTCTTCCATCCGCTGGTTCACTCCCCAAATGGCTGCAATGGCCAGAGCTGTGCTGATCCAAAGCCAGGAGCCAGGAGCTTCTTCCAGGTCTCCCATGTGGGTGCAGGGGCCCAAGCACTTGGGCCATCTTCTGCTGCTTTCCCAGGCCATAGCAGAGAACTGCATCGGAAGTGGAGCAGCCGGGACTTGAACCGGTGCTCATATACAATGCCGGCACTGCAGGCGGCGGCTCCACCTGCCACGCCAGAGCAGGCTGCGTTCATCCCTGAAGGAGTCGGGGTCCTAACTTCACTGCCGTGTGGGTCCCAGGAAGGCCATGGTGCCCCCCGCCCCCCTCTGCGTCCCTCGCCTGCTCCTGCTGGGTCCTTATCGTGCCCACCCATGGAGGACAGCTGCGGGCCCCTCCCTTAGCTGGGGTGGGGGACACTGGGGGTTCCTGCCTCAGGGTGGGGGACACTGGGTGCCCCTGCCTCAGGGTAGGGGGCTCTGGGTGCCCCTGACTCGGAGTGGGGGGCACTGGGGGTCCCTGCCTCGGGGTGGGGGGCTCTGGGTGCCCCTGCCTTCGGGTGGGGAGCACTGGGGTCCCTGCCTCAGGGTGGGGGACGCTGGGGGCCCCTCCCTTAGGTGGGGGGCTCTGGGTGCCCCTGACTCGGAGTGGGGGGCACTGGGGGTCCCTGCCTCGGGGTGGGGGGCTCTGGGTGCCCCTGCCTTCGGGTGGGGAGCACTGGGGTCCCTGCCTCAGGGTGGGGGACGCTGGGGGCCCCTCCCTTAGGTGGGGGGCTCTGGGTGCCCCTGACTCGGAGTGGGGGGCACTGGGGTCCCTGCCTCTGGGGGGGTTGGGACGGGGGGAAGGAATGGTGTTTGCTTTCTCCCCTTCCTACGTGGCATCCACGCGGCTCTCACGTTCAGGCGGCCCCAGGCCCTGCCCTAGGTCGTGTGGGTGGAGCTGAGCACCTGTGTGTCCCCGCAGGTGGATCGCTGACCAAGCTGGCCTACTACTCCACAGTGCAGCACAAAGTCGCTAGAGTGAGGTCCTTCGACCACTCGGGGAAGGTGAGGCCTGCGTACTGTGGCTGTCCTGCCCGTGTCCAGCGTGGCCTGTGGCCCCACTCCGTCCCCTCCACACACCACTTGGCGCCCCAGGAAGGCCGGTGCGGGCCAGGCGTCTGGTCCAGGTGCTGCCTTGGCACGTGGGGTTCCCGGGCTGCAGGCCGGTGCCTGGGGGCAGGGTGTGCAGGGACCCGTGTGCAGCCCCGCCCTACCTCGCAGGACACGGGGCAGGAGCATGAGCCCCCCTATGAGGTGTCGGTGCAAGAGGAGGTCACCGCACGCCTGCACTTCGTCAAGTTCGAGAACACGTACATCGAGGCCTGCCTGGACTTCATCAAAGCCCACCTGGTGAACACCGAGACCAAGGTCATCCAGGCCACAGGGGGCGGGGCCTACAAGTTCCAGGACCTCATCGAGGAGAAGCTGCAGCTGAAGTGAGGGGGGTCCCCGGCCCAGTGGTCAGGCGGGCGTGGTGTGTGGGGGGGGCCTGGGCCCCGGTGGTCAGGTGGGCATGGGGGGCCTGGGCCCCGGTGGTCAGGCGGGTGGGTGGTGAGGGAGGGGCGGCCTGGGCCCCGTGGTCAGGCGGGCGGGCGGTGGGGGAGGGGCGGGCGCGGTCCCCTGCCGGGCACTCAGGCGGCGTGGCGTGCTGCGGCTCCCCCAGGGTGCACCGCGAGGACGTGCTGAGCTGTCTGATCAAGGGCTGCAACTTCGTGCTGAGGAACATCCCGCAGGAGGCCTTCGTGTGCCAGGGCGACGCCGACGCCGAGTTCCGCTTCCAGACGAATCACCCCCACATCTTCCCCTACCTGCTCGTCAACATCGGCTCTGGGGTCTCCATCGTGAAGGTGAGGCCCGGCCGTGTCCGGCGGGTGCTGGCTGGGCGGAGCCCTGCACTCAACCCCGCTCTGCCCCAGGTGGAGGCCGAGGACAGGTTTGAGTGGATCGGCGGCAGCTCCATCGGAGGCGGCACCTTCTGGGGGCTCGGGGCTCTGCTCACCAGAACAAAGGTACCCGCGGCGGCGGCACAGGCTCCCGGGCCCGCCCGGCCCGCCCGGGGCAAGGCCGCTGCGTGGCGCGTCTCCATGGAGCGCCCCTCGGTGCTGGTCCCTCGGGGCCTGCCCGGCCCCCTCCCTTTGGGGCAGTCTGGGAGGCGGGCGCCTCACCCGCCGGCTCTGCTCCGCCCGCAGAAGTTCGACGAGCTGCTGCAGTTGGCCTCCAGGGGCCAGCACGCCGCCGTGGACATGCTCGTGCGGGACGTGTACGGCGGCGCCCACCAGACCCTGGGGCTAAGCGGCGACCTCATCGCGAGCAGCTTCGGGAAGTCAGCCACGGCCGACAAAGGTGCCTGCCGGCCCTCGTGGAGAGGCGGGGCCTCGGATCTGCCCAGAGCCCGTCCTGCCCATGGGGCAGCTGGCGTGGGACAGCGGGCTGTGTTCTCGGGACGGCCGCAGGACGCATGAATTAGCAGCAGTTTGGGGTTTGGTTGCTGGGTTTCATTGAGGCTTTTTTGGTCCCATTTTTTTAAAGATTTATTTATTTATTGAAGGAGTCAGAGAGGGGACGAGAGAGAGACGTCTTCCCTCTGCTGGTTCACTCCTTAGATGGCTGCAGCGGCCAGGGCTGGGCCAGGCTGGAGCCAGGAGCTTCCTCCAGGTCTCCCACGCGTGCAGGGCCCACACTTGCTCATCTTCCAGTGCCTTCCCAGGCCGCCAGCCAGGAGCTGGGTGGGATGGAGCAGCCGGGCCCGGAGCTGCTGCCGTGCGGGAGGCCGCCGTCGTGGGCGGTGGCTCGGTGGCTCCACCCCCGCAGCGCCACGCCAGCCACTTTCTTTGCCCTTGGAAAGCAAAGCCTGATCCGTCCAGCAGTGAGGCACCTGTCACGCAGGTCACACGCAGGTCACACGGGCCACGTGTGCCGGGCGCTGTGGCGTCCTCCCCGTCTCCCCGCCTTCTCCCCCTCGTCACACGCGCCCCGTGTGCTTGTTCCCAGAGTTCTCCAAGGAGGACGTGGCCAAGAGCCTGCTGCACATGATCAGCAACGACGTGGGGCAGCTGGCGTGCCTGCACGCCCGGCTGCACGGCCTGGACCGCGTGTACTTCGGGGGCTTCTTCATCCGGGGCCACCCCGTGACCATGCGCACCATCACCTACAGCATCAACTTCTTCTCCAAGGTGCGTGTTCCCACGGGCGGCTGCTGGTGTGGGCCTGTCCCGCTCCCCGAGGGGGTGGGCCCTGTGTGTCTGTTCACGCTGGTGACACGCGTGTGGCACACGTGGCCTTGGGTCTGCAGGGGGAGGTCCAGGCGCTGTTCCTGAGGCACGAAGGCTACCTGGGGGCCATCGGCGCGTTTCTGAAAGGAGCTGAGCAAGACAGTGAGCAGAGCGGGGCGGGGGCAGGGCGAGGGGATGGGGCGGTCGTGAGGCCTCCGGGGGGACGAGAACGAGGGGGCAGCTTCTGGCCCAGCCACTGGCCTCTTGTCTCCACAGACCCCAACCAGTACAGCTGGGGCGAGAACTACGCCGGCAGCTCGGGGCTGAGGAGCGCCTCGCCGGGGCTGGGCCCCACGCAGCGGGCCCGGAGCGGCACCGTGAGTAGTGGGGCCCGGGCGGGCACCGCGCGTGTCTGGAGCAGGCCCCTCCCCAGGGCCGTGTGCACACCGGCGCTCTCTGATGGGTTCCTTCAGCGACAGGGTCCGCTCTCCTGGGAAGGTTCTGAGTTCTTTCCTCAAACCCCCGCTTGGGGTGAGGCCTGTGTGCCGGACGGTGGGCTGGCCGTGGCCTGAGCTGGGTGGAGCAGAGTTGGGCTGCGGGGTGGGCCCCACTACCCACGTCCCCATGTGTGCCTGCATCAGTGGCTCGAGGGCTTCCCGCGGGGGCCTGGCGCCCTCTGCAGGGGGCTGGCAGAAGTGCAGCTGGCGGCGACAGGCATGTGGGCGGGCAGAGGTGTGGGGAGTGGTCGCTCTCAGGCCTTACCGTCTTCCTGGTGCAGGTCCTCTGGCCCGCAGGTGGCCACGGGTGGTCGCTCAGTCTGGTTAACACGCGGAGCACACGTGTGGTTACGCCCTTCCCAGCAGGGCAAGTGGCTGTGGCTCTGAGGGCCGTGGGCGCCGTGGAGTGGCCCAGCCCTGGCCGGGTGGAACCGGGGCGCGGCGAGCAGATGTCAGCCCTGCAGAGGGGCCACACGGGCCAGCGATGGGGCCACGGGGGCAGGCTGGAGGGCCAGAGCCCCGCTTACGTTGGGCGGAGGCGCAGGGCCCTGAGCACTGGAAAAGCCCCTCAGTGTCTCCCCTTGGAGACTAGAGACACAGCCTGGGCTCTGGGGGTCGGGAGGGGAGCGGGGGGAGCTGGTGCCGGAATGGACACAGGCCACTGTGGGAGGTTTCTGTGAGGAGGGCAGACCGCTCCCCACCCCGCCAAACCACGGGGTCGGCCGGAGGGAGGAGCCCAGCGCGGCGTGGGAGGAGGTGCTGGTGGGAGGGAGGAGGTGCTGGCGGGAGGGAGGAGGTGCTGGCGCTCTTGTGTTCTTGCAGGGAAAGCTCAGACTTAGGAAGTCGGGTTGCGTCTTTCTGGGGCCCACGGCGACCTCCGCCCCTGCTCTGTCCTCCAGTTCGACCTGCTGGAGATGGACCGGCTGGAGAGGCCACTGGTGGACCTGCCGCTTCTCCTGGACCCAGCCTCCTACGTGCCCGACACGGTGGACCTCACCGACGACGCCCTGGCCCGCAAGTACTGGCTCACCTGCTTCGAGGAGGCCCTGGACGGGGTGAGGCTCGGCGTGACGGGGCCGGGGCGCAGCGCCCGAGTCCTGTGGCTGCTCTCCTGGCGGTCACTGCCGTGCGGCTCTGAGGGCGGGGCGGGGCCGGACTCCCCACACAGCTCCCTGAGCTGCGGGAAGCGCCGCCTGTGCCGGCGCCTTCCTCTCTCCCAGGCCGGAGCCCCGTCCTGGGGCAGCTCGGGGCCAGGCCCTCGCCACAGCACCTCGGCTGCACGGGCTCGGGCGGCCGCCGCAGCCACCGGGCAGAACGTGGGGCCTGGGGCCAGCCGGGTCTGCCCCGAGTGGGGGGCTCCTGTCCAAGGACGTGGCCCTGAGCCCCAGGCGGCCGGGGAAGCCCGTGTCCCGAGGCCCTCCACGCGCAGACGGCCACGAGCGCCGTGAGCTCGGCGGGGCCCTGCTGACGGCCCGCCCCGGCAGGTGGTGAAGCGAGCCGTGGCGAGCCAGCCCGAGGCCCTGGACGCGGCCGAGAGGGCCGAGAAGTTCCGGCGGAAGTACCGGGACAAGCTGCAGGCGCTGCGGCTGCAGCCCTTGTGAGTCCCGCCCCGCCCCTGCTGTCCGCGCGCCCGCCGGCCTTGGGGGAGGGCAGCCCTGCGACCACCGTGGCCCCAGCGCCTCCCGCCTCCTTGGGCTTCCTGGCCGCCGTGGGGCTGGCCCGGACCGAGAGGAGCGCTGGCTTGGTTGGCCTGCTCAGCCTCTCTGCCCCGGTCTGTCCCCAGTGCCTACGGGAGCCTGACCGTGCGCAGCCTGCTGGACACCAGGGAGCACTGTTTGAACGAGTTCAACTTCCCGGACCCCTACTGCAAAGTGAGTGTCACCGGACGGCGCGGGCCGTGTGGGAACCGTGGACAGCTGAGGGCCGGTTAGGCTGCCGGGCGTGTGTGGAGAGGGGGTCCCCCGGGGGAGGGGCAGCTGCTGCCCTGGGCTTGCCCGTGGCCCCCCAGGAAGCTGAACCCACCAGAGGCTCCTGTCTCCCCGTGGCTGGGGCCGTGTGGCCTCCGGGGTCAGCACTGGGCTCGCAGAGCCGGCGGGGCATCCGTCTGCTCGCAGGTGGCAGAGCCTGGAGGTGCTGGCCCTGCTGCGCTTCTCTGGCCAGGAGGCCGAGGGCCCTCAGCCCTCTCCCCAGGCTGGCCGCTCACCACGCCCCTGCCCCGCCCCTGTGTGCCCATGGCGGATGGTGAGGTTTGGGCAGTGGCTCCCGTGGGCGGGGCTGTGTCCCTCAGGCCCCACCCAGCCTGGCACAGCCGTGGCAGGCAGCCCCGGGCCTGAAGCCCCCCCCGGGAGCGTGTGCTGGTCACCGCCTGCAGCTCTCGCCCCGCCCCGCCCCACCCCCAGGTGAAGCAGCGGGAGAACGGCGTGGCGCTGCGGGGCTTCCAGAGCGTGGTGCGTGCCCTGGACGCCCTGGGCTGGGAGGAGCGGCAGCTGGCGCTGGCGAAGGGCCTCCTGGCTGGCAACGTCTTCGACTGGGGGGCCAAGGCCGTGGCCGAGTAGGTATCCACGCAGCGGGAGCACAGGGGGCTGGCCGCCATGTGAGGGAGGGGCGGCCCCTGGGGCCCGGGCGTGGACTGGAAATTGGGGCCTGCTGAGATGGAGCTCAAGGCGCCAATTCGGGAGAGGCGGGAGCTTGGCCCCTCGCGTCCCCGCCCCCGCTGCTGCTGGTGGCAGACCCGGAGCACCCCCCCGCTCCCCCTGTGGGCAGCTGTCCCTCACAGGGGGCGCCCACGGTCCTGGGGAGGAGCTGTGCGCACCCTGCCCCACCAGCAGCACCAGCAGCATTGGGGGGCTGTGCCGGGGTCGCTGCCCGGCACCCGTGGCTGCCCGTCTCGGAGACGCCGCGCCCCACGGGGCTGAGTTTTTCTTGGGATTCTGCCGTCTTGCGGAAACGCGCGGTGTCACCCACGGGCTCAGCGGGGGTCAGGGGGTGGGGCTCGTGGCCGTGTCGTTGGTGACTGCGTCTCGTCCCCTCCCAGTGTCCTTGAGTCCGATCCGCACTTTGGGTTTGAAGAGGCGAAGAGGAAGTTACAAGGTAGGAGCCAGCGCGCTGTCTGTCTGTGGCCTGGTGGGGGAGGGCTGGGAGAGCCCACGGCCTGGAGCCCCCCTGAGGCCGCCACACTCTGGCCCCCGAGCACTGGCCAACCTCGTCCCCTCCGTCTCCACGCAGAGCGGCCCTGGCTCGTGGATTCCTACGACGAGTGGCTGCAGAGACTGAAGGTGCGTGTGAGTGCCCTCGCCTCTGCCCGGGGGCAGGGAACACAGGGTCAGGGGCCCAGACGGGGGACACGGAGCCAGCGGGAGTGGCCCAGGACCCAGGCCGTGCGCACAAGCCCCTCCCAGTCTCCGCGCTGCTGAGGCCAGTCTCTGCCTGACCTCCTGCGGTGACCACTTCCCAGGCCAGCTGCCCCGGCACACAGAGGCCTTTGGTCTGCCTCACTGGAAGGGGTGGGTGTGGCCTCTGCAGGCTGTCCCTGTCCCCAGTGCCTGCCGTACCTCTGGGGCCGTGACGCCCGGTCCCAGCCCTGGGAGTGGGTGCAGTGGGTCTGAAGTCTTGGACGCGCCTGTTCCCAACTGAACACCCTGGTTTTGTCTTACAGGGGCCCCCTCATAAATGTGCCTTAATTTTCGCAGATAACAGTGGAATAGACCTCATTTTGGGAGTCTTCCCCTTTGTCAGGGAGCTACTCTTTAGAGGGACGGAGGTGAGTGAGGAGGCCGTGTGGTGGGACCTCCCCTGGGCTTCGTGGCTCTTGGTGGGGTTGGCGGTGCTGGGGGCCTCTGGCAGCCGCGCTCAGAGCTTCTGGCGCACAGCAGGTGGGTGCAGGTGCGCGTGAGGCCAATGGGCGACCCCGGCCTCCTGAGTCATGGGTCTCCCTGCTGGGGCTTCGGGTCCGACCCCACAGCTTCCTGGGAAGTTGTTTATGGTGGCCCGGGGGGACTGCAGCCAGGCCCTGAGCACAGCTCCGCCCCTCTTGGGGGCCACAGGACCTGGCCCCTCGGCAGCCGGCAGCTGGCAGGCCCTGGTGGGCGGCTGCTCTAGCCGGGGCCTGCCGTCAGAGAGCCTGGCCGCCTGCAGGCCAGTGTCGTGCCGGGCAGCAGGGCCCTAAAGAGCCCGGCCTCCCCCACAGGTCATCCTGGCGTGCAACTCGGGCCCCGCCCTCAATGACGTGACGCACAGCGAGTCCTTGCTGGTGGCCGAGCGCATCGCGGCCATGGACCCGCTTGTGCGGTGAGTGCGGGTGGGCGGGGGGGGGGGGGCGCCCTGCGTGCTGCGGGCCCTGACCGCCTTGTGCCCCGCAGCACGGCCCTCAGGGAGGAGAAGCTGCTGCTGGTGCAGACCGGCTCGAGCTCCCCCTGCCTCGACCTCAGGTAAGCGCGCCGCCCTCGCCGGGCGGGGCCTGGGGGGCAAGGCTGCCACAGCCTGTGTCCCCGAGGCCGCTCGGCTCTGCTCGGCTCTGGCAGAGGCACCCTGGGCAGCCGCCTGGCCTCCCCGGGCGGTGGGGAGTCTCCGCCATCACCGATTTCCGTGCCTGCGGACTCCAGGGGAGAGCCCGGCCTCGGCTCCGGGAGCGGCAGGTCCGAGCGCAGGGTGCGCTGGGCCCTGGTTAGTGCGCTCTCGCCCGGCCTCTGTGTGCCTGAGAGGCAGAGACAGACAGAACAGACGAGACGACTCCCGGGCCCTGGTGCGCTCCCGAGATGTCCTGGGGCTGGGGCTGGCAGGAACGCCACTGGGTCCCAGGTCGCAGGCCCCTTAATGGCGCCCAGCCCACCTCCCAGCCCCACTTCCCCCAGCAGGGAAGGCCGTCTCTAAAGCTCAGATGATGGCGCTGCCCCGCGTGAGGCCAGGGGTCGGGGGGAGGAGGGCGCCCCGCTGGTGCAGGAGGGTGGGGGTCCGCCCCGGGGAGCAGTTCGGGGTGCAGCCCCTGCCCCAGTCTCACTGCCGCCTTCCTCCCCAAAGCCGCCTGGACAAGGGGCTGGCCGCGCTGGTGCGGGAGCGTGGCGCCGACCTGGTGGTCATCGAGGGCATGGGCCGGGCCGTGCACACCAACTACCACGCGGCCCTGCGCTGCGAGAGCCTCAAGCTGGCCGTGCTCAAGAACGCCTGGCTGGCCGCGCGGCTGGGCGGCCAGCTCTTCAGCGTCATCTTCAAGTACGAGGTCCCGGCCGAGTGAGCGCAGACCTGCGTCCCCGAGCGCTGGCCCCGCGCTCCTGAGCGCCGGCCGGCCTGCCGGGGCGCCGCAGCCGAGGGCATGTGACTGTGAAATAGCCTTTTATATCTGTATAAATATATAAATACACACAGACGGCTGTGGCGGGCACGCGCAGTCCGGGAGCGAGGCCGGGCCGTTCTGTGCGGGAGCGGGCGGGGCCCTTGCTCTCCCCAGAACCTCATGGGTCTGACTCCCTCGTCCCGGACCCCTGCCCGCCCCGTGCCTCCTCCCTCTGGCAACATCACTCCTCGCGTCCCCGCTGCGCCTGGGGCCAGAGCGAGGCCCGAGGCCCTTGCCTGCAGAGTGAGCGAGGCGGCGTTGGCCCTGGAGGGCTCTTGGAGCCGGGGTGGCACAGACCCCGCCCCGGGCACCGCTCTCTGCTCATCGCTGTGACTGCTGCAGGGTCCAGGTCCCCTTGGCTGGTGCCGGCATCCAGGGAGGGGACAGCAGGACGGGCTCCCTGGGCTCTGAGGCCTGAGCCGTCCAGTGGACCCCAGGGTGGCCGAGGCCCCCACGGTGAGGGCTGAGCCAGGCCAGCATGGCGGCGCCTGCTGGGGACAGTGGCTGCCACCACCATGGCTGCCCCTCGCTTCCCACCGAGTCGCCCAAGCCTGGGCACTCCTGTCCTGGGCGAGGGGGCGGGGGGCCGGACGCCTCCCACAGCTCTGCTGGGCAGTGCAGGGCCTGCAGGCCAGCCCAGGCCAGGCCCGTCCCGCCCCGCCGTGGGATGCCGTGACCCCTGCCAGCCACACTGTGCCCCCAGCCTGCCCGCCGTGTCCCGGAGACTCACGCTTCGCCACTGTCTGGGGCCTGTCACCCCCCAGCCCCACCACAGTCCAGCCGTCCCAGGGCAGCGGCCTGCAGGTCCTGGTGGGCGCCCCTCACCTCTGGCCCTGGGCTGCCTGGTGCAGGACAGCTGGCCCCTCGCTGGGCCCCGGCGCCAGGCACGCCCTCAGCCCCAGCTGTGTTCCACACGTCCCAGTGCCCCAGGCTTGAGGTCCGCAGGCACCTCTCCAGAGCCCGACAGGGCCTTGCTGAGCTTGGAGAATGGTTGACCCAGAGGCTCCGCATGGCAGGGAGCAGGGGGCCGAGCCCCCTACCAGCACCCCAGTGTCCCGGCTGTGTGCCCTGGGCCCCCTCCGCAAAGGGCCGTGCTTGTCCTGTCGGGGTCAGCCTGGTCTTGCAGACAGACCCTCATCCTCCCGGGCAGAAGCCCACGTCTGCCTGGCTCCCCTGGGCCGAGAGGCAGGCCGGCAGCTGCAGGGGATGGAAAGGAGTGGCCCCCAGGGCGGGGGTCCCTTCCCAGGGCTGGGGTCTGCCGGATGTGCAGGGAGAGGGTGTGTGCTGGGGCTGCGTTCTGTCTCCAGGACACGTGTGTTCGGAGGCCCTGTCCAGGGCACGCGTGTACATGAGCCAGCACGGGATCGGGCACGCCGTGTGCACAGGCCGACACTGCAGCACAGCGCACACCCACGGGGTAGAACCCAGGCAGGAAAATAGAAAATAGTCAGGTTCGTGTGTAAGTTTTGCCTCTAAAAATTTAAATATTCTGCTTGTATTTCTTAAACTGTGCAAACCATGCCTGCTGGGGTCAGACGGGAGGGCCACCCCCATTTCCTGAGCATACACTGGACGCCGGCTGGGGGGGTCAGAGCCTCAGGAGGAGCAAGGCCTCAGGGCCGGGGCACAGGGCAGGGGTGTCCACGCAGCCCTCCGGGGCGCCCCGCTCCTCAGGGGGGCCCTGCCGCCGCTGCTGCCGCTCCTGGGCCTGGCGGGCCCGGCTGGCGATGGCGCGCACGCGGCTCTGGCTGCGGGAGGATGGGCGTCGCAGGAAGCCAGAGCCACCCGCCACCCCCTCCGCGGCCGGGCCCAGGCTGGTGGGCGACATGATGTCCCCTGCCTGCTGGAAGCCCGTGAGCCAGCGCAGCTGCTCCGTGAGCGCGTCCCGCCCCGGCGCCCGCCCCGCCCCCCCTGGGGGGCCCAGGCCACGGCTCAGGCTTCGGGCGCTGCCCTGGGAGCCCGGGGCGAAGTCGTCGGCGGTCAGGTCGCCCAGGCTCTTGGACTTGGCGGCCACCGGGCACTCCTGCCAGCCCTCCAGGCGGTGCAGGCCAGGTGTCCGCGGGGCCAGAGGCCGGCCCACGGCCCACAGGTTGGGGTTGGACTTGCTCTTGGTCACAGGGGCCGGGTCTGGGCAGGCAGCCGAGGTGGGGCAGGGCCACGGGGCCAGGCACCTCCCTGGGCTCTCGTGGCTGCGGCCCAGACCCAGGCGGGACAGGGAGAGGTCGATGACTGTGTCGCTGGACGAGACGCTGGAGGCTGAGGACACACTGTCACGGTGGCCGCCCGGCTCCAGCCGCTGCCACAGCTGGTCCCCGCCCGTGGCATCCGAGTACACAGCAGGGGGGGAGGAAGGCACCTGCCCCTCGCTCTTTGCCCTTCTGACCGGGGGCCGCTGGCCCAGGGCCCGAGGCCGGCTTCTGCTCTCGCCCTCTCCTGCTGCGCCGGGGCTCCCGCTGGGGCACGGCTTTCTCGGGGGCTGCCCGTGGCCCCTGTGGCCCCCGCTCCCGAGAGGCACAGATGCTGCTGAGGCTGAGCCTGGGGGGCACTGGGGCCCCTCCCAGGAGGGGGCGGCGGGGGTGGTCGCCGGTGGGGCGGGCTCCTCGGCGATGGGCTCCAGGCCGCACGGCGGGGCGGGCGGTGCATCTGTGGGAAGAGCAGCAGCACTCGTCCCGGGAGCAGCCTCCATGCGCACAGGCCCGGGGCCCCCACCCTGCTGCTACTGGCCCGAGGGCTGGGGGAGCTGGGGGCCCCAGGCCTGTGCGCGCACACGGGGTCTTCACGGGGCTGGGCGGTTACCTGGCACGCGCGGTGCTCACTTCCTAACTACGGAGGCAGCGTGAGGGAGGGTAGAAAGAAGACGGTCAGCGGCAGAGCGGAGGACAGACAGGGACAGAGGGACGGGCGGGTGCAGGGAGGGGAGAGCAGGGGCCAGGCCCAGGCACATGCCCTTCCCGGGCTGGGGCACAGCAGACCAGCCGGAGCCACCGCACTCCCACTGACCACACGCTGGAGTGGCTGGCCACGCCCAGCGGGCACGGGTGAGACCAGAGGAGTGCCCAGGGCCTCAGGGCCACCTTGCAGCTGCACCGCTGACCCACGCCAGACTTCGCACAACACAGAGCTGGGCACTAACCCCCCACATCCCAGGAGGGGCGTCCGTGACCGTGCGGGCAGCCGGACCACCCCCCCCCCCGGAGCCCCAGGGCCTGGCCCTCAGGACAAGCCCACAGAGCGAGGGAACGATGCACACAGGACCAGGGCTCGGAGCAGGAAGCGGCAGGGACGGCGCGGAGCCTGGCGGGCTGCGCATGCAGGAGCCGCGAGCTGGGGTGGCAGGAGGGCGCTGGCCTTACCCGTGGGGGACACGGGGGGGGCCGTCCTCATCTCCTCCAGCTTTGGAACGAACAAGGCGCCCGTCTCTGCCGGGGGGCCCCCTGGCTGCCTGCGGGCGCCCTCGGCCCGGGCCGGGGGCACCTGGGGGCCGCCCAGGCTGCCGGAGTCGGAGGACACAGAGCCGCTGCCCCCTGGGCCCTCCCCGGGGGCCTCTCTGCTTCTTCCCGGGAGGCCATGGCCAGGAGCCCCCAGTGAGTCCGCCCGGGCCCGGGGCTGCTGGCTGACGGGCACCAGCCCACCGGGCGGCCCGGGGCTGGGCGGCCGCTCCCTCCGCAGGCCCTCGGCATCCACGCCGGTGCAGGAGCCCACCACACACTTCATGCACGTGGCGGCCATGCCGGCAGGCCCAGGGCCCTCGGGGGCACGCGGGGGCCGCCCTGGTGTGGGGGTCCCCTCTGCCGCCACTGCCGGTGCCTTACCTCGGGGGCTGCCGCCGCCGGACCCCTGGTGGGCAGGGGCTTCGGGAGCAGGGCTGGGGCTGGGGGCCGCCGCGTCGCCCACCGCCCCCTGAGCGCCCGCGTCCTGTGTGCCCAGGGCCAGCTCCGGGAAGCCCCTGCGGCCCGGTTTCTGGGTCTTGGTGGGGGCGCTGGCCGTGCGCCGCAGGAGCCGCTGGCTAACGGAGGGCCGGGGCGGGGGCCGCCCAGCAGCAGGACTGTCCAGCGAGCCGGGCTTTGGGCCACGGAGGAAGAGGCCCTTTAGGCCCAGAGCCTGCTTGACCTGCAAGGGAAGGAGCCCACATAGCCGGGGCCCGAGGCTGGCTCCACGGAGGGCGCCTCAGAGTGTGTCCGGGCCACAGGCGGTGGCTGCTTCGGGGGTCTGGCAGGGCCGCTGGCGACGTGGTGGGCCCTGGCGAGCAGGCTCGCCGGGGACAGCAACTTGCTCCTCCCTTCGACCAAGAATCCACCCAGCTAGGGGTGATGGGGGCTGCTGTTGCTGGGTGCTCCCAGGAGAGAGACCCTGCCCCCCACCCGCCTTGCACCTGCTGCGAGGCCCCCACAGCCCACCGGACTGGAGTGGAAGTCAGAGAAGGGCCTGGGCCACCTTCGCCCCTCCCTCGGGCAGCGGGGAGGCAACTCCAGCCCAGGTCTGCTTTGTCCCATGGCTCCTGCCACGCCCACCGCCCTGGTGCTGCCCCCACCCTCTGGAGGGGCCGCCTTTTCCAGGACGCCTTCTTGGACTGCCCCTGCTCCCGGCTCCCGGCCCACGGCTCCCACGTGCTTAGGCTGCGTCCAGCCAGGTCACCACCAGGCCTGCAGGACCCTGCACGAGGGGCATGGCCAGGCGTCCCCGGGCCAGCTGGCAGGGGCCGGGCGACCACCGGAGAGGACCCGCACATGCGCCCCGCCACTCCCCATGATGGCCGTGCTGGTGCAGAGCAGCCCAGGGCCCAGCGGGCCGGTCGTCCCCCCGGAGGGGCAGCAGTGTCGCGTGGCCAGCACTTGAATCAGCTTCCTCCTGATTCAAGGTCCCACGTCCAGCGCGCTTCGGTGCATGTGGGCTGGACAGCCATTGAGAAGAAGGTCCAGGATTCGGGTTTGGAGTCCTGGCCCCGGGGCGACCCCACCCAGGCACTGGGCAGGGCCCGCGCACACTGGGGGAGGAGCTGGGGGGCCCCTGCGGAATCCTGGATCTGCCTCCTAAATGCCTCTGTCCGCCCGGAGATGGCCCCGGGACCCGGCCCCGAGACAGCCGCGTCTGCAGAGCGCTGCCAAGAGCCACGGATGCCGGCGGGGGCGCGGCCTGGCATGCAGGGGTACCTGCGAGGCTGCTAACAAGACCGTGCTCCCAAAGGTGGGCTTTGGGCAGCAGGGGGCTCACTGCAAGAGCAAAGAGACAGAGAGGCGTGAGGGCCCCGCGGGGGGAGGCTGGCAGGCACGGCGGACGACAGACCGACAGACGGACGCCTGCGGGGCCTCCGGGCCCGAGCGCGGCAGCTCCGTGTTCACAGACCCCACCTCGGAGGGGGCGGCGGGCTCCGCAGACGGGGTCCGGAGTCCAGCCCCGCCCTCGGGGGGCCCGTGAGCCGGGGATGGGGTAAGGCCAGCAGACCCAGGCGGGAGGGGGGCTCTGGGCACAGCTGGGCACGTGGCCCCGAGTCTGCCCATGGCTGCCTAAAGGGGACTCGGACGCCGCCAGCTGGCCCAGGGGTCAGGCGTCCCCAGTGGCAGAGGACCCCAGGCCCAGGGAGCTGACCACGGTCTCAGCACCTGGGGTCTGGAGCCGGCCCTGGGGGCGCCACAGGAACAGGCTGAGGGGCCAGCGCCGCCCCTGCCCAGTCAGGTGCCCGGCCCGGGACACTCACCTTACCGCTGACGTCACTGACGGCCACATGCACGAAGAGGGAGGCCTCCTCTATCCCCTCCAGGTACACGTGCCGGTAGCCTGCAGCAGCCGGGGCGGGGGGGGGGGGGGTGCCGGGGTCACTGGGTCTGCCTCCTCCCCCACCCCAGCACACCCTTCCCCCGAGCCACAGGCTCTGAACAGGACCAGCGGGGCCAGGAAGCCCTCCGGGTGGCGCCGGCCCACAGACTGGCCAGCTCGGCCCCTGCGGTGCCCACTCCTGCGCACCTGGCATCAGGCTACTGAAGGCCAGCGTCCTCTGGCCGATGAAGTCGCGCCCGATGGGGTCGTGGTCCCAGACGAGGAAGCGGACCAGGGCGATCTCGGGCATGTGCACCGTGAACACCAGCGTCTCCTCCCACAGCGGGTTGAAGCCTGGAGGCCGCGGTGCAGGGTCACGCGGTGGGGCCGCCCCTCCCCGCCACGCCCTCCCCCAGGCCCAGCCCCGCCCTCACCGTTGTCGTCCACCACGCGGGTCTGCTCCTTGCTGCAGTCCACCGGGAGCCCGATGACCTCCACCTCCACGAACGGGTCTATGATCTGGGGGCAGCGGGGGTGAGGGCGGGGCCGGGCGGGGCTGGTCCGAGCCGCCCGGGGCCCTGCGCTGCCTACCTCCCCGCGGTCCCCCAGCACGGAGTCGCGCGGCTTGGGGAGCTGCTGGCCACTGATGATCCGAAGCACCAGCTGCTTCTTGAGCCGCCCGGGCAGGGGGTCCTCAGAGTTGGGGTTGAAGACACCTGGGGGGGGCGAGGCTGAACTGGGGCCTCGGGGAGCCCCACCCCCACAGAACAGGTGGAGTGTGGAGGGAGCAGCAACGCCACACGGGGGCCTGGCCACTGCCCAGCTGGGCCCCGTGGGGGGGCTGTCCCCTTCGGGCAGCTTCCAGGTGGCCCCGGGGGCGCACATGGCCCCGCACTGGAAGTGCAGAGGCAGAAAGGGGCGCCTCTGCATGTCCCCCAGACCCAGTGTCCAGGGGAGGGGCTCCCTAGCCCACCCCACCCTGGGCGTGCTCGGGGGGCTCCCTAACCCACCCCCACCCTGGGCGTGCTCGGGGGGCTCCCTAACCCACCCCACCCTGGGCGTGCTCGGGGGGGCTCCCTAGCCCACCCCCACCCTGGGCATGCTCGGGGGGGCTCCCTAACCCACCCCCACCCTGGGCGTGCTCGGGGGGGCTCCCTAGCCCACCCCCACCCTGGGCGTGCTCGGGGGGCTCCCTAGCCCACCCCCACCCTGGGCATGCTCGGGGGGGCTCCCTAACCCACCCCCACCCTAGGCGTGCTCGGGGGGCTCCCTAGCCCACCCCCACCCTGGGCGTGCTCAGGCCAGGGGGGCTCCCTAATCCACCCACACCCTAGGCGTGCTCGGGGGGCTCCCTAGCCCACCCCCACCCTGGGCGTGCTCAGGCCAGGGGGGCTCCCTAATCCACCCACACCCTAGGCGTGCTCGGGGGGCTCCCTAGCCCACCCACACCCTGGGCGTGCTCAGGCCAGGGGGGGCTCCCTAGCCCACCCACACCCTGGGCGTGCTCGGGGGGGCTCCCTAGCCCACCCCACCCTGGGCGTGCTCGGTGGGGGGGCTCACCCTGGCACATGCACGGGGGCTTGAGCACGTAGCCACAGTTGCCGTTGGCGCTGAACTTGGCCCGGTTCAGCTGCAGCATCCGCCCCTCTGACTGATAGTTCAGGGCCACTGCGGGGAGGGGGACGCGGGGTGGCTGGGTCAGTGGCCAGCGGCCGCCCCAGTCGGTCGCCCTCTGTGGGTGCTGCCGGGGCGGGGTCGTGCAGGGCCCAGGGGGGCGGCCGTGGCCGCAGGGGCTCGGGCACGCACCCATCTGACAGCCGGCGTTCCAGAAGGGCTGGGGGTTGTAGTTGCTGGAGTCCACGCGGTAGGAGGAGGGGTAGACGCGGGACAGCTGGTGCTGGTTGAAGCGCAGGTACTGCGCCGGCTTCTGCTGCAGGATCTGCTGGGCCCTGGTCTCGCTGAAGGACGCCACCTGCCAGCTGCAGGCCACTGCAGCGCGGCCCCGCGTCAGCCTGCGGTGGCCCCTCGGCGCCCCGCCCCCGGCCCCCGCCCCAGACCCGCCCCCGGGCCCCGCCCCTCGCGCCCCGCCCCAGGCCCCACGTCAGCCTGGGGCGGCCCCTCGGTGCCCTGCCCCCCCCGGGCCCCCACCCTCACCCTCCGTCTCCACGTCGTGGGCTCCCACGGACTTGGTGTACTTGACCAGGTCCGAGAGCGCCCGCGACAGCTTCATGGTCTTCTTCTGCCGGGCCGTCCTGTGGGGGGGGGGGCGGTCAGGGCCTGTGGCCAGGTGTCAGGGGGGCGGTCAAGGCCCTGCGGCCAGCAGGTGTCAGGGGGGCAGTCAGGGCCCTGCGGCCAGCAGGTGTCAGGGGGGCGGTCAGGGCCCTGTGGCCAGGTGTCAGGGGGGCGGTCAGGGCCCTGCGGCCAGCAGGTGTCAGGGGGCGGTCAGGGCCTGTGGCCAGGTGTCAGGGGGCGGTCAGGGCCTGTGGCCAGGTGTCAGGGGGCGGTCAGGGCCTGTGGCCAGGTGTCAGGGGGGCGGTCAAGGCCCTACGGCCAGCAGGTGTCAGGGGGGCAGTCAGGGCCCTGCGGCCAGCAGGTGTCAGGGGGGCGGTCAGGGCCCTGTGGCCAGGTGTCAGGGGGGCGGTCAAGGCCCTGCGGCCAGCAGGTGTCAGGGGGGCGGTCAGGGCCCTGCGGCCAGGTGTCAGGGGGGCGGTCAGGTGTGCGGGGTGGGGGCACTCTGACCGCCCAGTGTGGGTACTGGGGAGGGACACGGAGTGAGAGGGGACCACGGGGCAGCCCAGTCAGCTTGGGGAAGGGGCTGGGGGTGCCACACTGGCTGCACAGGGCTGAGATCCCAGGGGGAGCCCCGAGGACAGCCCCCCTTCCTCCCCATCTTCTCCAGGAGGGGCGGGGAGCAGGCTCCCCGCATCTGCCCCCACCGAGTCCTGCCTGGGATCCAGGACAGCCTCCCCCAGAATCAGCCTTAGGGAAAGGTGTGGGGCCCCCCACGAGTGGGACCCCAGGACAGTGCAGCCCCCCAGCATGCAGGGCATCCCCCCGCGGGCACTGACCCTCGGCTCTGGCTGCCTGGGGAGTCCGGGTCCCCGTCCCCCTCCTCCACGCTGGCCGCCTTCTTGCTGCCCCTCTTCTGCATGGGAGGGCAGAGCCGTGACCCTTGCAGCCCTGGCTCAGGCTGGGCCACAGCGAGGCTGGGAGGCGGGGCCTGCCTGAGGCCTCCCGGTCCAATCCTGCCAGCGGGGCCCCAGGACCTCTGCCGTGCCCGGCCCAGGACAGCCTCAGGGGCCCGGGTGCAGAGCACTGGCCAGCGTGGGCCCAGGAGAGGGGTGGCCGGGGAGCCACGAAGCCACCACCACGGCCTGGGCTGACCCTGCCGCAGCTGGCGCCTCCAGTCTGCACGTGGGCTCCCGGGGCTGCGGGGACACCCACCCTCTGGCTGGCGTGGGGCAGGGCTGACCTTGGCCTTGGAGAATCTGCTCCCAAGGAGGCGGCTGTTCTGGCGGCCAGCTCTGCTGTCCTCCCCAGAGCCCGCGTCCTCCTCAGCCCCAGCCTGAGCCTGAGGGAGCCACAGAGGGGGACAGGGTGGGCCCCGCCCTGAGCCAGGCAGGGAGGAAGGCAGGGAGGGCAGGGCAGAGTGGTGAGGGGCACAGTGGAATGCCCCATGGACACGCCCTCCGACACAGTCCTGCACACACCAGGGACAGGCCCCACCTTGGCCACGCCCCTACGCCCTTGGCCATGCCCCTATGGCCTTAGCCACACCCCTTCGATGCCTTGGCCACACCCATGATGCTCCCAAGCTGCCAGGAACGCTGGGCTCTGACAGTACTGACCCTTTGACCCTCAGCCTGGCCCTTGGTCTCTGCCTGGACACTGCCCCACAGACACATTGGAAAGTGGGGCCCGGGGGTGCCACACACATGCCGCCGGCTCCCTGTGCTCTGCCCAGGGGACGCCACCTGCCAACGGCAGGCCACTGCGGCGCGGCCCCGGCGTCAGCCTGCGGGTGGCCCCTCGGCGCCCCGCCCCCCCGGGCCCCCGCCCTCACCCAGACCTGTGCCTGCCCCTCCTTCACAGGGAGCCAGGGTCTCCCCAGAGCGGCCCGGCGGCATCACTGGCTGGGTCCCTCCATGGCCAGCTGGGTAGGTCCACGGCACAGAGGCTCTCAGGACCCTCCCCGCCCCGGGCAGCCACCAGGGCCTCCTCTCCCCACAGCCCCCACTCCCCCTTAGCTGATGGCTCCGCGGCACGCTGGAACGTGCGGGAAGCTGCACTCACAGCGTGTTCAGAACACGCGTGGAGGCCATTTAGACCCCACCTGGGGTGCTGCGGGGAGCTGACTGTGAGAGAGAGGGGCCAGCCCTGGCCAGATCACCACGTCCTGGCCCAGGCACGGGGCGGGAGCTCCCACAGCTGCCCACAGCCCCCTGGCTGGCACCTCCCACCCCAGAGCACAGCTCAGGAGGCCAGGTGTCCCGGACGGAGGGGATGGTGGCGGGGGCACTGGGCAGAGCCCCCAGCTGAAGACAGCTTATCCCCAGCCCTGCAGGGGTCCCCTCTGTCCCCCAAGATCCCTGTGCTCCCTCGTAGGGACCCCTGTGGGGACAGGCATGAGTGACTTAGGGCGGAGTGCGCCCTGTGTGACCCCTGCAGCCCAGCTAAGCCCCTCTTCCCCGGCGTCTCCCTGCAGCCGCCCCGGCGGGAGTCCCAGGTCGGGCTGTGCTCCCGCCCATTCGGCTCAGAACTGAAAATACAGGCAGCCACCACGCCCACCATGACAGCCACCTGTGAGGCCGTGGGTGAGACAACGATGCCCGCATCTACAAGCACTGGTCCCCACGCGGGGCTCAGCCCCGGCCAAGGCAGAGCCACCTTCCCAGCCCTCCCGGAGACACCGCCTGGGCGGTGGGCAGGGCCCTCCAAGCCCTGGGCATCTCGGCCCCGCCCACCCAGGCCGGCAGCCCCGCCCACCATAGCATCTGCTGGGACAGCCCCTCTCCCACGTGGACACGGCGGCCCCCACACCAGAGGGGGCACTGGACATGCAGGACGGCCTTCTGCCTGCTGGTGGACAGCCCCTGAGGCCGTCGCGTCTCTGAGACCCTTGGCAAGGAGGAGCCGCGGGCCCCCAGGGGCCGCCACCCACTCTGGTCCCCAGGTCCCCGAGGGGTCAGACAGTAGCCGTCAGCGCCAGGTTGGAGCCGGGCAGGGCAGGACGCCGGCGCGCAAGCCCGAGCACCTGCACCCTGCACTCTCACAACCAAGCCCCAGGTGGACACAGGTGTGTGCACTGCAGTGTGTGTTCACGTGTGTGCGCTGCAGTGTGTGTTCACATGTGTGCACTGCAGTGTGTGTTCACGTGTGTGCGCTGCAGTATGTGTGTTCACGTGTGTGCAGATGCATGTATGTGCAGAGCGCCAGTGCGTGGGTACCTGTGTGCGGGTGTGTGCAGGTGCGTGTGCCCCTGGCACGGGGGCCTCACCTTTTTGGCCCCTGCCTTGTGGCCGGCTTTCCCAGAGGGAAGCAGGGTGGACACGGCGAAGTCATTCGGGTCCTCACAGTCCCGGATCTTGGACTCTTTGATGAGGGAGTCCAGCTTCTTCTTGGCCATGTTTTCCACGCGCTTCCGGTTGGTGGACGCCTGCGGGAGCCAGAGGCGGCCCTGTGAGCCTGCGCCCCCGCCCCAGCAGCCCCGGGCCCCTCAGGACCTGAACAGTGCCACCTGGGGCCTGCAGGCAGCTCGGGCGTCCAGCTCAGGGGGCAGAGGTCAGGACGCATGGTGGGCAGCACAGGCCCCGGGGAGACAGGCCAGGGACAAGGGACAGACTTCAGGGTGGAGCCAGGAGGGCGAGGCGCCTCTCCTTGTGGGGCAGCCCCAGGCCAGCCCTGACCACTTGGGCTCTCCGGGGCAGGGCCTGGGTGTCAGGCAGCTGCACGTCGCTGGTGCCCAAGCTGGAGTGGACATGAGTGGACATCAGAGATGCCAGAGAACGCGCAGGCCTGGCCTGGCGCCCACCGGGGGTCCCCCATGCCCACTCAGCCCCAGCCCTCAGGCTGAGCCACAGGGAGGCGGGTCAACGGCAGACTCCTCCCACGTGAGTTCTAGGTATTGGGGGACCTTGAGGTGGGGCCTGCGCTGGGCACGGGCAGCTGGGCAGGGCCACCTGCTGTGGCTGGCCAGAAGGGGGCCAGGGAGCTGCAGGCTCCAGGTGGAAATGGAGCTGAGCCTGGGGTGGCCCCAGCCACCACCACCGTCCCCGCTCCCCGAGGGAGCTGGCACTGGGCCCTGGCCCTGGGCCTCAGATTCCAGGGGAGGTGGATGGCACCCCAAGGCAGCGCAGGAATGGGGCCACCTACACCGGGGGGACGGCTGCCCTGGAGCCCGCCCCCGACTCGCCCGGCGGCGGTGGCAGTGGGGGCTGCCCTCAGGGGCTGGTCTTGGGGGCTGCCCTCGGGGGGGGACTGCTCTCAGTGGGGGGCTGCTCCCTCCATCCATCACCTCCCCGTTGAGGAGTTTGCAGTCCTCGTCGATCTCATCGGCGCTGTCCTCGTCCGACACCTCGCCCTCCTCCGCATCCTCGCTGATGTCGGCCGGGAGTTTCTTCCCCTGGGGAGGCGGCGGCGGTGGGAGGGGCTCGGGGGAGGGCTGGGGCGGCACCCGGCTCGGACTGGACACGGCCAGCCTTGCCCTGCCCCCGGCTGGCCTCACCTTCACCAGAATCTTGCCCTTGAGCATCTGTGGGGACGGCAGCAGCGTGGCGTCCTCACCGCCCACTGACGACAGGTCCAGCTTGTCCCCCAGGATGTCGGTCAGGTACTGGGCCATCTTCTTCTGCTGGGCGACACTGCAGTGGTTCTCGATGGACAAGATCACGGGGTACCTGCAGCCCGGGGCGGGGCAGCCGGCTGAGGCCAGGGCCCACGAGGCTTGGAAAAGCAGCTGGGTGGGCGGCCGCTGGTGAGGCGCAGGCTAAGCTGCCGCCTGGGATGCGGCTTCCCCTACGGACGCCGGGTCAAGTCCCGGCTGCTTCAGTCCAGCTTCCTGCTTGGCTGGGGAAGCAGCGGAGGGTGGCCAAGTGCTCGGGCCCCTGCGCTCTGGGAGACCCAGATGGAGTTCAGGCTCCTGGATTCAGCCTGGACCAGCCCCAGCCTCTGTGGCCATCTGGGGAGTGAACCTGCGGATGGACGACTTTCTCTTTTTCTCCTTCTGTCTCCTCTCTCTCACTCTCTCGCTTGCGCTCTCTCTTTGTAACTCTGCCTTTCAAATAAATAAAATAAATCTTTTTTAAAATTTTCTTTTGACAGGCAGAGTTAGAGAGAGAGACAGAGAGAAAGGTCTTCCTTCCGTTGGTTCACCCCCCAAGTGGCCGCTACGCCCGGGGTGTTGGCAGCCAGCGCTGCGCTGATCCGATGACAGGAGTCAGGTGCTTCTCCTGGTCTCCCATGGGGTGCAGGGCCCAAGCACCTGGGCCATCCTCCACTGCACTCCCGGGCCACAGCAGAGAGTTGGACTGGAAGAGGAGCAACCGGGACAAAATCCGGCGCCCCGACCGGGACTAGAACCCGGTGTGCCAGCGCCGCAGGCAGAGGATTAGCCTAGTGAACCGCGGCGCCGGCCTAAATCTTTTTTTTAAAAAAATAAAAAAGCAGTGAGTGGGGGCAAAGGAGCCGGGAGACCCCAGGGGCCAAGAGAGAAGACGCAGGAGTCATGGTTCAGAAGCGACGTGGACTCTCCCGAGGAGCAGCGCGGAGTCACAGGCAGACAGACAGCCCCTCCAACCTGGGGGCGCCCCCTCAGATGGCCCCGCCCAGCAGGACAGGCAGCCGCCTGCCCGGGCCCGTGGGGACCACAGCGGGGACTCCTCTTCGGACAGCTGCAGCTCTGTCGGCCGTGACCACACCCACGCCCCACTCAGACCACAGACCTGTGGGAGACGGGCAGGGACACCGGGGCAGGGGGCAGTCCTCATCTCCCACTGCCCAGGCAGAACCTGGGGGCTGGCACCCGGGATCAAGCCCTCCCCTGTAGGACCCCCAGTGCCCACCGGCCACGGTCTCAGGGCCTGGCCACCCCACAGGCCCCCGGCCCCGCACGCTCGCGTGGCTCACGCAGTGTGGGGGCTGGTCCGAGGGGCGCTGCCACGTCTCGGCCCTGACAGCTCGCCTGTGCAGCTCTGGCCCCCGGGCCTGGCGCAGCCCAGACTGGGAGGGGCTCCCACGGGCCCTGTGCCAGGGACTAAGCTGGATTTCCTTCAACCACCGAGCGACTGAAGCTGAGCCTGGACGCAGGGCGGCTTCTCGGGGCTGACGCAGGCGGGGCCGCTGCTGCCTCTGGCGCCTGACAGCGGGGTTGTCACCAAGTGTGCGCACCTGGGCGGCTGCCGCCAGATGAGGGAAGCCCCGCCCCTGCCCCGCCCCGCCCCGCCACTCACTCGTTCTTGAGGAAGGCGTACTTGTTGATGGTCTCCACGACGTCTCTGAAGAGGATTTTGGAGGTCAAGGTGTAGCCGTGGTGCACGATGGGGTCCCCGTCCGGCCCGTCCCAGCAGTCCACTGCGGACAGCACGCCTCGGTCACCCGGGGCTCAGGAGAGACCTGCCCGGCCCGGCCCCTGCCCCGGCACTCACATGGGCTCCTGGGGCCTGGCCTGGCCCCACCCCAGAGCCCGCGGCCCCCAGCCTGGCCCTGGACTGTGCTCACCCTCCACGCAGCGACAGCCGGCCTGCAGGACCCAGGCGTACATGTCCACTCGAGACTGGGACATGAGCTGGTCCCCCACGAGGTAGGTGTTGTGGGACGAGGTGATGAAGTAGTGGCTGAGCGGCTGCGACATGTCCTGGTGGACGCCATGGTGCTCGGGATTGAAGATGTCGCCAGCTGGGCTCCGGGTGTAGTTGGTGAAGCCTTGTAGGGCCGGCAAGGTGGGGGGCTCAGCCGCTGGCCTGGGCCCGCCCCGGGCCTGCCCCTGGTCCCACCGCCCCCACGCCGTCCAGGCCTGCAGGCGGCCGCCCCAGGCCCCACTCCTGGTCCCGCCGCCCCCAGCTGCCCCGGGCCCGCCGCTGGTCCCACCACCCCCACGCCATCCAGGCCCGCGGGCGGCCGCCCCGGGGCTACGCTCACCGTCAATGCCCAGCACCCCCTTGCTCTTGTTTTCCGGGCAGGGCTCAAACTGCTCGATGATGTCCCGGCAGCTCTCCAGGGTCACGCCCGCCATCTAGGCCAGAGCACACCCTCTGCTCGGACGGCCGTCAGTCCTCCCAGCGCCATTCCTCCGATCCGCTCATCGCGGGGTCACGAACTCGGGACTCAGAGGTGGCTCCCAGGCCCAGGCAGCCCTCACTGACCCACAGTGCGGACCCCCTCTCCTTCCGTAAGTGGGTGGAGGCCTGTGTGGGGAGCAGGGGGCAGAGGGAGCCCCTGCAGCCCCTCCTGCCGGCTGCCCGAAGCCCTGCTCGTGACCCTGGTGGCAAAGCCGAGAGCCGCAGCCCGGCCCAGCGTGGCCCTGCGAGCTCAGGGCCTCCAGGTGCGCTAGGGGCAGGAGATCCTGTCCCATGGTGGGCCCAGCAGCGCCCCCTCCCCTGCCCAGGAGCATGGGGAGGGGAGAGGGTGGGAGGCGGCAGAATGGGCTCAGAGCTCGATCGTGGCCCCAGGCAGCCAGAGCCCTGAGGCTGGGCTGTGGACCGAGTGCCCCCTGCAGGACTGGCTGACGACAGACGAAAGGCCGAGAGGCGCCCCACTCCCCGAATCCCTGCAACAGCGGAGCTGAGCCCCTAAGTCGGAGCTGGGGAGTCCACCCGGCTCCCCGTGGGCTGGCAGGACCCAAGTTCCTCAGAGCCCTGGACTCCTCCCAGGGTGGACGTTAGCAAGATGCATGATGGGAGACCTGAGACTCGAACCCAGGGCCCCTGACTGGGAATGCAGGAATCCAGAGGGGATAACCCGTGTCCCTGCCTGAGCATGGAGGACGCCGTGT
This sequence comes from Sylvilagus floridanus, assembly GCA_949820135.1. Taxonomy (NCBI): domain Eukaryota; kingdom Metazoa; phylum Chordata; class Mammalia; order Lagomorpha; family Leporidae; genus Sylvilagus; species Sylvilagus floridanus. The sequence continues at coordinate 880,646 of OX463225.1, read as the reverse complement.
GGCCCCGGATGTGGAAACAGCTCCCAGACCGGAGGGGGGAGCTCCCAGACACGGGGGGGGGATTCCAGGCCGTGAGCAGAGATCCTAGACTGTGGGGGGAGGTCCCAGGCTGGGAGGGAGGTCCCAGACTGGGGGGTAGGGGAGGTACCATACTGTGGGGAGAGGTCTCAGGATGGGGGGAGGCCCTAGACTGGGGGGTACAGGGCTCCCTGAAGCCCCCAGGACCCCCCTGACACTCTCTCCACAAGGCTCTGGCTGCCCCCATCCCTGCTTCGCTGGGCGGCAGGTCCGGTCACTAGAGCAGGTGGCGCCCAGTCCGTGCCCAGGCCCCTGCGCTCCAGGACACCAGGTGTCTGGTCAGTGGGGCAGTATCCACAGAGCTTTGGGCCCCAGAGGATGGACGGGCATTGCTGGGGTCAAGGTCGGGTCCATGTGGCCAGAACATGGCAGGTCAGGGACAGTCACGGAACTCTAACCCATGAAGTGCCAGGCCCAGAGCCAGTGCTGGGGCACACGTGGTGTCCACAGCTGGCGCTCCGGGCCCAGGGGCCCTTGGAGGAGAAATCGCCGAGCCCTTGGATATGGCAGCCACAGCCAGTTGGTCGTGGCTCGCCGTGGCTCGCGTGGCCTGGGCTCTGGCACACCGCGGCACGGCGCGCAGCCCCGGGCGGGCTCTTACTTTCTGCTCCACCTCGAGGAAGCGCTGCAGGTCGGCGGCGTCCAGGTGGTCCTTGTGGTTGCTGTAGGTCAGCATGAGCAGGTAGAGGTCCCGGCGGGTGGACATCATCTTGTAGAAGGCGCAGAACTCCTCGAAGCCCAGCGTGCCCTGGTGGTCATCCGTGTCCGCCTCCTGCGAATGACGCCTCTGGTTCCACCCTTGACCACGCAAGCCACACGCAGGGCACTGTGGCCACTCCCGCCCCAGCTGAGCCCCAAACCAAGCCCAGACTCCTCCCTGCCATGGAGGGTGCCCCGGCTTCAGGTCCCTTCCTGGGGCTCACAAACGGTGGTTCCTGGGCTCACCCTCAGCCTCTCCTGCCAGGAAGACCCCTAGAAAGCAGACGTGGCGGCCTCTCCCTAGTGTGATGGCCTCTCCCTAACGTGACGGCCTCTCCCTAACGTGACAGCCTCTCCTAGATGTGACGGCCTCTCCCTAGCCAGGCCTCCCAAGGGCAAAGACCACCAGACCCGCAAGTCGGCCCACACCGGGGCCCACAGCCCACATGGGGGTCCACAGCCCACACTGGATTCACTAACATCTCGTGTGGAGCTAACGCCACTGTGGGCATCAACAACCCCTTGGAATTAATTCTCGTGAGCTCCATGCCATTGACGGCCCACGAGTTAGTAACGTCCTTGACCCCGGAGGCCCAGGAGGTCACGGCTCAGGTCTCCCTGGCAGGGACGCAGTTTTTGCAACCAGAGGGGCCCACAAGAGACCCCAGGGACTCACAGGAGCCGTCCTAGCGGTGCCCCATGAGGGCAGATGGAGGACCTCCACCAAGGTGCCCGACATGGGGGGCAGTGGCCAGGGTGCTATCCCCAAGTCCAAGAACTGACTCGGAGGACAAGGGCCCTGAGCGGCTGGGGTCCTGCTACCCCGAGGGCCATGGAGTCCATGGGGCCCCCTCAGGATGGGCGGGAAAGGCCTCCTGGAAGGGGCCGCTCAGAATCTGGAGCCCGCGAGGCCCAGTGTGCCCAGGGCTGGGAGCACAGGTGAGCTCTGACTGCCTGGACGGCCCTGGTGTGGCAGGACCTGGCCTGAGGGGTCCCCGCTCCCTGGCCCTGTGCCATGGAGACCAGGACAGCCCACGTGCAGGGCCCACCCACAGCTGCACAGAAGGACCACTGGGGACCCAGCCATGCAGCAGCCAGGGCCCACTGCCCCCTGCGACCGTGTGCCCCGAGGGCAGCTCCGTCCAGGCCTGGCCTCCGAGAGCTGGCCGCAGGCTTCTGGCTGGGAGGTGTCCACAGACACGTGCCGAGCCCCCAGATCTCCACCGAAGTTCCAGATTCGGCTCTGTGAAGTGGGGGTGCCTCTGAGAGAAGGGGCAGCCTCACTGCCCCCCACGGCCCCATCACCCCGCCATTCCCCAGCCACGGGCCCCCTCGCAGGGGGGGAATGAGGCCCGGGGGACAGGCCTCACCCTGCCCATGCTTCTCGGGACAGCTCAACCCCCAGGTGCACGGAGACGGCCTGGAGCCCCTCTCAGGCCCTGGGGACAGACCGCCAGCACCACGGACAGCAGCAAGGGCCGCCCGGGGCAGCCTCTCCTCCACGGCCGCACCCTCTGGGGAGCTCAGGTGGGGGTGGCGGTGCCGGGGCCTCCGAGGTCCCTGTGGACCGGGAGAACTGTCAGCAAGTGGGGGGCACCGGCCACGTGCTTGTCCCAAGGCAGCGGTGCCCTGGGGCAGGAGGGCCCTGACCTGTGCTCCCGGAGGCTGAATGACCAGGCGTGTAGGCAGACACCCAGCAGGACCCGGCGTCCATGCCGTGGGCCACGCCGAGGTGGGGACAGAGCCAGCTGGAGCGAGGAACGCAGGGCCCAGCCCCAAGAGAGCAGATGAGACCCCGTGAGTCTGACGGGGGGCGGAAGGGCAGCCCCGATACTGGACACTGGCCATCCACACACAGGACAACTGGGGCCCCTGGGGCAGAGCTGGGGGCGTGGTGGGGGCCGGGCAGAGTTCATGGAGAGGAGCCTCTCTCCACCCCCGTGCCGGGCAGAGCCGCCTACGGACCCGGAGCTGGAGCTGTGACCCCTTGACCTTGAGTGAAAACCCCACAAGGAGGCTCACGGCAGCGCCCCCCGCAGCCCCCACAGCCGAGCCCCCCACAAGCCAAGGGTCTCTTGGGCAGCGAGGCCTGAGAGCCCTGGGCCCCTCGGTGCCGTCTGAGGTTTAATGAGTCTGCGCCCCAGCCAGGCCCCATCTGCTCCAGATCTCTAGGCATTTCAGACCATGGAAGCAACATCCAGATTTCTCTGTAGCCAAATTGACGCTAATTACCAGGATGACCCAGGCTGGCCGGAGGCCACAGCTGCTCCCCTGGGCCTGGAGAGGGTGGCCATGCAGACGGCAGGGAGGCGAGGGGGGCCAGCACCAGACCACCTCCCGCAGGCTGACCCGCGTGGGCGAGGCCACTGCGTGCCAGGCCCTGAGCCCCAGCCCCAGCCTGCTCACCCCAGCTCAGGGCTCTCCCCACTGCCCAGGGCATCCCAGGGGCAGCCTGGCGGCGGGCAGACCATGGCCAGAACACCGGGGGCCAGCAGAGCCCCTCTGAGCCCAGGGCCCAGTGTTGCTGCAGACACTGCAGGTGGGCGTGGTGGCCCGGGTGGCCACCACCGAGCTCCTTGGAGCCAAGACCTCAAGAAGGGACCTCAGGCCCCAGGAGCCTCCACACTGCCACACTCCTGCCGCAGACCCCACGTCCGGCCCAGCCTCGCCTGTGGCGGGACCTCAGCCAGAGCCCCACCATGGCTCGGCCCTGGGTGCTGGGCGCCCATTGCTCAGGTAGCCTGGGTCCCCACGGGGGTCCTTGGGGGCCATGAACCTCGGCAGTCCTCCCTGAGCAGCCTGTCGCCTGCCCTCTCTTGGGCACAGACCCACGAGCTCGAGAGCACAGGCAGGACCTCCAGGGGCTGGACACGGAGGAACGGCCAGGCCAGGCTGTGCGTGGCGTGGCGTGTGTGTGTGTGCTGGGTGTGGAGGCCTCTCTCCACCCACAGGGCAGCGAGATGAACTCAGCCCTTCCCCACGCTCGGCCGCTGACACGGAGCTCCGGAGTGCGGCTGGGCCTGCTGGATTCTTCATGGCTCCCAACACCAGGGGCACGCGTGGGGGCAGCGAGAGCCCCAGCCCGCCCGCCTCTGCGCAGGCTCTGCTCAGACACCATCCATGAGCGGGGGTGGGGGTGGGGGTGGGTCCTGGGGCGGGCCAGTGTGGGGGCGGGGCCGGTGTGGGGCGGGGCCAGTGTGGGGCGGGGCCAGTGTGGGGCGGGGCCAGTGCGGGGTGCCGCCCCCTCCAGCCCGCGCTCACCGTGAACATCTGCTTCACCCGCTGGCGCGGCAGGTTCACATTGAGTTTGCGCAGCAGCTGCAGCACCTCGCCCATGCTCAGGCTGCCGTCGCCGTTCTTGTCGGCTTCGGCAAATGTCTGCTTCAGCCACTTCGGGGCCGAGTTAGGGGCCAACACCGGTCCCGGGCCGGCCCCTCCCCGAGGCTGCGACGAGCAGAGGGCAGGGAACCCCCCACCAAGGCAGGCGGTCCTGGCCCCGTGCCTGCCCGCCCCCCTCCCCCTGCGCCAAAGGATATTGGTCCCTGGTGCGCTGGCGGCGGGCCAGGCTGTCCTCGTCACTGATGCCGGCCATGAGGTAGCGCAGGCCGGTGACCCAGATCCGGGCCTCCTCGCCGCTGGGCGAGACCAGGTCCAGCGACTCACGGTGGCTGCCGTGGTAGATGCTAAAGCAGCAGTTGGGGTCGAAGCTGCCGTCGGGGTGGCGCTGGAAGACCTCGGAGTGCCGCCCCTCGCTCACCTCCTGGATGGAGTCGATGGGGACTGCGGCGTGCGGGAGGGCACCAGTCAGGCTCCCCGGGCCCCCGCGGCGGGCCAAGCGGCCTGGAGTTTGAGAGCTGACGCTCTCCTCCCCTGCCCGCTCTGCCCCCCAAGAGGGAGAGGGGCGACGCCAAGGTCCTGGCTCGGGCTGCACACTTGGCAACGCCAGCAGCCGACCCGCCCCTCGCCGAGCCTTCAGCCTGCGTCTCTGACGGCACCTGTCAGGTCGACCCACAAGAGCCCCGTGGTCACCCCCGCCAGAGGGGACGGAGCTGGGGCTCAGTGAAGCCTCGAGGGCCGAGGGTGACAGACCCCACCCCGGCGACCCCTGCCTGGACCTCGGTTTGCCCGTCTGTGCCGTAAGGGTTGACCCCTCCCCACAGCCTGGGCCGGCCTGCCCCCGCCTCTCCAGCTGGTGGCCGTCCCTCGGCCCCTGGCCGTGAGGGGGATACAGGCTGCCCAGACTCGGTCCGGGGAATAGCTGCTCACTCTGCTCCTCTCGCCAAGGGACCCTCCAGGGCCAGGGAGAGCAGCCCGATGCTCCCCCCACGTGCCGGCGGCGAGGAACGGCTGGGGGCCCCAAGTGCCCGGCTGCAGGTTTCCGCCCAGTCACCCCTTCCCCAGGGCCTCCCCAGCCCTGCCCCACCCCGTCCTGGGCTTCCTCCTCTGCTCCCGGAGTGTGGTGCTGGGAGAGTTTCAGCCCCACAGGGTGCACAGGGCCCTCCCCGCTGTCCACGCTGAGGCCAGGAGCCGCCTCCCCCAGGAGCTCCCATGGGCAGCTCCCTCCTGGACCTCCTGGCACGGTAACACAGCAACAGCTGGGCTGAGGCCCCGCCCTGGCACGCCTGGGTCCTGCCTGTGTTGGCAAAGCTGGAGCGGGTCCTGGTCCTGGTCCTGGACTCCCAGGACCCCTCCCCCATTCCCTGCCCACCCCCAGTCCTGCCCAGCCCAGCAGCCCCTGCGGCCTCCAGAGCCCAAACCAAGAGTCTCCACCAAGACCGGGGCCCTCGACACACGCAGGGGGTTTTTGCTGAGGGTTGGGGGTCTCAGCACTCCTCACCCCCACCCCAGATTTGCTGCCTGCCCTTTGACCTTAGCCCTCCTGGCACACAGCCCAGGGCTGGGCACTGTGCACTGCGAACCCAGCTGGGCTTCAGAGCCCGCCAGTCGGCAGCCAGGCTCGGGGGCCTGAACCCTGGGCCGCATGAGCCAGGGGCGCAGGATCTGGCTGCCCCCCTCCCCACCGCCTGCCAGCCTGTCCCCGCACTGAGCCGGCCCGTCCCCCCGCCCAGCCGGCCCGTCCCCCCGCCCAGCCGGCCCAGCCGGCCGCCCACTCACTCCTGGCCTTCTCATTCTTGCGCGAGGGCCGCCAGCGAATGCAGGAGCGGTGCTCGTCCAGGCGATAGAAGCGGACCAGGCCCTTGGAGCCGCCACGGAGCTTCACCATCTGCGTCCCCTCCTGCATGGCACGCATGCAGCGCTCCACTGTGGAGACGGCACGGGCGTCGGCACGCGCAGCTCACTGTCCCCGCCGCCCGCGAGACCAAGGCCGAGGCCAGTCTGGGCCGCATGCCCAACCCACTCTGCCCCCCGGGGCCCTGCCACCCTCCCCTGGGCCCCCACCTCCTGGCCAGGCCCCAGCACCCCTTTGTCCTCGAAGGGCCATCTCAGACAGAGCGAGGGGTGCAGGGGGGGCTGGGCTAGCTCCCAGGAGCCCCTGTGCAGAGGCGGCCCCAGGCCAGGCACGGGGTGGCCAGGGAGAGCCCCGGCCTGCCTCTCGCACACCCCAGGGGAGGGGCGCTGACTCCGCGGCGTCCAGGCCAGGGTCAGGCCCTGCACGCCGGCTTACAGAAGCCCAGGAAGCTCCATGCGGGACCCCACGTGGGCACTGCAGAGTAGTGCCGGCCTGGGAGGGGCTCCCAGAATGCAGTGCAGGGAGGAGGCAAGGGGGCACGGGACTCTGGAGGGGGCCGCCCAGCCAGGGCTTCTGCCAGCTGGGATAGAGACCGACCAGGGGACAGCCTGACCATGGCCTCTGTGCGCCGGCCTGACAGACACCTGTCCCTGCCGGGTCCCCTCCCCCACTCCAGAGTGACAGCGCAAGGGTCACCGGAACCCCAACCCAGCACCTCCAGCCAGGGTCCTGCGCCAGCCCCGCCCCCCAGGGCTCAGCCTCAGGCCCCGGAGATCCTCGGACCCCCACCCACCCGAGGCACCAGGTGGCCCCGAACCGGAGCGCGGCTTGGCCAGGCCTCAGCTGGGGGCCACTCCCGGGCCCTCCTTACCTAGCAGGCAGAGCCGGCCCTGTGAGGACACCCCCACGCTGCCCCCCGCCCAGAGGAGCACTTCAGCCAGGCAGGCCACCGCTCCCTTGGTCCGGCCGGCAGTGGACGGCCAGGGGCTGGGCATGCTTGGTGTGGCGGGGGCTGGCGCCCCACCCTGTCTGCGGCGCTGGGTCAGGCAGAGGCGGTGCTGGGTGCAGGGTCTCTCCTCTGCCTCTTCCTCTCCCTGAAGCCCCTTGCCAGGGCTGCCCCAGGCCCTGCTAGCATTGGCCCCACTGTCGCCTGCTGCCCCAGAGGCCCCCAGGCCAGCCGCCCGCCCTCCTGGGCCCTGGGGGGTCCCCAAAGAAGTCGCGTGCAGGGGGCTGGGTCAGCCGCAGCGCCTCGGCCCCACCCACCCTGGGGCCCAATCCCTGTGCTAATCCAAGCTGGCTCTGTTCCCACTGGCTGGAGGATTTAGGCCAGGGCAGTGCCCAGCTGGGGACCAGGAGGGCACCGGGGAGGCCGCCGGGTCATCCGAGGCCCCGGGCAGCCGGACCCATACCGGCACTGAGCGGGAAGTGGGGCAGACACGGTGCAGCGGCCAGGCCCGGGGTGACCACGCGTGGGGGTCAGTCTCCCCACCATCCTGCCCATGCTGGCGGCCCAAGGCCCAGCCCTCTGTGCCCCAGCCAGGCTCCTGCTCTCACATCAGACCCCAGGCGCTCCCAGGGGTCCCCGCACCCTGGGATGGGCAGCAGCACGCGGTAGGAGGCAGCCAGCCAGAGCCGCTGGCCCAGGGGCTGGACCTCGGCAGCCAGAGCCCCTTCCCAGCCCTGACAGCCAGCACCGGCCGGCTCTGCTCCAAGCCCAGCCCCCGGCCTGACCCTTCCCCATGCCCGCCAGGATTCACCCCTGCACTCTGACCCTGGGCTGGGCAGGCTGAGCCCCACGCTGGCCACCACCGTATGACCTCGCGCGGTCCAGCAGAGCGGGCGGCACGGGGAGTGGGCAGCAGGGGACACAGAGGACGGCGCTGGCTCTCAGCCGTCCTGGCCCCTCACGCCGGCCAGGCTCCAGGCTCCAGGGCAGGCCAGCCTGGGAACGCAGCTGCCTGCCTCGGTGAGGGCCCAGGGTCCCCTGCCCTCGCCTGCCCGTCCCAGGCTACAGGAAGAACCAGGGCCCCACTTGGCCAGAGCCACCGTAACCAACTCAAAGCCAAATCCAGAGCCCAATCTGGGGCCGTCGCGGCAGCCCTGGCCTGTTTACCCCAGGAAGGGTCGGCCGGTGGCCCTCACGGTCCTTGGAAGTGGATCGGGACCGTCAGCCACGCACGGAGAGGGCCAGGAGGCAGGGCCAAGTGCCTGCAGAGGCCGTGGCCACTGGGGACCCCAGGGTGGACCACACCTGGGTGCCTCGGTCACATGGCCCCTTCATCTTGGGCATGGGTGACCCCACTGCCCCCCTCGCCTGCTGCCCCCACGTGAGGGGCCACGGGCCATGCACTTCCCACCCAGAAGTGTCTCCTCAGCCCTCAGAGACACCTGCTCTGTCCTCGCATTAGCCCCAGTTTGGGGGTCCCTCCCGCCTGCCACCCGCCCCTCCTCGGAGCACCACAAAGCTGGGGTCCCCTGCACCTCCCTCCGGGGCCCCACCTTTGAGCTCTCAGCGTCCAGCTGGCCTCACTCTCAGCTGGGGGTGGGGGACATCCCCTCTGCCTGCCCAGGGGTGCTGGGAAGGGGCAGAGACGGGGCAGGCCCGAGCCCCTGCCCCCCAGGCCCCCTGACCCCTCAGCAGCCCCAGGCCTAATCCGCCGCTGACCACACAGACTCAGGCAGCTAATCCCCACCACTGCCTGGGGACCAAGGTGACCCCACCCCAGCCCTGAGATGCCAGGACACAGTGGGCAGAAACGTGGCTGCCGAGCGGAGCTGGGGGGGGCCTGGCCGCTGGACACCACAGGGAAGCAGCCAGCACAGAAACGGGCAGAGGCCACGCCCCAGCTCACCAGCCACTGGCAGCTTGAGCCCACGGAGACCATGCTGGCTCGGCCACCCCAGCACAGCATAGGCCCCTCCCACCCCGGGGCCGGCCCTCACACACGTCTGGCCCTGCGGCCGCCAGCCCTGGTCCCCAGTGGGGGAAGCAGCAGCTGCATCCACAAAGCCAAGGCCACCCAGCAGCCCCGCCCCCTTCTCCCAGGAACCCAGGAAGCCCCGCTCAGGTGCACCCATCACAGCTCCTTCCACGCCCGGGCAGGCTCCCCACCCCCGACTCCCCACGCCCCGGCCTGAGCTCACCCCCTCTGCCCAGTGCCAGGCACCAGCTTCCCCCAGGGCCAGCAGAGAGGCCTCGGAAGCCCGGCTCTGCTCTGGGGTTTCTCCCAGGCTCCCCAGCTGCACTCATGGCCACACGGCAGGAGGCCCCACCCTCCCACCCAAGGCTGAGCCAAGACGCCTGATGCGGCCTGTGGCCCAGGTGCCCCGGGCAGAGCAGCCGCACCTGGCCATGGCCGCAGGGGCAGCGAGGCCAGCACTGGGCCCACCACTGGGCAGGCCAGGCAGGGCTCAGGGGACCACGGGCGGGGGAGCCTGGCCTCGCCTGCCCCCCCCAGTTGTGCTGTGCACACCGGCAGCGCCGCACGGCAGTCTGGGACACACAGGGCTCCATCGTGGCTCCTCGGCGTTGGCCCTGGGACCCCCAGGCGGGGTCTGCTCGCTGCCCTCCCAGGGCCGGGAGGCGGGGACAGGACTGCGGAGGGGCCCGAGGAGCTGCCAGCATGGCCTGGCCTGGCCTGCAGGGCTCAGCCTGCTCCAGCCCCGTCCGAGGGGAGCAGGCCATGGACAGGCCACACCCCGCGGGAGAGGACAAGGGGCGGGCCCCTCGGCCAGGCCCTGCCTCCCAGTGTCGGAGAGAAGCCCCGAGCGCCGGAGTCGGCGCTGCCAGAAGCCGGGGCAGCGTGGCCGCCACGGTTCCCTCGGTGGAGCTGGCTCGTGTCCTGACAGCAGGGAGCCAGAAAATCAATGCGAACTTCCAACCAACCAGCAACACCCACAGGCTCCCGGCACCCGCAGGGCCTGCAGCCCGGCCCTGTCCGCCCCCTGCACTTAGACAGGCGTCCGGGGCCCCTCCTCCCTGGGGGGCGCATCTCCCAGGCCCACTCTGCAGCAGCCCCGGCCCCCTGTAGCCTCCTCTGCCCATTCATGCCAGCCTCGTCCCAGCTCACCCCCAACGTCAGCAGCATGGGACCCTCAGGCTGGGGCTCCTCGGGGCCTTCCCCAGCCCCCGCAGATGCCCGCTGCCCGCAGCTGGGGGCCCCCATCCCCACTGTCTCTCAGCTCTCCTTTGAGCATGCAGGGGGCGCACAGACCGAGCACTGCTCAGTATACAGGGGGTGCTCAGACCATGCACTGCTCACTATACAGGGGGCGCCCAGACCATGCACTGTTCAGTATGCAGGGGCACTCAGCCTGTGCACTGCTCAGTATGCAGGGGCGCTCACTCTGTGCACTGCTCAGTATGCAGAGGGCACCTAGACTATGCACTGCTCAGTATACAGGGGGCGCCTAGACTATGCACTGTTCAGTATACAGGGGGCGCCCAGTCTGTGCACTGCTCAGTGTTCAGGGGCACCCAGCCCATGCACTGCTCACTATACAGGGGGCGCCCAGACCATGCACTGTTCAGTATGCAGGGGCACTCAGCCTGTGCACTGCTCAGTATGCAGGGGCGCTCACTCTGTGCACTGCTCAGTATGCAGGGGGCACCTAGACTATGCACTGCTCAGTATACAGGGGGCGCCTAGACTATGCACTGTTCAGTATACAAGGGGCGCCTAGACCATGCACTGCTCAGTATGCAGGGGGCGCCTAGACTATGCACTGCTCAGTGTTCAGGGGCACCCAGCCTGTGCACTGCTCAGTATACAGGGGGCGCCTAGACCATGCACTGCCTAGTATGCAGGGTTACCCAGACTGTGCACTGCTCAGTATACAGGGGGCGCCCAGCCCATGCACTGCTCAGTGTTCAGGGGCACCCAGCCCATGCACTGCTCAGTATACAGGGGGCGCCCAGCCTGTGCACTGCTCAGTATACAGGGGGCGCCTAGACTATGCACTGCTCAATATACAGGGGGCACCCAGCCTGTGCACTGCTCAGTATACAGGGGGCGCCCAGCCCATGCACTGCTCAGTATGCAGGGGCGCCCAGCCTTGCGGCAGCACCGGCATGGCCTGGCCCGGGGCAGCCGGCTCGGGCGGGCGCCGGCCCACACACAGATGGCCGGGATTATTTAAACGTCTGGAGAAGCAGCCCCCCCCCCCCCCCGCAGTCTGGGCGCCTCCTCCCCGACTATTTTTACTTTATCAGGGAGTGAGTCGGCTCCCTCCAGCCTCCCGCAGGAAGACCCCTGGGAGCAGGGCTTGGCCGGGGTCCGTGCGAGGGAGGCAGAGCCCGTGGCTGCTGCCCGAGGTGTCTGACCAGGCGGGCAGGGGTGTAGGCCTGCGGTGCCCCTTCCTGTCGGTGCGGTGAGCAGGGGCAGCCCCAGCACCACGGGCTCAACAGGGAGAAAGGCCAGAGGGCGCCAGCAGAGGGGGCCAGAGGGCAGCGTCTGGCCTCTGCACGCACCCGGGAGCCGGGGACAGGGAGGACCCCCAAAAGCTAGCCACGCTCCTCCCTCCCCAGGACGGGTGCGTCCTGAACTGCAGGGCAGGAGGGCCCATGGCAGCCTGGGGACAGCAGCCCCCCTGGACCTAAGGGCGCGAGCCGCCCGGGCCATCCGCAGCCGGAAGTGTGGACGGATGCCGTGGTGGTGACCAGGGCTCCAGGACAGCTGCATGGAGGGCGCCCAGCGCCGGGAACCCAAGTGGACAGCAGGTGGACAGGATGCCCGTGGAGGTCCAGTGCCCCCACCCAGAGAGCCCCTTCCGTTGAGGCCCAAACCAGGCTCCCAGGGGCCTGCCACTAAGGGTCCCCGACGGCCAGGCCAGCCCATGCCCCAGCCGCTGCCCGGTCGCCTTCCCCGGCCCCCCCACCCCACCAGTGGCGTGTGGCTCCTCGGCTCTCAGCGGAGGCGCTAACCTCAGTCGGCAGTCTCGCGGGGGGAGGACTCTATTAATAGCCCGTTTCGCAGCTTCTTGCTCCCGCAGGTGCCCCGTGCCTGTGTCCCCGGGGGCCACCCGCTCCCTGAGGCATCAGCTGCTCCCAGGGCGCGTCCTCCTGGCCTGGGGCTCTCCGAGCAGGTGTGGCCTGTGCAGGGGACAGCCGTGCCCCCCCCCCCGCCACGCGCACACCTCAGGAGGAGCGGGAGAGGCAGCCAGGCTCTGGCCAGCTGCCAGGGGGTGGGGCTTTCCTGAAAAGTCACCAGATGGGGCCGCTGCCTGTTGGGAAGGGGGAGCTCCCGTAGGCTGAGGGAGGGGGAGAGGGGCTGCGGCTCTGAGGGGGGCCCTCGGCAGCCTGGGCCAGCCCCGACACCTCCCCCTGCTGTACACGCACCCCGCAGCTGGCAGGACCGGGCGGCCCAGCAGAGCGACCACGGAACCACGGGGAGACGGGAAGCAGGGAAGCAGGGGGCCGAGCCCCCCTGGCCTGCGCCGCCTGGGGCTGGGAGCAGCTTCTTGGAGCGCTGCACGGATCCGAGAGGGAGCCCCGGGGACAGAGGCGGCTCGCGAGGGGGCTGGCCTCTGCGGCTGACTCAGCAGGTGTGCTGCCTTCGGGTTGTCGCCAGCCCTGTCCTGAGCCCGGCCCTGGGACCAGCCAGCTGCCCTGTCCCTGCCTCCCGCCCTCTGGGGGCTGTCCCTGGGGTTGTCACACACCTGCTGTCCACAGCATCGTCTCCCACCAACACACACACCCCTCACTGACCGGGAGGGGCAGAGGGGCTGCCCCTGGGAGCTGTGTGTCCAAACCTGGCCCTTGGTCAGCTCAAGCCCCGGAAGGAGCCGGCAGTGGGGCGGCCACCGAGCCAGGGCCTGACCCAAGACATCGAGACGTCCCAGGGAGCAGGACACACCCCAGGACAGAGCGGCTCCATCCTGGCTGCCAAGGAGCAGCCCAGGCCAGCCCCCAGCACGCCACTTCTCTCCTGCAGCCACCGGCCTCACAGCCCCCTGCTGGGGGCCACCGCCTGGCCGCAGCGAGGTCCTCGGGCCGGAGCAAACATCCCATTTGGTGAAGGCAGGGCGCCCGCCGCCCCCACAGCCCACGCCCACCCCCTTTCCCACACAGGAAGCCCGTCCAGCCGGCGGGGGCCCACGTGCTCTGTGCTGGAAGCAGAACCCAGGGAGAAACAGCTTTGTCCGTTGACTCATCCCCCTCCGAGACCCCTCCCCCAGCCAGCCAGCCCACAGTGAACGCAGAGCCTCTGGCCGCCAGCCCACCCCCCGCCCCGGGAGAGGGCACTGCCCTCCCCGAGAAGGTGCCAGGCGGAATCCTCGTCATCAGCTCGGGCAGTGCAGAGGGAGGGCGGGCCCAGGACACCAGCCCATCTGCTCTGTCCTAGGCTGCTCAAGACCACAGGGGCCAGGTCGTGGGGTCTGCTCCCTCCGGCCAGGGCGGGGGGCCTGGGGGTGGCTCCCGGACCCCAGGTATGTTCCAGCCAGCTCCTGCCCAGCCGGCAGGCAGGTGTCCCGACCCCAGGGGCCAGCCCCGACACTGACCCTCCTCCCCAGGGAGCCCTGCCCTGCCCGAGTGACCCAAACACAAAGCTAATCTGGCCCCATGAGGACAGTGGGGGCCTCCACACCGCAGCCCAGGCCACTCCGGCCTTCTCCGTTCTCCTCCCATTCACAGAGGACAGCGGCAGAGGGGACAGGCACGGCTGGGCGCCTGACAGACTCACTCACTTGCAGGTGCACAGCCGCCGCCTGCAGGAGCCCCTACCTCTTCCGTGCCCTGCGCAGGGACACACACAGCTCCCCGGGGGTCCTGCCCAGTGCCCAGTCACAGGGCCCCAGCAGGCAAACTCCAGGTCTCCCTGGAGACCCTGGTTGGGAAGTTCTTCCTGCCACCAGGCCCTAGTCGCTCCTGCTGCAGCCACAGCCACAGGCCCTCTTCACTCTCGGTCTCGGCCGCCCATGGCCCAGCGCCAGCAGCGCTGGGACTTGCAGGGGGCTGAAGACTCAGGACCCCCCGAGGGTCCCGGCCTCCCTGGCTGGGCTGTGCCGTCTGCCTGGCTCCCAGGTCCCCAGAGCAGGACGAACATCTGACTCCCGGGGGCTGCAGGCACGCAGCGAACTCAGGGCCCCTGGAGCGAGAGCAGAGGCTGCCCTGTCCATGGTGCTGACCGCAGCTCAGGCAGGGTGGGGTGGGGCTGGGCGAGGAGAGCCTGCAGAGCCCGCTGGCTCCTGACACCCCCGACCTGCCCCCTCCAGGCAGCAAGTCCACTGGGGTCCACTGCAGACCTGGGCGAGGTGGCTGAGCTGGGGGCACCTCCTCCCGCCGCCCACCAGGGCCACCTGGATTATCCACAGGGAGCGTCCCTGAGTGGCCACCACAGGGGCAGGTGACGGGGAATGGGGTCACGGGTCTACGCTCATGGAGACCCTGAGGGGAAGGCGTCCAGTGCTGTCCGTGAGGAGTCAGCCGGTCCCAGCTGCCAGCCGTGGTCCCAGGCGCTGCACGGAGGCTCCCAGCCCCTTCCTGGGGCCCTGCTGCCCCCTTACCTTGGTCCTGGCTGAGCCCACCGGGGGGCCCAGGCTCTTCCATGGCCCACGGGTGCCAACCCCACTGTTACCGGCACAGCCCTGGGGAGCCAGGACCTTGCTCTGCCCCCGAGCGTCCCGGAAGCCCCAGCCTGAGCTGGGGTACCCCCTGCTCAGTGCCCATGCCGCGTCCAAGCCCGCGGCTGCCACCGGCGCTGCCGCCGCCAACCGCCAAGGAAAAAGGGGAGGGGAGGGGCGGGACAAGGCTGCCTCGGGGACCGCCCTCCCTCGGGAGCTCCGCCTGCCCTTAACTCTCGGCTGCCCGGCTCCAGGGCCACCAGGGCTGCTGTGGGGGGAGGCCTCACGTGCCAGGGCGGGGGTGGGGTGGAGGCGGAGCCAGCTCCACTCAGAGGCGGGAAATGAAGGTGGCACCGGCCACTCAGGCCTCCCACAGCGACTCCAGACACCACGCTGCGTGCCCGTCCCTCCAGGCTGGGGTTGCCCGACAGTCTCAAGGGCTCTCTGATCCTCACACACCCAGGTCCCGTGGGGTGGGGGCCAGACAAGCCACGCCCCCTCCCAGAGCCCCTTGGGGTGACCGGCGGAGCGTCACTCAGCTATGCTGGTCTGGGGGTGCTGCCTTGGCGAATGAAGCACCGTCCCTCCCCGCCTCCCCGGGCGCCCCCCACAGAGCTTTGCCACCTGACTGCAGCTGTGGGGTCTGGGGGTGGCGGGCACTGCCGGGGAGCCTGCAGGGTCCCGCCAGGCACGGGGCAGGACCTGGTCTGTGCTAACCTGTGGGAAGTACCACCTCCCGCATCCCCACGACCTCCAGCCATGAGCTGAGCTGACAGCTGCAGCGGCCGCCACGGCCCCACCTAGAGGGACCTGACCCTAGGCTCCCAGAGGGTGGCCCCGGGGGTTCGGTGGGGACCCTGGAGCCAGGGCAGGAGGCAGGGGCCGCCACCTCCAGGTGTGACGCCTGCTGCTAGGCGCGGTCCTCAGGTGTGGGGGGGCACTGCCAGCTGCCACCACTGATCCCTGCCCGAGGAGAGCCCCTGGGCCCGGCTGCCTGGCACCCTTAAAGGGCCAGCATCCTCCTCCCACCGCCTCTCCTGGAGCCCTGGGCTCTGGGAACCCGAGTGAGGGTCCCTGCTGAGCTGGGGGGGGGGTCTGCAGGCCACTGAAAGGGACAGCCCCGGCATCACCATGCAATGCCCAGGGCAGCCAGAGGGCATGCCCGAGCCATGCATGCCGAGCAACGGGGGCTCCCAGCAGCGCCAACCTCAGACAGGAGGGGAGTCAGGCACACACCCCGGGGTGGAGTGGGGGAGGGGCGGCCACAGGGTCCCCCAGGAGGGGCCCAGGCTGCCGCCCGGCCACGTCCCCCTGGAGTGGACCCAAGGCCCCCAGGCCTCCCCATGGGAGGAGTCGGGTGAAACCCAAGTTCAGGTCCTAATAAATAATCCATCTGCGTGGCTGCCCCGCCCTGGCACGCCGCCGCGAGCTGGTTTCCGAACCCGGCTGTGTTACCGGCGGTGATTAAGAGCCGCCGGCGTCACACGCTGCCTTGCTTAAGACTCTGGTCTCCTGCCCCGCGCTCCAGGCGCTGCCGCAGAATTGCACCCCCAGGGCGGGAGGGGAGCCTGTGGCCAGCCAGTCCCTCTCCTCCCGGACGAGGTGACCAGCCTCCAGTCCCTGAGCCCAGCGCTGCCCTTCTACCGGCCGAGCTCCCTCCTCCCTGCCGCCTTCCAATGCCCAGCCCGCCCCCCCACCGGGGCCTTGCAGACCTGAGGGCTCCCCTCCTCCCGGTGCCGGTCCAGGCCTGCTCCAGCATCCCCTGGCATCGCGGGAGAGAGGCTGCAGGGGGCTGCGCCCTGAGACAGGGCTGGGACAGCCGTGAGGATCAGCCGGGGTCTGCAGGAGGGCACGGCTCAGCCCCCCTGAGCCCCAGTTTCCGGCAGCGTCCGTGCTCTTGTGCCCTCCAGGCCTGGGCTCTGCACGGGGCAGCAGCCCCTCCCAGGGTCACTGACACCCAGGGCCGCAGATGGGAGCCACGCTGACTCTGAGGTCCCTGGCTCACTCCCAGTGCACTTGCCAAGAGGTGCCCAGGGGCCCACAGCCCGGTGCAGCCCGCCGGGCTGTGGGCATCTTCACCGTCCTCTCCCAGAGATGGCCGCGGCCACATCCAGGGCCCCCAGGAGCCGCCCCCTGCAGTGGAGCAGAGCCAGCCACGCCTCGTGGGCAGATCGCGGCTGCTGCTGTCCTACATTCGTCTCCAAGGAGACGCTTCTCGGCGACCCGCAGGCAGGGGCTCTGCCGCCACCGGGACCAGCACCAGGCACCCAGGGCACGGCCAGGACCCCCGGCTCCACTCCTGAGGTCGCCCCAGCACTCCAGAGTCCAGCCTTTTGCTGGGAGGCGAAGCAGAGGCACGTGCAGGGCCGGCTGGTCCCCCAGGCTGGCCCGGCTCGGAGCACCGTGCCCGCCTCCAACGTGCCTACCACGTGCTGGGAGGCAGAGGCCGCCTCTCCCGGCCCGAGCGGCTCATCAATTACGCAACGCGGGAGCCAGCCCGTGCAGCTCGACACCTGGAGTCAGAGCTCCGACAGCGACTGCCCCGAGCAGCTTCCTGCCCCGGGGGCTCCTGGGGGCATGGCGGGGTGGAGGGGACACTGGCCTCGGGAGCACCCTCAGGGCCTCAGTTCTGGGGTTAAAGGTGACAGGGGCAGAGGCCTGGCTGAGAAGGATGGGCTGTGGCCGTGGGAGGAGCGGGAGCAGGGTGGAGGAGGGTCCCAGGGAGGCGCCATTCCCAAGGCATGGTCAGAGCAGAGGGAGCTCGGAGAGGGGGCGTCGGTGAGGCGGAGCCAAGAAAGAGGGTCCCAAGGCTCCAGACTGGAGGGTGGCCCACAAGGCCCCAGCACAAGGGCGCTTAGCGGACGGCATCCCCTGGGGGACGAGAGGGCAGAGCAGGCCCGGAGCCGGGCGTGGCCAGAGGCAGTGGCCTCCGCAGTGCCTTGGCTGCAGGGTGGCAGGGGGACCCGGCCCTGGGGGCGGAGGGGCCGTGGGCCAGGGGCCGGGGGACGGGTTGGTGAGGAAGCACAGAGAAGCAGGGAGGGAGACAGGCTGGCGGGGGGCGGGCCGGGGGCGGCTGGAGGGAGCTTCTGGAAGGCTCTGGCCCGAATCACCATGGGATGTCCTCGGGTGCCCAGGGCAAACCACGGCGTCCACAGCACTACGCCTGCCCTGCCTCAGCGCCGCTGGGAGGGTCCTGCCCCAACCCCCATCCTCACCCCCATCCCCACCCCCGGCTGCCGCAGCCAAACCGGAGCCCCGGGGAAGCAGGCTCTGCCCTCGCTGCCGGCCCTGCCTCCCCGCATGGCCTGACCCAGATTCCACACCCCTGTGCTGCAGCCGTAGAGCCTCGCCAGCCTGGCACCGAGCCGCCGCAGCGCAGCCCCACAGCAGCCCCCTTCCAGAATGCACACCCAGCCAGGGCCCACGGGGGCTGCCTACCCCCTCGTCTCTGCCACTCAGGATACTGGGACCACTCCCCAGACCCCAGCCCCTGCCCCCAGGACTGGAGGAATGGTGGAGAGGACAGAAATGGGCCCCCCACGCCCAGCCCTGCAGGTGGGGAGGGTCCTGCCCTGGGGGAGGCACAGGGAGCCCTGGTCAGCGCCGTCAGCCACAGGGGCTCTGGGACCCCCCAGCCCCTCAGGACGGTGCCCCTGCCTCCTCACCCCCACCAGGGGGCCACACCCCTCCCCAGTCTGCATGCCTGCCCGCACCCAGTCCCCTTGGCCGCCTGCACGGAACGTCAGGCTCCGTGAACAGGATCAGGGTCCCCACAGGCCACCCCCTGGGACCAGGCCTAATCCAGCGCCCACGGCAGGCCAGGCATGAACTGGGCTGGAACCGAGCCCCGAGGACCCAGAGGCAGACCCACTCCCGAGAGCTTCCCGCGGGAGGGAGCTCCGGTGGTGGCCGTGGGGGGAGCACAGCTGGGCGTCCCCTCCTTGGATCAGGCCCAGAGCCAGAAGGGGCCCGGGATGGGCTCAGGGCGGGAGCAGGCCTGAGAAGAGGAGGCAAGGGGCTGCGCACAGACCCCCGCCCGGCACCTGCCTGCCCCTCCCTACCAGGACCCCGTCCCAGCCCTCCCTCAGCAAAGCTGGCTCCTAAGACTCCACCATGGCCCTCAGTGCCCGTGGGTAACCATGCTCGGGGCTGGCCGGC
Organism: Sylvilagus floridanus; assembly: GCA_949820135.1. Lineage (NCBI taxonomy): Eukaryota > Metazoa > Chordata > Mammalia > Lagomorpha > Leporidae > Sylvilagus > Sylvilagus floridanus. The sequence goes on along the minus strand of OX463225.1, from coordinate 861,958 downwards.
AGAGTTTGAAGCCTGCCGGTCTCACTTTGCATCTGCAGCCACGAAACCAGAGAAGCGAGCCCCAGAGCGCCGTGTGCCCACGGCAGACTTTGTCACGGAGCTCCAGGCAGGGCGCACCGGGCACACTCACGGCCGGAGCCCACAGGTTCTGCAAACCCCACAGCCCTGCCCTACACCCCCCATGGGGGCCACGGCCATGCCCCACAGCCCCCGGAGCCCCGGGCGGGGTGATGCTGCAGCGGGGCCCTGGCGACGGCCAGCCTCAGTCCACGCCCCAGGACGGCCGCGATGTGGCCGCCTTCGAACAGCGTGGCATTGGGCGTGGGGATCGAGGCCTGGAAGCCTCCCCGTGGGGAGTGGCCGGGGCTCCCGCCAAGCACTCGCAGACCCAGACCCAAGGCGGGCAGGGCCCCTGCTGCACTGCCCACCCCACCGCGTTCCCCGAGGTCCGGCTGCAGGATTCCCAGAGGCACGGCACCGCGGCCTCCTGAGCCGTGGGGTCTGCGGGGGTGGCCTGCCCAGTCCCAGGGAGCAGGGAGGGGCGGGGGGTGGTTGGAGGGTGGGGGTCACTGCTCTCTTGGGACTGCCACCTGCCCCTCCCTCCAATGCAGGAAGCCCCGGTCTGGGCAGGGCAGGCCCTGGGGTGGGGGCGCCTCCTGCTCTGCCTCCCCAGCTCCTGCTCCAGCCTCCCGGCCCCCGGCCCCCTTTGCCGTCAGGACCAGCCTGGGCGGTGACGGTCACGTCCCCTGCCCCACAGCGCTGAGCCGAGCCCCTCACACGCACACCCTTGACCTCTCCCGGCCCCGTGTGCACCTGCAGCCGTCCAGGGCGGCGCGCTTCAGCTGATCTCCCTTCAGGGCAGAGGAACGCCCACCACTGAGCCACCCAGCCTTCCGTTCTGAGGATGCCGCCTCCTTCGGGGAGTCCTCCCTGACTGCCCACGGGCCCCTCAGTGCCCCTCAGGGCAGGACAGGCCAGTGAGCCAGTGGCTCGGGAGCCCCGAGAGAAGCTGCCGGCAGGAAACTCCCGCCTTCGTCCTCCAGCCCCCAGCCCTCACCCCTCCCACCCCATGCCAGACAGGGGAGCTGAGGAGGGGTCCCAGGTGCCATCTCATTTCTGTGACATCCGCCAGCCCGGCTGGTTCTGCAGTGTGGCGCTCACATCTGGGCCCACCCTGAGAGGCCTGGGCTCCCCAAACCCCAGGGCGCCCTGGACAAGGGCTGGCCGGTGTGAGGTGACCTCTAGGGCAGGGCAGGGCACAGAAAGGAGGGGACAGCGGGGAGGGGCCAAGAGCTGAGCCATGGCAACCCCATTCCCCTCGTGGCTCTTTCCTGGACCCTGGACCTTGGCAGGGTGGGAGAGGGGCCGTCCATGCTGGGGTCAGGCCTCTGAGGAGACCGTGGACGGCCCAGGGTCCCAGGAAGGCCCAGACCCTGGGTTTCAGGGGAGACCGAGGCCCAGGAGAGCAGTGGGGCCCAAGGTGGGGAGGAGCCCGGGGTCTGCAGCCCACCCCCTCCCTTCACGCCCAGCCTGGCCCTGGCCGTCCAGGACAAGCGCCGTGGCCTCACGTGTCCCGGGAGCGGGGGCAGCAGGTGACAGCTGAGTCCCCGCCTTCGGCTTTTTAAGGCTCGGCGGAGCGCAGGGGGCACCTGAGGTCTAGCTGAGGTGACGCAGGGGCGGGAGGCAGCGAGCGGGGTCAGCGCTCCCGGGGGGGGGGGGCGCGGCGGGACCCCCACAGGGGTCTGCAGCCGAGGCCCCGAGGGTGGGCCTCACACCACCCCCCACACGGCATCCAGCCCCCGCCCCCGCTGACGATCCCCCCACTCCCTACAAACACAGAGCACAACAATCCCCAATAATGCCAAGCCCAAAATAACCCCACAATGCGCTGCGCTCGGAGAAGGAGACCAACACAAACACAGCTGCAAGTGACGGTAAAAATACCCTCGCAGGCACGCACGCACGCGTGCTCCACGGCGGGGGCTGGGCCGGAGCGCGGCCTGGGGGAGGGGCTGCCCCCCACCACACCAGAGGGGCTTTCCCAGGGGCCCTGCCCCGTGCCGGGGCCGCTGTCCGCCCCACACCTGCCGAGCCAGGACGCGCCGACTACCAGGGCGGGGAGAGGGGGCCTGGGCTGCCGGACAGCGTGTGCCCCTGGGGGTGGACACAGAGGCTGGACAGGGAGGGGGCCCTGCCTCTGCCGGGGGGTAGCTCTGACCAGGCCACGTGCCCGTGAGTTCACTGCCCAGGAGACCCCGGGACAGCTCATGAGCCGCGGTCAGCAGGCCCAGCCCCGCAGCCCCGCGACAAGCGGCCGGTGCTCCAAGGGGACGCACTCAGATGCGCCACGCAAGCCTCCAGGGACCGCGGCACCTCCCCCGATGCCTGCTGGACCTGGGCCTGGCAGGCCACTCCTCCCCAGCCTCAACGTGCCCATCTCCAAAATGGGGCTGTAACAGAACCAGCAGCCACCAAGGGGCTTCCGGGGAGGAGAGCCAGCGGTGCGAGGCCCCCCAGTCACGCCTTGGCAGTGGGGGTGACCCCTGCTCTGTGTGTGGGGAGCTGCCCCCGTCCCACAGGAAGACAGAGGTCCATGAGAGGACATGGTCTTGGCGGGGGGAAGGGGATAGGGTGGCCCAGGCTGGGGTGCAGGTGGTGGGGAGCGGACAGTTCTAGAACACTGAGGGGACGCCCCCACCAGAACCCAGACTGCTGCCTGTGTTGCCAACAGGAGTCACCTCCTCCAGGCTGTCCTCCAGGTTCCCCTCCTGAACCCACCTGGTGTCTCGACAGCGCCCCAAGGAAAACCCTGCTCTGGGCTCAGCTGAGCTCCAGGTGGGCAAAGGAGCCACTTGGTCCGTGCACCTGCTGCATACGAGAACCGAGAGAGCAGCCGAGCACACTGACCGGGCCAGGCAGCCGCGGGGCCTCCCAGGGCCGAGACTGACCATGCGCAGGCCTCGGGCAGCACCGGGCCCCCAGGGAGGGAAGCTGTGGCCAGCCCTGATTCCCGAGCCCCAGGCAAGCGGCCCTGGTGCCCGTGAATTACCCAGGATCCTCGTGGGCACATCTGCCGCTCCTCGGGGCTCCCCAGGAGCCTCAAAGGAGGGGCGGGCCCAGCCCCGGGCTCCTGCTGCTCCCAGAGACGGGGGCGGGGGGGGGGCAGGGGCGGGTGCCCTGGGCCGGCCGGGAGGGGGCAGATCAAGGCTCCCGGTCCCTGCCGGGGGGCTTCTCCCCAGGACAGCAGCGGCTGCCTTTGAGCCGTGACTACACTTCCGTGGAGCTGAGCGGAGGGGCGGCGGGGCCCAGGCCTGGCCGCCTTGGGAACCTCCGGTCGGCTCCCTGAGGGCCCCCATGCTCGTCCGGCAGCCTGGGGGGGGGCTCCAGGGTGGGGGAGCAGGCGCGGCACCGGCAGCCCCTCCCCCCGCACCCCGCAGGGCCGGCCCGTGGGACGGCTCGGGGTGCTTGTTCCGAGCCAGGACAGAGCGCACATCTGGGCCTGGATCCACGTGGGCGGGGCAGCCACGGTCCAGGCCTGGTGGCACTTAGGGGCCCAGTCCCCCTAACACACACACACACACAGCCGACTGCCCAGCCCCCGTCATGCTGGGCCAAAGGCCTCCCCAGGGTCACAGGGCCGAGCCCACAGGGTGGCGCCAGGCTCGCTCAGCTAGCTCCTGCGTCTGGGTTGGAGGCGAGGGTGGGGGCCTTCCCCCAGGACCGGGGGTCCTGGGCATCAACCCCCTGCAGCTGCCATATTTGACCTTGAGGCCCTCCTACTGGGACACATTTGCTGCAGGCCACACCCCTGGGACGCCACCACCCAGAACCACGGGCGCACACAGCTCCAGCCCGGGCCCCTCCAGGCAGCGTGAGACGGCACAGAGGCGCTGTGGACGCCAACCCTCCTCCCCGTCCACAGCCCCCCGCCTGGGCAGGGCTCAGCTGCACCGAGTCCTGCTGCCGGGGGGCTGAAGCGACACCCCCCCCCAGCCGCCGGGCAAGCAGCTTCCGGAATGTTCCTTACTTCTCCAGAGTGGCACGTTTGCTCCACGAGCTTCCACAGTGCTTTTCACAGACAGGGGCACCAGGGCCCCAGAACCCAGAGCCAGGAGTGGGGTGGGCGGGGCGGCCGGGGCCAGGCAGAGGCGGCACAGGTGCAGCCGGCCAGCGGGCTCTGCCGACAGCGGCCAGAGCGTCCCGAGACTTGGTCAGGAGGCCCAGGGAGCAGGAGGGGCTCTCGGGCAAGGGGGGTGCCTTGCAGATGGTCAGCCGGGCACTCAGAGGCCGGCCCGGCACCAAGGGGCGCTCCTGACATCAGCCACAGAGGAGGCCGGCCTGGCCAAGCCTCGGGGAGCGGACCTGGCGGACAGGTGCTGTGGACTCCCCGACACCCCTCAGGGGGCCCGGCAGCGCTGAGATGTGGGGTGCATCGCCCTCCCAATCCCTGAGAAATGGCGGGGAGTCGGGGCTGAGCTCGGAGAAACGGGGGCGCCAGACCAGTCCCAGCCAGGGCAGCCCCCCAGCAAAGGCACCTGCCACACCACTCACTCTGGGGGCTCCAGCAGAGCACAGACCCCCAGAGCTGCCCCGGCAAACTCGTGCCGACGGCTCCCACAGACCCCTGCCCGGAGCAACCGGAAGTCGCGGAGTGGGAAGGCGGCTGGCAGCGAGGGGGTCCTGATGGGGGCCCTGGAGGGGGGCCCCTGGAGGGCCAGGTGTGTCGGTGACGCCCCCCCAAGGCCAGAGAGAGGCGAGGCCCAGGGCAGCAGGGGTGGAGCTGGGGCAGAGGGCTCTCCATGGTCGTGTCTGTCAAAGCCAAGGGCCCTGCATCAAGCCCAAGTCGGCCGCCAGCCCCAGCACGGCCCCAGCACGGCCCCAGTGCGTCCCCAGTGCGTCCCCAGCACAGCCCCAGTGCGGCCCCAGTAGAGCCCGTCCCCCACGCCTGCGTCGCCCGACTCCGCACAGCCCCAGCAGCCAAGGCCCCCCCAGCACACTGGAGTCTAAGGGCGGATGGGACCCAAAGGATACGTGCAGGTGTGTACACGTGTGCTTACGTGTGCAGATGTGTACGTGTGTACCCATGTGCTTGTATGTGCACATGGTGCACTGTGTGTAGGTGTACACATGCAGACCTGTGTGTGTGTGCAGGCACGTGTGGGCAGGTGTGTGTGTATTGCACACCTGTGTGTGTGCAGGCACGTGTGTGTGTATTGCACACCTGTGTGTGTGCAGGCACTGTGGGCAGGTGTGTGTTTGTATTGCACACCTGTGTGTGTGTGCAGGCACGTGTGTGTTTGTATTGCACACCTGTGTGTGTGCAGGCACGTGTGTGTGTTTGTATTGCACACCTGTGTGTGTGCAGGCACGTGTGTGTGTATTGCACACCTGTGTGTGTGCAGGCACGTGTGGGCAGGTGTGTGTTTGTATTGCACACCTGTGTGTGTGTGTGCAGGCACGTGTGTGTTTGTATTGCACACCTGTGTGTGTGCAGGCACGTGTGTGTGTTTGTATTGCACACTTGTGTGTGTGCAGGCACGTGTGGGCAGGTGTGTGTGTATTGCACACCTGTGTGTGTGCAGGCACGTGTGGGCAGGTGTGTGTGTATTGCACACCTGTGTGTGTGCAGGCACGTGTGTGTGTGTTTGTATTGCACACCTGTGTTGTGCAGGCACATGTGTGTGTATTGCACACCTGTGTGTGTGCAGGCACGTGTGTGTGTATTGCACACCTGTGTGTGTGTGCAGGCACGTGTGTGTGTATTGCACACCTGTGTGTGTGCAGGCACGTGTGGGCAGGTGTGTGTGTGTATTGCACACCTGTGTGTGTGCAGGCATGTGTGTGTGTGTTTGTATTGCACACCTGTGTGTGTGCAGGCACGTGTGGGCAGGTGTGTGTGTTTGTATTGCACACCTGTGTGTGTGTGCAGGCACGTGTGTGTTTGTATTGCACACCTGTGTGTGTGCAGGCACGTGTGTGTGTGTTTGTATTGCACACCTGTGTGTGTGCAGGCACGTGGGGCCCTCACTCTCCCAGGGTCCAGCAGGGAGGACGGCAGTGACGACCCCACGGGTGCAGGTGCACTGAGCACTTCGGGGCCTCCACACACAGACTGCCCACAGGGGGTGGCCGCCCGAGGTCTCTGTGTTCGCTGCCAAGCCTGCCTCCCCTGGAGCATCCCGCCCACGGGGGTCGCACGCAGCAGGAGCTCAGAGAACAGGTGTGGAGAGCCTGCTCAGATCTGCGGGGGCGGAGACCCCGATCAGCACCCCGAAGACTTCTGGGAGCACCGGAGGGGGCGGGAAAGCAAAAGGGAGAGAGGCTGGGGGAGGGGTGTCGGGGGCCTGCACCCCACCCAGGCCACGGTGCTGCTCAGAGGAGCGGACAGACGGGCACACACACATGCACAGACACGCGTGGAGGTGAGGAGCCCCAGGCCAGACTCAGCCTGGGCCCCGGGGAGCACCCGGAGGAGAAGCGCGGGCTGGACGGGCCGGGCGGCGGGGGCGGCCTCCTCCTTTGTGCTGGGCCGGCAGAGGACAAAGGCTGCGTCCCGCTGGCTGCCGCTGCCGCCGGAGACGGCTCCGAAACCTGCCTCCCTCTGCCGTTACACAACAGACCTCAGCAATCCGGAGGGCGCTCGGAGACGTGGCCACCTCCCTCCTGGGACCCCTCTGGCCACGGTGGACGGAGGGCCCCCCCGGGCACACAGCTCCGGGCCCTGCCCGGGTCCAGGGGCTCTCTGGGGGCCGAGGACCCCCGGGGGCAGACCCACCCCCGGTGCCCGGAGTCCCAGCTCCTGCCTCCAGCCCAGACTGAGGGGTCAGCCAGCGGCAGTGGAGCCCACTAGACCAGAGCCACCTGTGGCCAGTGGCTCGGGAGTCAAGAGGTCCAGCCAGGCCAGAGGTGGCCCAAAAGCCAGCCGCTGGGGACAAACTGATGCCTGGGTCCCTCTGATAAGTACCCCCTCCCCCAGCACACAGCCTGGGGGTGCAGTGGACGCCAGGACAGGTGATGAGAAGGCTGGGTGGGTAGTGGGCGGAGACCCGGGGGGCTGGTCCTCCGCCCGCCTGGAGGCCCAGCCGTGGCCCACCCATAGGCGTGCCTCCAGGGGAGCAGGCGGCAGGCAGCTCGTGGGGCCCCGGCTCTCACCCTGGCAGGGCCCCCTCCCTTCGGGGAGCAGGCGGCAGGGCGGGGCGGCCGTTAGCAGCTAATGAAGTAGCCCTGTTAGGCGCAGAGTAACAGAATATATACAAATCGGCCCATAGCTCTTCATCTAGTGCAAACATTAAAAATTAAAATCCAATTACAACTCGTATTGTCAACCCGGCTGCTGCCGTCACGGCAGCCCAAGCGCGGGGCTGGATTATGTAACCCGAACTCTCTGTGTCAGAGCCGGGAGGGTCTGCAGGGGTGTTCCCACCCCAAGCCCCCAGCCCCCGTGCAAGGAGGTACCGAGACCTGCAGGGGGACCAGGGCCCCAAGACCTGGCCCAAGCTCCAGCGTCCCCCACGGGAGAAGCCACTGCCCACCTGCCCCCTCTCTCTGGACGCCTCCGCCTCTCTCCCCCTCCTTACTGCCCCCAACCACAAGCTCAATGGGTGGCTGGGAGACCGGCCTGACCCCAGCCCTGGGCACCCTGTACGCCAGGGACTGAGGTGTCCAGGCCAGCAGACCAGCCCCCTGGGGAAGCCTCGGGTCCATGTACTGCCCGGCAGGGGCCCCCAGCAAGTCCCCAGCCAGGGCCCAGGCCAGCTCAGCCTCACCCCGTAGGGTGAGACCATAGCAGCACCACGTTCCAAGCCGGGACGAGGAAGGGGCAGCTGTCCCACCTCAGAGGGCAGGGCTGGGGGCTTCCGGGACAGGCAGACACCCACCGCCTGCCAGGACCTGCCTCCCTCCTCTCTTCCGAATGTCCCGTGGTCCCAGGACGGGTGTGTGACGGCAGCACCAATTCTTTCATGGCCCCACAGGGGACATGGGGCAGGCTGCCAGCCAGGCAGGGGTACGATGGTGACCTAGGGCTGGCCCCTAGTCCAGGGCGCCTGCAGTCTTCGGGCCTCTGGGCTCAGCCGGCCCCAGCAGGACCCCAGAGGGCTCCCAAGGACACAGGGGGCGCTGTGGCCCAGGGTGGCTGAGCGTCACCTCGGGAGACGAGGGCGCGGGGGGGGGGGGGGCACGAGCCAAGAATGTTCTGGTGGTGAAGGGTGGAGAGAGCCAGGGAAAGGAAAGCCCACTTGGGGGGGCGTGGCCACCCCCATCTGCCTCAAGGGCCCCAGGGAGCCCCCCCGTTTGCCAGGGGTGCCCACTTCCTCAAAGGAGGCAGCAGGTGCAGAGCCCCAAAAGCACACTTAGCAAGGGACACCCCAACCTCCCCCACCGTCCCACAGACAGCCTGGGCTGGGCTGTCCCGACAGCGCCCCCTGCACCCTCACCTGCCGGTGCTGGGCGGGGCTGGCCCCAGGTGGGAAGTGGCACCTGCAGGCCAGAAAGAGGTGCGGATGCGGCTGCCATGGAGCTCTGCAGCCCCACGTGCCCGCGCCCCATGCGCTGCAGAGCCAGGGCCGCTCGCGCTGGGTCCCCGCCAGGGAAGTTCGCAAGGGCTGGTCCCAGATCCCTCACCCCGCACCTGCAGCCGCGAGGACAGCACGGGACCCGTCCACCTGTCGGCGGCGCAATCCCGCCCCCGCCCCCGCCCCGGCGCCCCCCTGCCCAAGCCCACCAGGACCCTAGAGGCAGCCCGGCCGCCCGCAGCGAGCCCCCTCCCGCGGCCCGACCCGCGCCGGGGACAGCGGCGCCCCCGCGCGTCCAGCAGCCGCGGCCCCGCGCGGCGCAGCAACCGGAGCGGCACCTACTGTGCTGCTGCTGCGGGGCGGCTCCCGCGTCCATTGTCTCCGCGGCGGCGGCGGCGGCCGGGCGCGGGCTCGGGCTCCCGCGGCCTCGCGGCTCGGGCGGGCTGCGCGCGGCGGCTCGGGCGCGGGGACTCTGCGCCCGCGGGGCGCCGTGCGAGGAGCGCGCTGTCACTCGTGCGCCCGCACCACACCCCTGCCCGCCCCGCGCGGGAGGGGCCGGGGGCGCGGGCTCCGGGCGGGCGCGGAGCGGGGGCGCGGGGCGCGCAGCGGGGCCAGCCGCCAGCCCCGCGCCGCCGCAGCCAAAGTACTTTTTCCGCAGAGGCACCCGCGGCCTCCGGCTCCCCGTCCTCTGCGCGCCCGGAGCCGCGGGCCGAGAAGGGGGCGGGGCCGGGACCGGGGGGCATCACTCTGCACGCCCAGCCCCGACACGCGGCGCTTGAGAGGGGGACCCAGGCCACCCCTTCCCCAGCTGAGATGCCAGGGGTGGGGTCTGCAGGCGGTGGGGGCGGGGCGACAGTGCGGTCTCCCCCAGCGCCCCTCCGCTCTGCGCACTTCAGGGGGCAGCCTCTGGCCTGGGGGAGGGGCGCCTGGTACTGCTGTCTTGGAAACAGGTCCCCCAGGCCTGGAAAGAGAGCCAGAATGGGCGCGGGGCAATGCAGGCGCTGGCCACTGCCGATCCTGGGGGCCCCACCGCAGCCACAGCCAAGCGCCACTCCCTGGGGTGCCTTCCTGGGACCTCCCTGCCGGAGCCTGCGCCCCCTGCGCCTCAGCTCCCAGCCCCTCCAAGCAGGGAAGGGTTTGGGTGAAGACAGAGCATCTGGAGAGGCCTCGGCCCCAGGCGGCCCTGGCCACATGGGAGGCAGCCTCTGCAGCCAGCCCTCCTCACCCACCCTGTGCCCGTGCAGACGGCCCCTCCTCACCCGCCCCCTGCGTGGCTTCCACAGCTGGAGCCCTGCAGCCTTTGCTGAGGCCAGCCCGAGCCCTGCCCGAGCCCTGCCCGGGCCCTACCCGAGCCCAGCCCGAGCCCTGCCCGGTAGGGGAGCCCTTGGCGGCTGTCTCTGCCCAGCGAGGGTCCTGGGCTCTGCGTGGCGTGGTCTGAGCTGCTTCAGGTTCCCGCCAGGCACCCCCCCAAAGACAGGGCACATGGGTGCACCTGGCAGGGAAGGGTGCACCTGGCAGGGAAGGGTGCACCTGGCCCGGGTCGGGGTGGGGCTCACCAGTGAGCGTCCTCCATGAGCAACGCTGCCTCCAGCCGGACCCTGGCCACCCTCCGGCCCTGGCCTGGTGGCTGCAGAGGCGACACCGGAGCCCGGCTCGGGTCCCGGCGCCCCGCCTGCAGCCTCAGCCTCTACTCCGGGAGCCTTTGCCCGGGTACAGACCGCTGATTGCTGCCCCCCGGCCACCTTGAGGGAGACTTTGTGCTTTCTAGGTGACTCCCAGCTGCTCCCCGCACGCCACCTGCCCCCCCCCCCCGCCGTGGCCGTGAGTCAGATTTGCACCTCGGCCTCGACTCTGCAGTGATTCCGTCAGAGCCGCACCCCCGGGGGGAAATGCAGGCAGCTCCTGAGAGCCGGTGCCCCAGCTGCCAGGGGCCCACTGCCCAGGCCAGGGCCCCACGGGGAGGGAGTGGACACGCGTGCCCTGGACAGAGGGGGAACCGCCTGGTGAGCTGTGATGAGTGACGGCAGCCCCACCCCCGGCACCCCCAGACCCTCCCAGGACAGGCCGGGACAGGACCCCTGTGTGGGAGCTGCTGGACGTCCTGCGGCCCCCTGCCTGGCCGGGGGTGCACCCCGCACTCTGCCCGCCCGTCCCCAGGCCCTCCAGGGACTTTGCTCAGAGTGACAGCCCTGAGCAGCCCCTTAGCGGATCTCGGCCGGGGCGGGGGTGAGGGGTCTCTTCCGATGGGGGCAGAGAGGTCTGGTCCCGGGCACAGCCACATGGGGCCGCTGTGGAGAAGCCCCGGGGGCCGCGGCACGCAGCCAGAGCGCGGGCACAGTCGCAGCCACAGGCGGTGGGATGGAACCTGGACTGGCTTCTGCAGGGAGCCAGGGCCAAAATGCAAATTGAAAACCTTGAGCGAAATGAGGGGGATCTCTGCTCCGGCCAAGGTTCCGAGAATCCCTGGAACGTGGGACAGGTGGCCATGTGCCGTGTGCCGTGGGCCACGTGCCCTGAGCCATGTGCCGTGTGCCATGGGCCACGTGCCCTGTGCCATGTGCCACGTGCCCTGAGCCCTGTGCCCTGTGCCCTGTGCCGTGTGCCATGGGCCACGTGCCCTGTGCCATGTGCCATGGGCCACGTGCCCTGGACCGTGTGCTGTGTGCCACGTGCCACGTGCCCTGTGCCGTGTGCCATGGACCATGTGCCGTGTGCTATGGGCCATGTGCCCTGGACTGTGTGCCGTGTGCCATAGGCCACGTGCCCTGGACCGTGTGCCGTGTGCCATGGGCCACGTGCCCTGTGCCGTGTGCCCTGTGCCATGTGCCACGTGCCCTGGGCCCTGTGCCGTGGGCTGTGTACCATGTGCCACGTGCCCTGTGCCGTGTGTCCTGTGCCATATGCCCTGTGCCATGTGCCCTGTGGCGTGGGCCCTGTGTCGTGGGCTGTGTGCCCTGTGCCGTGTGCCCTGTGCCATGTGCCCTGTGCCATGTGCCGTGGGCCCTGTGTCATGGGCTGTGTGCCCTGAGCCGTGTGCCCTGTGGCATGTGCCGTGTGCCACGTGCCCTGGGCCCTGTGCCGTGTGCCCTGTGCCATGTGCCACATGCCCTGGGCCCTGTGCCGTGTGCCCTGTGCCATGTGCCGTGTGCCACGTGCCCTGGGCCCTGTGCCGTGGGCTGTGTGCCATATGCCCACACGGCCAGGTGCTGCTGCAGGTGGCTCCAGCAGCCAGGGTGATTAGCCTGCGTCCCCAGCCACCACCTGACCTGGTACCTGACCTGCCACCTGACCTGGCAGACCCCAGCCGGCCGTCTCCCCCATCCCCCCAGTGCCACTGCCTGGGCCTTGCCCTCAGCCACACTGGGCCTCCAGGCCAGCTCCACACCCTGCGCCATGCCGCTAAGACACTGGTTACCTGGGGGACCCACAGCTAGACCCCGCCCCTCACAGAACCCACTAGGCTTGGCTCTTCCCATCCCCGGTGTCCTCCCCCCACCCGCCGGGGTTCCCAGGTTGGCACCAAGGCACCTCTCCCAGGAAGCCCTCCTGGGATGGTTCCTGCCTTGTCCCCTGCAGTGTCACGGGACAGGAACCGTGAGGCCCTGCAGACTGGGAGCTGAGTGCCCACCACACCCCGGGCACAGCAGCCGGGCCCCGCTTCCCCCGCACCCTGAGACACGTCCCCACTGGCAGCTGTGCCCGGCTCTGGGCAGGACAGGTGACCCAGAGACCTCCCCACGGAGAGCCGCTGGGGCGGGGGGGCAGGGAGGGCACAGCGCGGCCCGCACAGGCGCACACCCACGCCAGATCGATCGGTCTGATTTGGCAAATGTGCAGCTCTCGACCAGCCAAATTCAGAAGGCGTGTGCTTCAATCCCACAGCATCTGTCGTTCAGACGGCCCGTCCCCAGCCGGAACGCAAGGCGGCGCGCAGAATGGGCGCTCGGCACCCCCACACGGGTGGGCGGTAGCCCAGGACACAGGGGCAGGCAGGGCCGACCCCCGCCCTAGCACCCCCAGACGCTGGGCCACGCAGAGCCGGTGCTGAGCAGGGGGTGGGGACACACGGGCGGGCGAGGGTGACGCTAACAGACACCACCCGCCTCAGGAGCCACTGAGCAGCAGCCACTCTCCCTGGGCACGAGTGACATTTCCATGCGAGTCCTGAGGACAAGGGTCAAGGCCACGTGACCCTGGGCCATCCCCAAGGCCGGAGCCCACCAGCCAGGACCCCAGGGCAGGGTCAGCCCCCAGCGCCCCTGGGAAAACATGCTGGGCCCTGCGCCCCAGGGGCCTGACAGGAGATGCCGCGGACCCAAGCTGCAGGCCGCGCGGGCGAGGGGCCTGTGGAAGACGGGTGCCGGGGGGGGGGCAGGTGCTGCTCCAGGCCACGTGGCCGAGGTCACAGTCATCGAGATGCTGTGTGCTCCAGGCTCCCAGCACCCCCAGGCCATGGGACACCAGGGCCCCGCGCTGCCTTCTGGGGCAGCCGAGGGGAGGGCACCGGACGGGGGTCCCTGGTGGAGAGACCCATCCCAGGGCCTCTGGCTGACCTGAAGCCCCACTGAGCCACTTCCAGAGGGCGCCAGTGAGCAGGCCCTGCCCAGCCCCCCACGCTGGGCCCCGCCCCTCTTCCCACCTTGCAGGGCCCCAGGCCTACTGTGCACACTTCCGCTAGCAGGCTGGCGTGGCCGTGACCCCGGCGGGTGCCATCTGCCAGGCTCATGCGCACTCATCCATGCCTTCCTGACTGCTGACAAGCGCTCCCTGGGCGTCCCCAGGGCTCCTGCTCAGTGGCCAGGAGTTCCGAGTGGCCCTGCCTGGGAGGGGAGGGCCTGAGACCCAGGGGAGGGGGATGGCTGGCTGGGAGGATGTGTGTGTGTGCAGGTGTGTGTCCACACGCATGCTGTGTGTGACGTGGGTTACTGTATACAGACATGTGTGTGCACCTGCACACATGTACCAATGCACACGTGTGCACTGTGCGTGTTTACAGTGCACATGTGTCAGCGTGCATCGTACCCGTGCTTGTGCTTCTGTGTGCACATGTGTGTTTGCACGGACGTGTGCATCCGTAGTGTGCATGCTCGGGGCGGGGGAGACCATGCGTGGTTCAGTGGGGGCAGGACTGTGCAGGGGGAGGGCAGGGCACCCAGGGTGTGGGAGGGGCTGCTCCAGGAGGGCCGGGCGTGGCGGGTGGAACGCCCTGGGCAGGACTCGGCTCAAGGAGGGGGTGCAGGGAGGCCCGGGGGAGCCCAGGCGGGGCTGTCGGCAAGGAGAACTTGGGATCCGGGCAGAGCAGACCGGCCACCCCCAACGTGTCCCTCAGCTTGGGCACGGTAGGCAGGGCTGACCCCACGGGTGAGGGGGACGCAAGTCCCTGAAACAGAGATCAGAGGGGGCTGCAGCCCCCATGGCCCCGGCCCCTGCACCCGTGCCGTGCTCCCCGCCTGCAGCCGGCCCAGCTGCCTCCACGCCAGCATTGTACCCGGCACCAACCGTGCCTCCGACCCAGTGTGCACGGAGCGCTGACTGCGTACCAGGCCCCCACCCTGCCCCTCGCTCGGACACTGCCTGGACAGCCACGCTGCCCGCACCCTCGCCCTCTGCTGACTCCCACGCACCCAGCCGGGGTGGAGGCTGGCCCTGCTCTTCCACAGGCCTGAAGAGAGGCTGTGCCCGGAGGCGGCCCATGGTCCCTCGGCCACCGTTCCAGGGTGCGCGATGGCAGGCAGACAGGAGGGACCCCTCCTCGGGCCATGCCACCCACCCAGGGCTGAGCTGCCCCAGGAGCAGGGCAGGGAGGGGGCGAGAGGGGCCGACACTCTTCCCTGGGAGGCGGGAAACAGACTCAGACCCCAAGTCCCAGACAGCAAGAGACCCTGGCCAGGCAGGGCGGTGTCCCTCGGCTGAGCCCACCCAGGGCAGGGCCCACGCCAGGGAGCAGGCTCCAGACCCCAGCCCCTAACGGGCTCGCCTCTGCCCAGGGCCCAAGGGACTCTGCAGCCTCCCCACCCGTGGGGTCCAGCCAGGGCCAGGGGCACCGTGGACCCCAGAGGCAGCGCCTTGCTCTGCTGCCATCATGGTCCTGCCCGGGGGTGCTGCTGGCAGCCCTGGAGCCCCCTTCCCAGCTGCTCCCAGACATCCTGCCGCACTCGACCCCAGGGAAGCCCCAGACAGCCCCGCGGAGCTCGAGATTGGAGAGTGTGGCCTCAGGACCCTGCTCCCCCTCAGGAAGACCCCAAGACCAGGTTTCCTCCCCACACCCACGCTGCACGCGACCAGTCTGGACGACCTGCGGCTCTGCTGGCTCAGCCTTCCCAGGTCAGCCCCGCCTCCAAGTCAGCCCCGCCTCCTGGCCAGCCCCACTTCCAGAACCCCGCCTCCAGGCCAGCCCCGCCTCCAGGTCAGCCCCACCTCCAGGAGAACCCCGCCTCCAGGCCAGCCCCGCCTCCAGGCCAGCCCCTCCTCTAGGACAGCCCCGCCTCTGGGTCAGCCCCGCCTCCAGGCCAGCCCTGCCTCCAGGTCAGCCCTGCCTCCAGGACAGCCCCGCCTCCAGGACAGCCCCACCTCCAGGACAGCCCTGCCTCCAGGACAGCCCCTCCTCCAGGCCAACCCCGCCTCTGGGTCAGCCCCACCTACAGCCCCGCCCAGGCTGTCCCTCTCCCTGATGCCGCACCCAGAGTCCAGCCCCTTCCCAGCAAGCCCCGGGGTTGCCTGCTTCCCTGGGGGCGGGTCTGGGGTCAGTCGGCACACCTCTAATGTTGGCACAGCCAAGTCTGCCACACACTGAGGCTGAGGCCGCTGGCTTCCCAGAAGTCGGTCTGCCTGCAGAGCAAGCTCTGGACCACAGGGGACACGGCCTCCAAAAACAAAGACCCTCAGGGCCGGCGCTGTGGCGCAGCGGGTAGAGCCACCACCTACAGCACCAGCATCCCATATGGACGCCGGTTCGAGACCCGGCTGCTCCATTTCCAATCCAGCTCCCTGCTATGGCCTAGGACAGCAGTGGAAGATGGCCCAAGTCCCTGGGCCCCTGCACCCACGTGGGAGACCTGGAAGAAGCTCCTGGCTCCAGATCAGCACAGCTCTGGCCGTTGCGGCCAATTGGGGAGTGAGCCAGCAGAGGAAGACCTCTCTCTCCTCTCTCTCTGCCTCTCCTCTCTCTGTGTAACTCTGACTTTCAAAGTAAATAAATAAATCTTTTACAAAAAGAAATAGACCCTCACCCCGCGCCCCACAACCATAGTCTCGTTGTCGGTGGGCCAGGGCAGGCTGGCCGAGGCTGCGTGGGACCCACGTCTAGAACTGGTGTCGGCGCGGGGGACGTGGTGACACCAGTTTGGCTGCTCGGATGCATCAGGGCAGCAGGTCTCTGCCCAGAGCCCCCAGCCAGGGCAGGGGCGGCGTCCAGGGAAGAGAAGGGGCCGTGTGCAAGCAGCGGGGGCCGGTCCCACCACAGATGGCGCTGAAGGGGAGCCGCCGGCTGCCTCCCGGAAAAGCCGGCGCGGAAAGAGCGCTGCACCCTCTCCCCAGGCACCGCACGGCTGCGCGGCCGGAGCCTCGGCGGGGAGCTGCAGCTGGGAGCCTCCAAGCCTCCGCGCTCACCCAAGGCTGGGGCACGCGGCTGGCGGAGCGGGCTCAGGGCGCCGCGGCCTCCCTCGCCACGTTATTTATAACAGCGGCTCCCGCTTCCAGGCGCCCGGCGGTGACCCGCTGCTGCCTCCTGGGAAAGGCAGGCTCCCACGGAACCCAGATTCAGGAGCGCAGCCGAGTCCCCAGTCCCGGGGCTGCGGCCCACCTCCCCGACCCCCTCAGCGCTTCCTGTGTTTTTCCAGAGATTCTCCTCCCAGCCGGTCTTGCCTTCATCATCAACCACAAGAGGCCAGAACGGCACCGGTGGGCGGGCTCCAGGACGGCACAGATCTGAGCGCACTTTGAAGTCAAGGAAGCCCCCCGGGGCCCACATGTCTCCCCACCTGCCACGGCTGCTCCAGCCACAGCTCAGTGAGCACAGACGGACGCACACGCAGCGCAGGGAGCGGAGGGACACAGGCTCCCTCCCCAGGCACGTCCCAGTGACACTGCAGCGCAGGGGGGACCAGCCACATTCACAGGGGTGTGGGGAGGCCCTGACACATCTACAGGGGTGCAGGGGGACCTGACACGGCCACAGGTCGCAGGGGGACCCACCATGTACACAGGGGTGCAGAAGGACTCACCACGTCCACAGGGGTGCAGGGAGGGACCGGCCACATTCACAGGGATGCGGAGGGGACCCACCATGTCCACAGGGATGCAGGGGGTACTGGCCACACTCACAGGGGTTCAGGGAGGACCTGACACATCTACAGCGGTGCAGGGGGACCCGCCACGTCCACAGGGTGCAGGGGGGACCGGCCACATTCACAGGGGTGCAGGGGAACCCACCACGTCCACAGGGTGCAGGGGGACCCACCACGTCCAGAGAGGTATGGGGGACCCACCAAATCCACCGGGGTGCAGGGGGACCTGACACGGCCACAGGGGTGCAGGGGGACCTGACACGTCCAGAGGCCAGCAGCCCTAGGGCACACACTCCGGCCCAACAACGGTCTCTCACCCCTCACCCACCCAGCAACGCCCACCAGGGCCCACCAGAGCAGAGGCCCAGCCGCTCGTGGGGAGCGACAGTCGAGCAGAGAGCACCTGGGGCCCTGGGAAGGGAGGGTAGAGTGGGAGCCTTGTAGGCCCCTTGCTCCAGGCGGGACAGCCCAAGCGAGGCGCCCACCTCCGAGCTCTGGGACCCTGGCCACCACAGGCTTCCCCAGATGCCTGCCCCCGCCAGTGGAGGCACAACCCAGCCTCAGGGAGGGGGAGCAGGGCCAGCTGCCCGGGTCCTCCTACCCGAATCCCAGCAGACACTCGGAGGAACAAGGAAGCAGCCACCGCTGCCCCTCCCCGCCTCTCTCCAGGGTGCTGGCTGAGCCCAGAGGACCCCCCCGCCCCCGGGAGTGCCTCCGTGTCTGCCGAGCCCTTCACCCCCGGCATCCGTGGCCCTGGTGGTTCTGAGAGGAGGCTGCTCCCAAGCCTGGGTTAGGACACAGGGCCAGGGAGGGTCCCAGCTCCCCTGCAGAGCCCCCCCAAGGTCCAGAGCTCAGGACTTGGGTGCCGGGAGCCGCACCCCAAAGCTGCAAGCCCCTGGCTGGGACCACGAGCCCGGGAGCCCCCCACCCTTCTCCTGGGGAATTGGATTCAGTTGATCTAAACGAAACCTGGTTACCATGGATACAGGAGAACTGGATAAGACGAATCACGGGGTGGGGGGCTGTCAGCCACAAGTTGCCAATGGAGGACACCCCAACGTCCTCCTGTCCCCCACTGTCCACCAGCCCTGTCCCCGGCCGGGGGGCTCAGGCAGGAAGGCGGGACTCCCGGGCCAGGCCTGAGCCCCAGCGTCACGGAGCCCACACTCACTGCTGGTCTGGGGAGTGAGGCCTGGCCCCTGGTGGGCGCAGAGCCTGGGAGCTGGAATGGACGGGGCACAGGGCGGGTGCTGGGCACATGTGGCTGGGCTCCATGCTTGGTACCCGAGCCGAGATCCCAAGCCCACACACCTGGGTGCCTTGCCAACACCCCCCCCCCCACGCACGGTCCTGCCATCGGGCAGGCAGAGCCCGCATCGGCCAGGACGAGTGTCGGGTCAGCAGGACGTCAGTCTGAACCAGGCGGCAATGTGCTGCCAGGGGCTGTCCCCTCGCTCCCAGCAGGAAACCCCCTGCTCGATGCGGCTGCCCCAGAGAGCATCCAGAAGGACTTCCAGGGCCACACCAGGTGCCCCACCCCTGCCTCAGCCCAGCACCCAGCACAGACCTCCCAGACCTCACAGGGTGTGGACACGAGGGCGGCCAGTGGCAGGAGCAGTCGCCCTCCCCCCGGCCCAGATCCATCTCTACGCCCAGGGCCTCTGCCCCCCCAGGCACCACAGAAGCAGCTCCAGGGGACTCTGGGGGCCCTGGGCGGGGCCACAGCTCACCCCCCGCCCCGCCCCCAGCCTCCCCTTCCCCTGGGGTCTGTTCCATACAGAGCCCCGCAGGGGCCGGGCCCAGCTGAGCTCTCTCTCCGCTCTCTGGCCTGGACCTGTCCGGGCACATCTGCAGAATGTGGGATTAACAAGCCAGACCCGCCTCTGCGGGCACAGGGCTGCAGTCTGTGAACAGGCACACACTTGCACACGCACACGCAGCAGCCCCAGGCAGCCCTGCCAGACACGGAGGGATCACCCTGCTCCCTGGGGACCCCCAAGGGGCGCCCGCCCTCCTGACTGTGCCCAGGCACCAGGCTCATCTGAGACTCCACGGCACCCAGGACACGGGGAGCCGTCCCCCGGGCCATGCAGGCACAGGTGTGGTCAGGCCCCCGGCCACGGCAGAGGGGGCCTCGGAGAGGCCCAGGGGCATCACAGGGCCCCCGGGGACACAAGCCTCCAGCTCAGCGCCCGGGGACAGGCCAGGGTCTCACTCACCCACAGGCAGGATGTTGGCGCTCAGGAAGAACTGGCCACGTTCCAGATCCGGCCCTGGGTCCTCGGGTCGGGCAGCAGGGCCAGGAAGGGGGCCGGCCTGTGGGGGAGCCATCCTGGAGCAGCCGAGGGCTGGAGGAGGGGGCAGGCCCGCGTCAGCAGCAGGGGCCGGCACTCCGGGGCGGGGCGGGGGCTGTTCTGAGGCTCCTCGGCCCCCAGCGACCCTGGCCGACGTGGGATCTGGGCCTGCCACTCATCGCACGCCTGGAGGGAGGAGAAGGTGTTGGTGGGCTGTGAGGGCAGCCAGGCGGGGGCTGGGACGCGGCTGTGCCCTGGCGACCCCTGCTGGCGGGCGGCGGAGTTGCAGCCCAGCTCCAGGAGGCCCCACTAACGCCCGGGGCGGGCGGGGCGGGGCAGGGAGGCCAGAGGGGAGGGCGCCCGCAGCATCCTCCCCAGGGACAACACACGGGAGCCCGCTCTGCTGCCACAGCCTTGCCTGGCTCGGAGGCGCCCTCTGCCCTCACCCTGGCCCTCCCGGCCCCCACTCAGCCCGGCCCTTCGTGCATGGCGGCCCCTGTGGTCTTAGCTTTCCAACTCCTCGGCTCCCGGCTCCGCTCCTTCCAGAGCCTTCCTGGCCCCCTTGTCCTCAAAGCCCACCCCTCCCTGGTGCTCCCCTGCCCAGGGCCCACAGAGCCACTGACAGAGGCCACAGGAGGCCTTGGCCACTGGGCCCTGGAGCCGTACGACTTGCCCAGGCCTGGCCCTCGGACAGACACAGGGACGGCCAGGGCTGGGAAGGCCTCGTCTCCAGCGGCAGCCCCCTCCTCCACGGGCCCCAACCCCTGCCTCACCCCCCTCCTCGCGCCAAAGCTCTAGGGCCCCCTTCACCCCAGGGACTCCCCAGGACGCCCCCAGCCCAGCCCACTCCCAGCCCTCCACAATGCCCCACAATGGGCAGCAGGTCTGGCATGGGGGCTCGCGGGGTCTCAGGCCTCAGAGGAGCGAGGAGCAGGGCCCAGAGCCCCCCAGGCACACAGGCCCTCCCAGCCCGCCTCACCCGCAGGTAGGGGTCTCCCGACAGCTGCCCCGCGGCCGCCCCTGGCCGCACGGCCCACGAGGCCAACACCAGCTCCAGCGCCACCCCGGCCGGCTACCGCCCGGTCCTGAGCAGTCGCGGCCGCTTCCTGCCGGGGCGGGAGCCACGCCCCAACACGTCGGCGGAGCCGGAGCGCGGGCTTGGGGCTCCGGCTGGGCTGGCACCGTCAAGCCTAATTAGGCAACGGCACCACACCGGCCGCCACAAGCCGAGACGAAGCCACCGACGGCCGGCCATGAGGTCAGCGGTTGGCACGGGGCCTGCGCCTCGCACCGCCAGGCTGGCTCAAGCCCCGTCCGGCACAGCCGGGCACCCCTCTCCTGCCTGCCCTGCCCCACAGCGCCGCTGCAGGCCACGCCCGACCCCTGGGGCTGGCAGGAGCCCCATCTGTGGCCGTGTGGGGAGGGGCTGCGGACCAAGGAGCCCCCACTCCGGCCACAGGCTGTTGGGGCTGTGGGGGTTTGGCTGCCACTCCCAGCAATTGCCGGTGCAGTCACAGGCCCACTGCCCCTGTGGCCACTGATCAGGAAGTCGGGCCACCCCCAGGCCGACAGGAGGACCCTCCCCACACGGGGACGGGTCCTCTGCCTCGCAGCCCCCGCCCTCAGAGCTGCCCACCCCCCCCCAGGGGGTTCACAGCCGCTTCCGCTTCCCACACCGGCCACGCCCCCTCCCGTGTCTCCCACAGGGCAGCCGCTGGTGCTTCGAGTCCCGGGGCCCATCGCAAGCCCCGGCCTGCCCCGTGCCACGCCCCCTCCCCGCCTCCCACCACCTGTGTCAGCGCCCAGGAAGTGGGGGCCACCACGCCCCCTGCTGGCATCACTGGCTGGGGTGGGGGCCCTGACCTCTCGGCCCAGGCCCCACCGGCCCCCACACCACAAACGAATCCCAGCTCCGAGGGAAGAGACTGAGGCCTGCACACACGGAGACCCCTGGCCCCCAGCCCTGCCCCCGACACTGGGCTGAGCCCGGTCCTTGGAGGTCCCAAGCAGCGCCCAGAATGCCACAGGACCCCCGCCTGCGCCAGCCCCTCACTGCCCACGACTCCCCCCGCCCCCATGTGTGTGCTGTGCAGGCTGGGGGTGAGCCCCCAGGAACAGACTCAGCCGAGAGGTCCGGGTGGTGGGGGTGCAGCTCAGGCCCCCACTGGAGGGCCTGGGGCCACCGGCTGCCTGGAGCCGCCCCTCCAGCCCAAGGCCCCTCGGGGGCCCTGCTGCTCACCCCAACCCGGCAGCAGCCCGGTCACTCAGCCACCACGTGGCCAAGCCAACCAGAGGCCAGGAGCCGACCCGACTGCCAGGCCCACCGGCTCCACAGGCCTGACCCTGCGACCCCAGCAGGAAGCCCACGGCCGGGGCCAGGCCCCTCGATCCTCAGGCCGGTGGTACCCCAGGCCCCAGGGGGCGCTGCGGCCGTGGGAGCGACCGGGCGACCTGGGGGGAGGGAGGGTGCCTGTCAGGGCAAAGGACTCCCGGGCAAGCCGGCCCAGCACATGTGGGCAGCCCGACCCCAGCAGGCTCCCAGCGGCCGGGGGGGATCAGAGCGGGGCTCCCCAGGGCCACCGGGTGGACGCTTTGTCGTCAGGAGAGCAGATGAAGGCCATGCTGTGACAGCATCAGTGGAAACAGAGGCAGGGGCTGCCCTGGGCGACCCCAGGGACCCACCGACCAGGGCCCACCCAGGCACTGCGGGAGCCGTGCAGACCACCCACCCCAGAAGCGGGGTCTCCCGTGCTCAGCAGAGGGTCTCCTGTGCTCAGGTCGGGGGTCCACAGCAGGGGGGGTGGGGGTGGGGTCTCCCATGCTCAGCAGGGGGTCTCCTGTGCTCAGGTCAGGGGTCAACAGTGGGGGGTGGGGTGGGGTCTCCCGTGCTCAGCAGGGGGTCTGTGGTGTTCACTGGCAGACATTTCCCTGGGAGTGAGTGAAGGGCTGACCACAGAGCCAACAAGGAGGCCGCGTAGTCTGGTGCGTGGCCTGGTGCATGGCCTGGTGTGTGGTCTGGCGTGTGGCCTGGTGTATGGCCTGGCGCGTGTCCTGGTGTGTGGTCTGGCTCGTGGCCTGGTGCGTGGCCTGGTGTGTGGTCTGGTGTGTGGTCTGGCACGTGTCCTGGTGCGTGGCCTGGCGCATGGTCTGGTGTGTGGTCTGGTGCGTGGCCTAGTGTGTGGCCTGGTGTATGGCCTGGCACATGTCCTGGTGTGTAGCCTGGCATGTGGTCTGGTGCGTGGCATGGTGTGTGGTCTGGTGCATGGCCTGGTGTGTGGTCTGGTGCATGGCATGGTGCGTAGCCTGGTATGTGGTCTGGTGCGTGGCCTGGTGTGTAGCCTGGTATGTGATCTGGTGTGTGGCCTGGTGTGTGGTCTGGTGCGTGGCGTGGTGTGTAGCCTGGCATGTGGTCTGGTGCGTGGCCTGGTGTGTAGCCTGGTATGTGGTCTGGTGCGTGGCCTGGTGTGTGGTCTGGTGCGTGGCGTGGTGTGTAGCCTGGCATGTGGTCTGGTGCGTGGCCTGGTGTGTGGTCTGGTGTGTAGCCTGGCATGTGGTCTGGTGCGTAGCCTGGTATGTGGTCTAGTGCGTGGCCTGGTGTGTAGTCTGGTGCCAGCCGTGACCATGTCCAGGCGGAGGCGGGCACCGTGGGGATCCTGGGTGCAGCCCTGAGCCTGCCGGCAGCCAGACACCTAACGGCCATTCTCAGGAGGTCGGGGGCAAGCTTGGTGTGACCTTAAGATGACATCATGCAGGACACGTGTCTGCCTCCCAGGTGACTGAAGCCTGCACAGACGACGGGACAGACCACACAGGTGGCCACGTGGGCGGCGGTGAGACCAAACGCAAGGCCACGACCGTCTCCAGACCCCCACCACAACTCCTGCAAGGAGCGGCCCGGCAGCCCGGGAGCAGCGGCCGAGAAGGGCCCGGACGACCTGGGTGCCGTGGACCTGCGGGCCGGCGTCCCCGCTCCCCAGCCGGAACCACCAGGGGCAGCAGGGGCGGGGTGGAACCCAGCTGTGCAGGGGCGGGGCGGATCCCAGCTGTGGTCTCTGGGCTGTGGGAGCTGAGCTGCGGCTCCTCGCGAACAAACGTGCGGCTCACAAGCTGGTGTCCGTGCCGGGGCGGGGTGGGCTGCCGCGAACCCCGTGGGCGCCTCCGCTCCGCCGGGTCCCGTGGTGGCTGGGAGGCAGCAATGCCGGCCCGAGTGCCCGGGCCTTGGCAGCCACATGGGAGACCCGGATGGAGCTCCGGCTCCCACCTCGGCCTGGCCCAGCCCGGCCACCTGGGGAGTGAAGCGGAAGGTGGAAGATTCCCCTCTCTCGGTCTCCCCCACCCCGTCTCTCTGCCTTTCAAATAAATAAATAATCTTCACACAGCCAGCTTGTCATTATTCTGAACAAGACTATAAATAGGCATGTGGGAACTTCAAAAACATCGTGGAAAATGGAACTAAAAGATAGGTTTATTTCAGTGCAAAAAACCAAAATCCCTGCACAGGTTTTCATAACACTCGTTCCGCATGGAGTTTTAATCGGTTTGCTTATTCATTTGAGAGCGCGCCCACCCCAGCTCACGCCCCAATGCCCCCAGCAGCCGGGCGGCACCAGGGTGAAGCCGGGAGCCGGGAATGCAATCCGGCCCCACGTAGGCGTCAGGGACCCCGGTGAGCCGGGTGCTTGGGGCTCAGCCCTGACCCCCACGTTGGCACCAGCCCGGACTCGAACCCAGACACTCGGACGTGGAGTGCAGGAATCCCAAATAGTGTCATTTTTTGTTCCTTTTAAAGATTTTATTTATTTATTTGAAAGTCAGAGTTACACAGAGAGAGAAGGAGAGGCAGAGGGGGGAGGGACAGAGGGGGATAGAGAGGGGGAGAGAGAGAGAGGGAGAGAGGGAGGGAGAGGGAGAGGGAGAGAGGTCTTCCATCCACTGGTTCACTTCCCAGTTGGCTGCAACAGCCAGAGCTGAGCTGATCCAAAGCCAGGAGCCAGGAGCTTCTTCCGGGTCTCCCACACGGGTGCAGGGGCCCAAGGACTTGGGCCATCCTCCACTGCTTTCCCAGGCCACAGCAGGGAGCTGGATGGGAAGTGGAGCAGCCGAGACTTGAACCAGCGCCCACGTGGGATGCCGGCGCTGTAGACAGAGGCTCAGCCGAGTTCACCGCAGCCCCAGCCCCTCAAGCAGCATCTTAACTACTGCTTAACACTGCCCGACGTGAGCTCGTGCCACCACGGGGGCCCCAAGGCGCCCACACTGGAAGGCAGGGGCCGGGAAGATGCCCCCAGGCAGGAAGTGACGTGTCGGAGGACCCCACCTCTGTGTTCCACACAACTTGTGAGCTAGTGAGTGTGATTTCACTTTAAGAATGGCTGTGCTCATGGCCGGCGCCGTGGCTCAACAGGCTAATCCTCCTCCTTGCGGCGCCGGCACACCGGGTTCTAGTCCCGGTCGGGGCGCCAGATTCTGTCCCGGTTGCCCCTCTTCCAGGCCAGCTCTCTGCTGTGGCCCGGGAGTGCAGTGGAGGATGGCCCAGGTGCTTGGGCCCTGCACCCCATGGGAGACCAGGAGAAGCACCTGGCTCCTGGCTTCAGATCAGCGTGGTGCGCTGGCCACGGCGGCCATTGGAGGGTGAACCAACGGCAAAAGGAAGACCTTTCTCTCTGTCTCTCTCTCTCACTGTCCACTCTGCCTGTCAAAAAAAAAAGAAAGAAAGAAAGAAAGACTGGCTGTGCTCAACAACCGGCTCCCAGAATCCCTGGAGGCCTCAGCTTCCTCTTGGGTAAAGCAAGGTCAAAGGGCATGACCTTCCCCCAAGGAGGTCACGGCAGGGGTCCAGGGAAGCCAGGCCTGGCGGGCACGTGGCCCCACTCTGGGGCCCCCGGCCTCAGCTCCTGCCCACCGCAGGGGCTCCGGCCCCACATGTGAGCCGCGGCTGGGACGGAGGAGCCCACGTCCACCCCACCCCCATCGCCTTCCAGGTGGCCAGAGCCTGCGACCTGCTCGACCTTTGGCACCAGCTAAAATCCAGTGCCACCGCGGGCTGCGCCCCCACGGCCACCCCGGGTCATCCCAACAAGACGTCCGTGGCCATCACGCCTGTTCCCATCATGCCTCTGACACCACTGACACTTCAGAGTTCCAAAAGTGGAAGTAGGCGGCACCCCAGCCCCGCCCCGGGCCACCCCCAGCCCCGTCCCAAGCTCCACCCCAGCCCCGCCCCGGGCCGCCCCAGCCCCGCCCCAAGCTCCACCCCAGCCCCGCCCCAGGCCGCCCCAGCCCCGTCCCAAGCTCCACCCCAGCCCCGCCCCGGGGCCGCACCCCAGGCCCCACCCCAAGCTCTGCCCGAGGCCCCGCCCCAGGCCGCCCCAGCCCCGCCCCAAGCTCTGCCCGAGGCCCCGCCCCAGGCCCCTCCTGAGCACCCAGTGTGCACTTCCTCGGGTCGGTCAGTCCGGATTCTCTCCTTGAACTCCCTCTTTCTATGGAGAGAATCACCCGGACCCCCGCCCCACGGGCCCCCCGCATCCCACCCTTCCCCACGCTCCCCACCTCCGGCCTGGAGCACCCCTCAGCCCCCCGGGCAGCCCCAGGCCCTGCCGCTCATATAGGAACCTCGGTCGGCAGCAGCGGGCACTCGGGCTCCCCTGTGGGGAAGGGGGGCGGGGCGGGGCCACAGCGTGTCTCTCCAGTGCAGCCCCTGGGACGCAGAGTTGGGTCGTCTGTGCTGGGACACCCCTGACCCCATCTGCACAGGGCGCGCCCTGGGCCGTCCACCTCCAGTCTCTGTGCTGGGCGCAGCCCCGTGTGGCTCTCCCCGGGGCCCCCACAGCGTCCAAGCCATGCTCAGGGCTCGGACCCCAGCTCCCTCGGTCTGCGCTTCCATCCTGGGGCCTCGACCTCTGGGCTGCCCAACAAGGCATCGGGGACAAAACGGGATGGACGCGAGACGGCAGCTCCCCGCCTCCTCTGACTGCCGTGTCTGGGGGCAGAGGCACCTGGGCGTCCCAGGCAGGGGCCCCCGACGGCCCGCTGCACACCAGCCGCAGTCCCCCTGCCACGGCCCCAGCCTTGTCCCCACCGCGACGTGAGGCAGGGTCTGCGGCAGGGACCCTAAGAGGCTCAGGCCGCCCCCACCCCCTCCCTCCCCGAGGCCTCCCAAAGGTGCTGGCGGCCGCTCCAGGGGGGCCTCACCGACACCCAGGCTCCGTCCTGCCCTGTCTGCAGCCACTCGGCTGCTGGACACCAGGCCCAGAGGGGCACCCGGGACGCTCCCTGTGCTGACGGCAGGGGTGAGATTCCGGTCCTCATCTGCTCCTTCCTGGCACCGGGGCCCCGTGGGGATCCACCAGACCTCCCGGCTCCGAGAAGCAAACAGTCCTCCCCCTCCAGGAAGCCCTCCTGGATCTGCTCTGTGTACCCCACTTTCCCCACACGCGGTCCTGCTGCCCACCGTCCGCCCCTACCCCTGCCCCGCCTGTGCCCACTCTGCCAGCACCAATCCCAGAGCAGGCCCAGCCCCAACTCCGGCTCTGCCTCCCCGGCCCCTCCAGGGCCAGGGGGGGGGCAGCAGGGGCCTCTGGGCAGAGCAGAGGAACCTCTTCTCCAGGTTTGTGACCGGCACCGCCAAGGGGCACCTGAGGGCCGCCCCTAATGTCCTGTCCCTGGGGCTAGATCGGGGGGGTCCCTCCCTCAGCCCCCACCCTGGGATGTGTCCAGCACCCACACCTCCCTGGGCTGCCCCACACGCCCAGCCCCTGGGAGGAACGAGAGCCCCTCCTGCTTCTCCCACCAGGGCCCTGGAGCCTGGGGGAGTGGGGGTGGGGCTGGGACACTGGGAAGTGAGCCCCTCCCTGCATGGCTGCCGTGTGCCAGGCACCATCTCAGGCACAGGGTACCGCAGGCAGCAAACAGGAAGTCCCTGCTCTGAAGGCTGGGTGCAGAGACCACCCAACCATCCAGCTAACCACCCACTCACCCAACTAACCAACCAACCAGCTAACCAACCCACCATCCAGCTAACCACCCACTCACCCACCCAACTAAACAACCACCTAACCAGATAGCCAGACCAGCTAACCAATCATCCAGCTAACTAACCAGTTAACCAATCACCCACCCCACTAACCGACCAGCTAACCAGCTGGTGCAGGCTGGTGGTGAAACAGAACGGGGAACAGGGCGCTGCCCCGCCCCCTCCCCGGCCTGTGTGACCGGAGCAAGGGCGTGCAGAGGAGGTGGGCACAGCCAAGACGCTCACAGACAGCCTTGTGCATGTGTGCGCGCGTGCAGGTATCATGCATGTGTACATGTGTGGGTGAGTGCACACAGCCTGCACGTGTGTGCATGTGTGTAGCATGTAGTGCGTGAGCTTAGCCTGTGTGTAGCGTGTGTGCACATGTGTGTAGGTGGTGTGCATGAGTGTAGCATTAGTGTGTGAGCTTGGCCAGTGTGTGTAGCATGTGTGCACATGTGTGTAGGTGGTGTGCATGTGTGTAGCATTAGTGTGTGAGCTTGGCCTGTGTGTGCACATGTGTGTAGGAGGTGTGCGTGTGTGTAGCATTAGTGTGTGAGCTTAGCCTGTGTGTGTAGCGTGTGCACATGTGTGTAGGTGGTGTGCATGAGTGTAGCATTAGTGTGTGAGCTTGGCCTGTGTGTAGCGTGTGTGCACATGTGTGTAGGTGGTGTGCATGAGTGTAGCATTAGTGTGTGAGCTTGGCCAGTGTGTGTAGCATGTGTGCACATGTGTGTAGGTGGTGTGCATGTGTGTAGCATTAGTGTGTGAGCTTGGCCTGTGTGTGCACATGTGTGTAGGTGGTGTGCGTGTGTGTAGCATTAGTGTGTGAGCTTAGCCTGTGTGTGTAGCGTGTGCACATGTGTGTAGGTGGTGTGCATGAGTGTAGCATTAGTGTGTGAGCTTGGCCTGTGTGTAGCGTGTGTGCACATGTGTGTAGGTGGTGTGCATGAGTGTAGCATTAGTGTGTGAGCTTGGCCAGTGTGTGTAGCATGTGTGCACATGTGTGTAGGTGGTGTGCATGTGTGTAGCATTAGTGTGTGAGCTTAGCCTGTGTGTGTAGCGTGTGCACATGTGTGTAGGTGGTGTGCATGAGTGTAGCATTAGTGTGTGAGCTTGGCCTCTGTGTGTAGCATGTGTGCACGTGTGTGTAGGTGGTGTGTGTGTGTGTAGCATTAGTGTGTGAGCTTAGCCTGTGTGTGTAGCGTGTGCACATGTGTGTAGGTGGTGTGCGTGTGTAGCATTAGTGTGTGAGCTTGGCCTGTGTGTAGCATGTGTGCACATGTGTGTAGGTGGTGTGCGTGTGTGTAGCATGTAGTGTGTGAGCTTGGCCTGTGTGTAGTGTGTGTGCACATGTGTGTAG
This sequence comes from Sylvilagus floridanus, assembly GCA_949820135.1. Lineage (NCBI taxonomy): Eukaryota > Metazoa > Chordata > Mammalia > Lagomorpha > Leporidae > Sylvilagus > Sylvilagus floridanus. Next base: position 833,492 of record OX463225.1, on the reverse strand, counting down.
GAGGTGTGCGTGTGTGTAGCATTAGTGTGTGAGCTTGGCCTGTGTGTGCACATGTGTGTAGGAGGTGTGCGTGTGTGTAGCATTAGTGTGTGCGCTTGGCCTGTGTGTAGCGTGTGTGTAGGTGGTGTGCATGTGTGTAGCATTAGTGTGTGAGCTTGGCCTGTGTGTAGCGTGTGTGCACATGTGTGTAGGTTGTGTGCATGTGTGTAGCATGTAGTGTGTGAGCTTGGCCTGTGTGTGCACGTGTGTGTAGGTGGTGTGCGTGTGTGTAGCATGTAGTGTGTGAGCTTGGCCTGTGTGTGCACGTGTGTGTAGGTGGTGTGCGTGTGTGTAGCATTAGTGTGTGAGCTTGGCCTGTGTGTGCACGTGTGTGTAGGTGGTGTGCGTGTGTGTAGCATGTAGTGTGTGAGCTTGGCCTGTGTGTGCACATGTGTGTAGGAGGTGTGCGTGTGTGTAGCATTAGTGTGTGAGCTTGGCCTGTGTGTAGCGTGTGTGCACACGTGTGCGTGCATGTGCTTGCACGTGGGAAGCTCCCTGTAAAGGACAGAGGGAGGCGTCCAAGCCGAGGCCGCGCAGCTCCCGTGCGGGTCCCTGGGAGAAGAGGGAGTGGGACTTCCTCTGCAGACCGCGGGGGCCGGCGCCTCCCGCACCCACGTGGCCCTGGCGCCAGTCCGGCCGCCGCGTCAGACCCCGCGCCCTGCTGATGCACCTGGGCAAGCGCGGAAGTCGACCAGGTGCTCGGCCCGGCACCCGGCACCCGGGACCCGGGACCAGGGTGCAGCTCGTGGCTCCAGCCTGGCCGGGCCCTGGCCCTTGAGGCCATCTGGGGAGTGAACCAGCGGATGGAAGCTCGCTCTCTCTCGCTCTCTCGCTCTCTCTCTGTCTCTCATTCACTCTGCCTTCCAAATACATAAATAAATCTTCAAAAAAAAAACAATTTACAGCGATTGCTGGCTGCAGCCCGGGCGGGGCAGCCTCTCCCACCAGAAGCCTGCACAACGCACCGGGCATCCACACAGCTCGAGGGCCACGCGGGACGGATGCCCCGCCCCACCGCAGACCCTGGGACCCCACAAGCCCCCGCCCCCGCACACAGGGCCCCGCCGCCAGCCCCGCCGACTCCGGATCTGCCGTCCACCCCATGGCCCTCGGAGACACGACAGGGACCCCGCCCTCCTCGCCCCACTTTTGCACTGAGGGTGCTCGGTCTCCCCAGATTCGCGCCCGCTAACCAGCTAGGGAGCAGATGGGCCGACGGCGCCACCTGCTGGCCGTCCGGGAGTCTGACTGTGCCCCTCCTCGGGTCATCCCTAGGGCGCCTGAGACCCCCAGACACTTCGTCCCCTCGTCCCCTGCGGAGGGCACCTGTGAACCCCGAAGCTGAAGCACCCACAGCAACGGCTCGGTCCCCTGAGTTCTCTTTTTAAACATTTATTTGAAAGAGAAACCGAGACAGTGAGTAAGGAGAGATCTAACCCCGGCTGGTTCACTTCCCAGATGGATGCAACAGCCAGGGCCGGGCCAGGCAGAAACCGGGAGGCGGGAGCTCCATCCGGGTCCCCGAGCACTTGGCCACCTCCACGGCTCCCCGGCCAGGAGCAGGGGACTGGATTGGAAGTGGAGCAGCCGGGGCTTGAACCCGTGCCAGGCCCTGGAGTTCTGTTCTCGTGGGAAAAGTAACCGGTGACCGGGCAGAGCCACGGACATCTTCGCTGTGACCAAGGCACACACTTCCCTGCAAGTCCTGTTTCTGGAATGTTCTACAGAACCTAAGACGACACCATGAGGGCCACGCTCCAGGACAGGCACATCACCGGAGGGGACACAGGGACGAGAGCCCTGCACGGCGCGGTGCTGCGTGCCGAGTGCCGCTTGCCATGCTGTGTGCTGTGTGCCGTGTGCCATCCTGTGTGCCGTGTGCCGTGTGCCGTGTGCCATGCTGTGTGGTGTGCCACACTGTGTGCCGTGCCACACTGTGTGCCGTGTGCCATGCCGTGCACCATGTGCCAGTGTGCCGAGTGCCATCTTGTGTGCTGTGTGCCATGTGCCATGCCGTGTGCCACGCTGTGTGCCGTGTGCTGCGCCACTGCCTGTGGCTGCAGGACGACAGGGGAGACCTGGGTGCGGGCAGTGAGGCCCGGGCTCCGTGAATGCAGGAGCAGCAGAGAAGCCACGAGCACTCACTCGATCACTCGAGAGCCTGGGGGGGGGGTGCACCAGAGCCAGCAGGGGTCTGGGGGCACGACAGAGCCAGCAGCGGGGGGTAACAGAGCCGGGAGGGGGGGCTGTGGGGACAGAGCCAGCAGGGGCGGGGGGATGACAGAGCCAGCAGGGGTCTGGGGGCACGACAGAGCCAGCAGGGGGCGGGGGGATGACAGAGCCGGGGGGGGGGGGGGCTGTGGGGACAGAGCCAGCAGGGGTCTGGGGGCACGACAGAGCCAGCAGCGGGGGGTAACAGAGCCTGGGGGGGTGCAACAGAGCCAGCAGGGGCCTGGGGGCACGACAGAGCCAGCAGGGGTCTGGGGGCACGACAGAGCCAGCAGCGGGGGGTAACAGCCGGGGGGGGGGCTGTGGGGACAGAGCCAGCAGGGGTCTGGGGGCACGACAGAGCCAGCAGCGGGGGGTAACAGAGCCGGGGGGGGGGCTGTGGGGACAGAGCCAGCAGGGGTCTGGGGGCACGACAGAGCCAGCAGGGGTCTGGGGGCACGACAGAGCCAGCAGCGGGGGGTAACAGAGCCGGGGGGGGGGCTGTGGGGACAGAGCCAGCAGGGGTCTGGGGGCACGACAGAGCCAGCAGGGGCGGGGGGATGACAGAGCCAGCGGGGTTCTGGGGGGGCGGGAAGGGGGAGGGGCAGCCAGCGCCAGCAAAGTTCAACTCTGACACAGCACAGCCAGTGACCTCGGCCAGGACCCGGGGCACCTGCAGGAGCTCCAGCCGGGCTGGCACTGACGCGACCAGGAGCCAGAGAGCCGCCCTGCGACAGGAAGGCGTCCACTGGGGCAAGAACCCGAGAGCTGCTGTTCAAAACACGTCCCTGGGGGCCGGCATCCCACATGGGCGCCAGTTCGAGTCCCGGCTGCTCCTCTTCCGCTCCAGCTCTGCTATGACCTGGGAAAGCAGTGGAGGATGCCCAGGTCCTTGGGCCCCTGCACCCGCACGGGAGACCTGGAGGAAGCTCCTGGCCCCTGGCTCTCACCTGGGGAGTGAACCAGAGAGTGGAAGACCTCTCTCTGCCTCAAATCAGTCAATCAGCCGGAATCACAACCGCAGGTCGTGCAGACAACGCGCCCCGCGGGACCGGCTCCAGGTGCTGACCCCACGCAGGCTCCGGACCCGAGCCCCGCACCCCGCGGTCCACAAACCCCGCGTCCCCGGGGCGGGCCCGCGGCTGGCGAGCGCCGGTGCCACCTCTCGCTCAAGCCCAGGGGTCCTCAGCCTACCCCGGCCTGGCCCAGCGGCTCCCCCAGTCCAGACGCCTGCCACGGGCGACGGCGAGCCGAGGCTCCGCCCGCCTGGAGGCCCCGGTTCGGGCCTAGGCCGGACCTTGCCCTGCAGCCGCACCGGGACTCCGACCGGCCCAGGGAGGCGCACGGACAAGCGGTCCTCTCTCGCCGGACTACCGTCCAGAGTCCAGCAGGAGCCCCGCCCACTGATCCTGGCCCCGCCTCCCGCCGTTTGTCCCGCATCCCCAGCCCGCCGCTCCTCAGCAGGACTCCGCCCCGGCCCCGCCCCAGCCGCAGGCTCCGCCTACTCCTCCTCCTGGCCGCGCCCCAGCCTCCACCTCCCCTCTCTGGCCCCGCCCCGGCCGCAGGCCCGCCCTCCGGTGGCCCGCCCCTCCGGCGCAGGCCCCGCCCCCTCTCCTGGGGGCGTCCAGTCCCTCCCCAGGGCTTGCGGCTGGGCGGGGGCAGCCCCTCCCCGGGAGTCGCCCGAGGCCGCCGGCTGGGCCCCGCCCTCCCCGGCGCTGTCCGCGGCGCGTTCGCACCGGGGGCGCCCCTGGGCCTTGCGGGGAAGGGCCGAGAACGGGGACCCCCAGTCTCCCCATTCCTGCGGGGAGGAGGAGCTTGGTGCGGGCGGGGACGCCCCCCGTGGCGGCCAGGCTGCGGCCCCGCCCCGGAAGTGTGACGCACAAGGCCCGCGCCCACAGCCGCGCTGCGTCGCCGTCCCTGGCGTCGCCGGCGGGGGCGTGGCCTGCCAGGGCCCGGCAGCCATGGCGCGAGCCGCCAGCCCCGCCGAGGTGGTGCGCGCGGCGCAGAAGGACGAGCAGTACCGCGGCGAGCTGCGGAGCGCGGCGGGCGGCGCCCTGCACAGCCTGGCGGGTGCGCCGGGGTGGCCGCGGCGCCCCCGCCCCGGGCCCGGCGCGCGCCGCCTCCCCGACTGCCGGCTGTCTCTCCGCAGGGGCGAGGAGCTGGCTGGAGTGGCGGCGGGAGGTCGAGCTGCTCTCGGACCTGGCCTACTGGGGCCTCACGACGGCTGCAGGTAGCGCCCGGGCCGCGGGCCGCGGGGAGGAGCGAGCGGGCGAGCGGAGGCCGGAAGCGGAGTCCTGCGGCTTTCTCCGCACCCACGCGAGCCCGCCGCTCCCGGCCCCTCCTCAGGCTACCAGACCCTCGGGGAGGAGTACGTGGGCCTCGTGCAGGTGGACCCGTCCCGGCAGCGCGTGCCCTCCCGGCTGCGCCGCGGCGTGCTGGTGGCGCTGCACGCCGTCCTGCCCTACGCGCTGGACAAGGCCCTGCTGCCCCTGGAGCAGGAGCTGCAGGCCGACGGCGCCCGGGCGACGCAGGGCGGCCGGCGCGGGCTGCGGGCCTGGGTGCGGCTCCGGGCGGCCGCCCTCACGGAGCAGCAGCGGCGGGCGCTGCAGCGGGCGCTCCTCGTCCTCAGGCAGGGCCTGGCCTGCCTGCAGCGGCTGCACGTCGCCTGGTTCTACACCCACGGCGCCTTCTACCACCTGGCCAAGAGGCTCACGGGGGTCACGTACGTAAGTAGCGGCGCCGCGACCCCGGGCTGCAGCCAGGTCTCCGCCCGAGGCGCGGGCCTGGCTCGCTGGGGGCTCGAGGTGCGGCCCCCACGGCGCTGCCCTGGCCGAGGGGCAGGGTCCCGAGGCCCGGGCAGTGTGGCCCCCCGCGGTCAGGGTGTTTGCTGAGCCGCCGTGACACAGGCTGCAGACAGGGTCTTCCCTCGCCTGGCTGGGCTCGAGGGGCTGCACTGGCTCCTCCCCTGTCCCGGGCCTGTCCAGCCCTGTGGCTCGCACCCTCAGCACCGATGCCCAGAGGTGTCTCCTGCGGGGCGCCCCTCCCCGAGATTCTGGGCGCTCCGGACCACCCGGCTGACCCCCGGCCAGGTCCCCTCAGCGCTGACGGGGTGGGCCCGGGCCCGATGCCTCCACAGCTCCGCGCCCGCCGCCTGCCTGGAGAGGACGGGAGGGCCCGCGCGAGCTACCGGCTGCTGGGGCTGCTCTCCCTGCTGCACCTCGCGCTGTCCGTGGGGCTGCGGCTGCACGGCTTCCGGCAGAGGCAGCGCGCCAGGAAGGAGTGGAGGCTGCACCGCCACCTGTCCCCCCACAGGTGCGCACGCGGCCCCCCGGGCGGCCCGGGGGGGGAGCCCGGGCACGGGGAGGCTGACGGCACTCACCCTGATGGCGCCCCCGCCCCCCCAGGAGCTCCCTGGAAGACAGAGCGGCGCCCAGCCCGCTGTGCACGCTGTGCCTGGAGGAGCGTAGGCACACGACGGCCACGCCCTGCGGCCACCTCTTCTGCTGGGAGTGCATCACCGAGTGGTGCGGCACCAAGGTGGGTGGTGGGTGCCCTCCCAGGGTCAGAGCCCTCGGCCGTCGCTTGGGGCCAAAGGTCCACGCGTTGTGAAAGCAGACGGGGCCAGCGGCCAGGCAGGGAAGCCCCGGGAGCCTCGTGGCCTGGCCAGGCCAGCGCTTGGGCCACACGCTGGGCTCTGAATGGCAGAGGGCACAGCTGTCTTCTGGAAGCACGGCCAGGCGCTGAGCTCCCAGCATGCCACGCTCCACGTTGCACAGAGGGCACCCCAATCCCGTCCCTCCCAGAGCTGGGCTGACGGGGCGACCTGGAGGCCAGGGAACCAGGCAGCACACGGCGGTCTGTGACGGCCTGCAGCCAGCCGTGCCCCTGAGCGTCCCCTCCTTGGTCCTGGGCTGTGTCCTGGCTGGGGGCGGGAGCCACAGCGCACGCCCCCAGCCGGGGTAACGGCTCTTCTTCTGCAGGCGGAGTGTCCCCTGTGCAGGGAGAAGTTTGCTCCCCAGAGGCTGGTGTACCTGCGCCACTACCGCTGACCCCGCCCCCAGGGCCGGAGGGGAGAACCAGGCATCTGAGGTTGCCCCGGGAGCTGGAATGCTCGCTGGACTTCTCAGCCTGGAGGCTGCCCCCCCCACCCCCTGCAGCTTGCCCGGAGGGTCTGGGTTTCTTCCTCCCCCTGAGACTAGGAGCCTCGGGCTTGCAGAGGCCAAGGCCCGCATGTCCCTGGGGATGGGGCTGTGGTCAGAAGGGAGCCCGGCAGCTCGAGGAAGCTGGCGTCCCCTGGGTGGCGGGCAGAGGCCGGGCTCCCTGCAGCTCCAGTTCTTCCCTGGCCTTGGTGTGGCCCCACCTTCCACGACACTGCCACCACGCACACAGGGAGGGAGTGGGCAGAGCAGGCTGAGCACACTGGACATCGTCCTAGCGCCAAGGCCCCCCTGCCTGCCTCGATCCGGTACTTCCTGGTGTCGAGGACTGCAGGGACAGAGCCTGGCCATGGGCATCTAAGAGACGAACCCCACGGGAGGCTAGGTGGGTCGCAGAGGCCCAGCTGCAGGCTCGCAGAACAGGGAAGCGCCCAGCGGCCACCTCTTCTCACTGGTCACTCCTCCTGGCTTTCGGCTGAGGCCCCTGAGCTGTCTCGGCCCTGACCTAAGCGGAGCAGCTCCAGATTCCCTGTCCTCGCGTGTCCTCCCCGCCCGAGCACCGCACCACACCCGCGCTCCCAGGTTCACCATCACACTGGAAACGAGCGACCTCAGTGCTGTGACTGGTGACAGGTGCCACCTGGAACGTCCTCCCAGGCGACGCGTCGGGAACAGAAAAGGACTTGGCGAGGCCTCAGGCTCAGATCCGGGCCTGCAGATGGCCGGGGGAAGCCGGCGGGGGCCATGGGAACACAGCCCACGGGGACGCCCCCCGGCCTCCCCTGTGGTGCGGTGGGCGGAGGCTCTCCCCAGGAGGCTGTGCTGGGTGAAGACGCCACCGAAGCTGGAATTAAAGTCCCTCCGTGAAGAGTCCGTGCTGTCGTCACTCGGGGAGAGGGCGAGCGGGCAGGGCCGCTGCCTGCACGCGTGTTGAGTTAACCAAACTCCACGCACCAAAGAAACCCGCCAAAATAATCTCAAACAATTAAAATAGAATATATATTTATAGTTCCAATCGCGGTAGTTAAGAACAGAGCTTTGAGTCACTGCCATGGGCTCAGGAGACGTGCGGGACCCCCGCGCCCGGGAGGTCAGCTGAGTTCTGCACCGCGCCCGGCAGGCTGCGTCCTCGCTCCGGCTCGGGGCGGGCGGTGCGGTCAGCAGGGCGGCTGAGCCGTGAGCAGCCACTGTCGTCGCGGCTCCGGCTCACGATCACCACGGTCACCACAGCTGTCACTGGCCTCCCCCACCCGGCCTCCCGAGCCTGTGGCTGACGACAGTTCCTTCCGTTTGAAACATGAACATCACAGGGAACAAATCAATGCAATTTGGTTTAAGTGCAGTTCCTTCCAGAACCTGGTATTTCAGTTACAAATAATTGGAGGCTCCTTTTTAAAAGAAAATTCAACTCCCTCGTAATCAACTACTTTATGTGAAGAGAAAAGGCCTTGTTACAATGGCTCCAAACCACTCTCGAGACCCGAGTGACGACTGTCCAGCCCCTAGCTAGCGAAGGTCTTGCCCACGTCCTCCTTGCCCGTGTACTTCCTCTTGCCGTGCGTGAATGGGATGTACCGGTATTTAATCATGTGCTGGGGAGAGACAGACCGCATCACCCCAGCCCGCGTCCTGGCCAGCCATGTGCCCGTGACCATCACCAGGGCCCAGTGGCCTGCTCCTCTCCCTGCCTGCACCGCCCAGCTGACCCAGGAGCACGTCACGGGGACCTCAGCCACACGACCCCTGCCCCGCTCTCCTCCCAGGCAGGCTCGGGGGGACGCGACTGAGGAGCTGACCACAGGCGCCGGGTCACAGCGTGGAGATGGGCGTCCCCAGGCCCGGGCGTGCCTACCTTTATCTGCCGCTTCATGGTGATACAGAAGAGCATGATGAAGTACATCACCAGGATCGGCCAGAACACCGGGACGTTGAACGCCTCGAAGAAGGTGCAGACCATGGCCACCAGGATGCCCTTGGTAGCCGCGTGCCTACAGGAAAGACGGGTTAGCGCCTGTGCCGTGCGCACTAGGGCCCCGCCGGCGGCTCCTGCCTTCACCCGCAGCCTGGAGCACCCGAAGGTGTGCGCATGCTGAGCCCTGGGGAGCGGCTGGCACGTGGGGCCTGCGTGTCCCTTAAGTACAAGCACCCACGTGACCATGGCCGCTAAGTTTTCTCCCGACTGTCACTCTGGGTCTAAGATGGCCGTGCTTCGCGGAGCCCCAGGCCCCACACCTTCCGAGACGCTGTCCGGGGCATTCACCTGGCAGCCACGCAGGTTCTGAGGACAGGAAGTGCGGGAGGAGCCGTGGCCAGCACTGCCCCCGACCCCAGCACGCCGCCCTCCTGAGCCCAGCTCCCTGCAGAGGGATACAGTGTCCCGGGGGGCTTCCAGGACCCCCGTCCCTCTCACTGCCCACACAGCACTAGGGCCGCAGGGTGAAGGGTGGTGCCGAGGGGGCAGCACCAGACAGGCAGATGCACAAGGTCACAGGACTCCTGGGGCTCTGACGGCCGGGAAGGCCAGGGCACACGAGGTGCCGCACCCACCCCTCCTCATTCAGCGACCTGAGGCCTGCAGAGGGGCCAGTCTCCAGGGGTGGCCCTGGTTCTGCAGCTCTGCACGTACACCAGGTGGCTGTGGCCCGGGCAGCCCCGAGCGGGGGTGTGGCCTGCAGAGCACCAGAAGTGGCTCCCAGCTGTGGTGTGAACGCGAAGCCGAGGGGAAGCTGTGAGGGGGGGTCTGCCCCGGGACCCCGTGGTCTCCTCAGGCCACTTCTGGGTGACCGTCACAGACAGCACACAACTCGTTTCTGCAAGAAGCCTGGACTGCAGGCTAGAGACAGGACTTGGTCTACTCGGGTCTCGCGGCCGCTCCCGGCAGGAGCGTCTGTAAACACCGAAGCGTCGGCTCACCAAAACTTGAACTCCGGAAGCCTTCGAATGAAGGGGCGAAATTCCTCGTTCTGCTTGGTTGGCAACGACGGGCCGTCATCTGAAAGGCAGAGGGCGGGCACCGGTGACGCTCCTAGCACCATCACCCGTGTCACACGCCAGCTCGCCCCGAGCACCCCTGCACTGGAGGGCCTCGCAGCAGAGCGCCCAGGGGCCTGGTCCGCGGCGTGAAGTCGCTGCTTCCGAAGACTCGCACCAGACTTTAAGGAGAAGGACTTTAAGAGAAAGGACAGACCCGCCGCGCACACGCCGCTCGTCAGCTGTGCGGCACTAAGGCACAGAAAGCACAGATCAACATCTGCCAACAGCGGCCGAGAACGCTCGCCCTACCTGAGTCCTCCATTAGGGAAGGGTCCACCTTGGGGGAGAGGAACGCTATGAAGAGGTTGAGGTGGTAGATCCCCAAGGCGTAGGTCACGATGTACCAGCCCTGCAACACAGGGGACGCGCCGTGAGCAGCCCGGCCGCTGGGGGTGGAGTCGGACACGAGCAGCGGTGATTTCCATTTTGTCTCAAACGCGGGACACCAACACGGTCACCCCAGGCCCCACACCTTCGAGAGGCAGAAGCACTGCTGTGACTGCCCCGAGGCCACGGGCTCAGCCAGGCACCTTGCCGCCCTCTGAGGACGCTGGCCGGCAGCCCCGGCGGACAGCTGAAGGGGGCAGTGTCGCGGCTTTGCCCAGACCAGGGAATCAGAGACAGGTTTACAAAGCAAAGCAGAGGAGAGGGAGACACCGGGAGACCCCGGCGCGCGGCTCCCCTCGAATGCCCCAAGTCAAACCGCAGCTCAGGACGCCTCTGCCCCACACGGATACCTAGGTGTGACCCCCGGCTCCAGCTAGGGCACCCGGGGAGGCGGAAGTGAGAATCAGGTAGCTGGGTGCCCGCCACCCACGCGGGAAACCTAGACAGAGCGCCCAGCGCCCAGCAACGGCCCAGCCCAGCCACCGTAAGAACCCGAGGAAGGAAGCGAGATGGGACTTCTGTCTCTGGTTCTGGATTAAACACAATGTTCGAGAGCATCAGGTTTCCCCAGAGATCGGGCTGCACTACTCACTCCAGAAGCTGAGCCTGTTCATATAAACAGTCCTCTTCTGCCTAAACATCTTTCAAGTCAGATGAGGTCCTGGACTGCAAAGTCGATCTCACGCCCACGTCCCTTTGAGTGGCAGGACAGGCCCTGAGGGCTGCTCCCTCGGCAACCCAACCCGGAGCTGCACCCCGCCCCATGTGAACCCTGATCTTCCCGTCAGAGAAGGAACCAAGTTACACATTAAAAAATGAAACTCAGCCGGCGCCGCAGCTCAACAGTCTAATCCTCCACCTGCGGCGCTGGCACACCAGGTTCTAGTCCCGGTCGGGGCGCCGGATTCTGTCCCGGTTGCCCCTCTTCCAGGCCAGCTCTCTCTCTACTGTGGCCCGGGAGTGCAGCGGAGGATGGCCCAGGTGCTTGGGCCCTGCACCCCATGGGAGACCAGGAGAAGCACCTGGCTCCTGCCTTCGGATCAGCATGGTCCGCCGGCTGCAGTGCACTGGCCGCAGTGGCCATTGGAGGGTGAACCAACGGCAAAAGGAAGACCTTTCTCTCTCTCTCTCTCTCTCTCTCTCTCTCTCTCTGTCCACTCTGCCTGTCAAAAAAAAAAAAAAAGAAAGAAAGAAACTCTAAAACAAAGTGTGGTGACGTCTGTGTTAACCGTAGACACATCACGTTAATCACAGAACGTCCACCACAGAAAGACCCACTGTCCTCACGCCAGGGTTCACTCAGCCAGCCACGAGCGAGTTCCAGTGTGCCGTCCACAGTCCTGGACGCGCCATCGAGCCCAGGGAGCCAACATGCCGCCGCAAGGACCCACATCCTCAATCCTGGTAGCACGAGGAGGCACCGCTCACGTTCCAGATGAGAAAACACCGTAGCCAAGGGCCCTGCCCTGCCCTCCTGGGGATACACAGACCAGGAACCTCATCTCCAGGCCTGCAAAGATCTCCTAGAAGGGGCCGGTGCTGTGGCACAGCGGGTTAAAGCCCTGGCCTGGAGCACCGGCATCCCATGTGAGCGCTGGTTCAAGTCCCAGCTGCTCCTCTTCCGATCCAGCTCTCTACTATGGCCTAGGAAAGCAGTAGAAGACGGCCCAAGTGCTTGGGCCCCTGTACCTGCGTGGGAGACCCAGAGGAAGTTCTTGGCTCCTGGCTTCAGCCTGGCCCAGTTGTTGCAGCCATCTGGGGAGTGAACCAGCAGATGGAAGATCTCTCTGTCTCTGTCTCTCCCTCTCTCTCTGTAATTCTACCTTTCAAATAAAATACATCTTTAAAGACAGTCACTGAAATGTTCCCTAAATTCAGTGCCTGACTGAAAAATAATCGATTAGCAACCATCTCCCTGAAACCAAACTGCATCACCAGCACCAACTAGCACCACAGAGCCCGCCGAGTCTCATCGGCCGCCCGCACTCACCTGCAGCAGGTAGACTCTGACCACGTAGACAAAGCTCAGGCCCAGCGTCACGGCCCATCGCACCGCCGTGTGAGGTGTGGACTTGTCCAGCCAGGACTGATAAACCTGGAGAGACAAGAGGTCAAGGCGTGAGGTGGGCCCTGGACCTCCCACGGCACCCAACTTCCTGCTGTGGCTGCTCTCATTTTAAAACAGCGCAACGTGTCTGTCTGTCTGTCTCGCACACCCGTCTCAGCACCACACAGCGACTGCACAGCCCAAACCTGCAGTGAGTCCTGAAGCAGGTTCACCTCTCGGCAGCAACTCCACACCTACTGGGGGGCCACAGAGGAGCCCCAATTGCACCCCCAAGGGAGCGCTGCTGTGGACCATGCAGAACGCACACCCACAGCGCCGTCCCACCCAGGCTCCCACAGGGCGGCGTGCTCTGAGGGGCACATGGACACACCCGGGACACGCACACGTTTTTAATGTTAATTTGAATGTACTTTTCAATCTCCATTCACGGAAAACCGCGAGCGTGAGCACAGAGCACATCCAGCCTCGTCCCCGCCGCGGCAGGCAGCTTGCACGTGCTGTTCCGTTCAAAACTCCAGAGACTGAAACTCCAGGCAGCTCCGCGCCGCCCAGCGACTCAGCCGGCTGCAGAGCGGAGGCGAGCACAGCGCGGAGCCCGCGTCAGCCCGTCTCTCGGCCGTGACCGGCGTTTCCTGAGCCCACGCTACAGCCACACGCTAGGGCGCAGGGGCCAGCAAGAGCGGAGCAGAGGCACCACCCGCAAGCTAAGGGTGGTTCTCGTGTTTCACTGATTTATGAAGCGAACGGAACCCCCAGACGTGGCTGAGAGCAGGCGCGGCCCCACACCCAAACCCTCCGCCCCGCCCCGCACAGCCAGCCACGGCCCCTCTGCCAGCGCAAGCCTGGGGCTAAGCAAATATGTCCCCCAACGTCCGAGCCCAACCTTCAGAGCTCCGGAGAGAGTGGTCAGTGCGCTCCACACGCACTCGGCGCCCGGCCACGCCGGTCAGCGCTCTCTCCACGCGCACTCGGCGCCCGGCCACGCCGGTCAGCGCTCTCTCCACGCGCACTCGGCGCCCGATCACGCCAGTCAGCGTTCTCCACACATGCACTTGGCGCCCAGACCACCCACCTGTCCGAGTCTCGTGAAGAATCGGTACACCACTGAGGGCTTCCCGTGGACCGAATCGCCGACACTGTCCCCTTCAGACATCCTGTCACTGCAAGAAAACACAGACACTTAGGAGACGGCCAAGGTGGGAACGCCGCCCACCTCGTCACCGCCACGAGCGGGACTTCCCAGCTCAGTACCTCCTGTCCCCGCAGGCCTTGTTCAGAAGGAACAAGCAGGCAGAGGCCGTGGCAGACGGCAGAGGCGAGGACGCGGCCTGGGACGCCCCAGGCAGCCCGCACGGGCTCCCCCGCCCCAGCCGCTGCCCAGCTCCTCTGCGCGCCGTCCTCCCACGGCCAGGCCTCACCTCCGTGAACAGCACAGTGCCACCCCAGCACGCAGGCAGTCCGCCTGTGCTGTTTATCACGTGGCCTCTCCACTATTTTTTTTTGGACAGGCAGAGTGGACAATGAGAGAGACAGAGAGAAAGGTCTCCCTTCTGTTGGTTCACCCCCCAATGGCCGCTGCGGCCGGCACACTGCACCGATCCGAAGGCAGGAGCCAGGTGCTTCTCCTGGTCTCCCATGGGGTGCAGGGCCCAAGCACTTGGGCCATCCTCCACTGCACTCCCGGGCCACAGCAGAGAGCTGGCCTGGAAGAGGGGCAACCGGGACAGAATCCGGCGCCCCGACCGGGACTAGAACCTGGTGTGCTAGCGCCACAGGCGGAGGATTAGCCTAGTGAGCCGCGGCGCCAGCCCACCCTCCCCACCATTCAACATGCTGCCCCACCAGTGAGAACCCAGCTGCCGAAGGCCACACCCATCAGCCCACCTGATCCCTGCACGGAGCAGGAATGTGTCAGAGTGGAAACCAGCTCCGCCCCAGGCAGGCGCCAGAGGTGAGGTGCAGGGGGAGGCCTGAGGCACCGCGGGGGGGCCTGCGGCCGAGGGCGGGAGGATGTGTCGCCCAGGACAGGCCCAACCAGGCTCCGCTTCCTGGTCCGACGGGTGCAGCTGTGCCAGGCAGCAGCCCGGGGGGTGCATGGGGAGAAAGCGGGGCTCCCAGCGGCAAGAGCTGCCCCAGCCGGTCAGCAGCTGCTGGTGCGGCTGAAACCAGAACCCGTCTCTGGCTGAGCCCAGCGGTGCTGAACCAGCCCCTCCGGAGACATCGGACATGCCGGCTCCAAGACGCGGCCCAGGTCTGCAGCGGACGCTTCCCAAGCCCCTGGGGGTGACGCTTGGCAGTGTAGCTGCCACTTGGGACTCCAGCATCCCAGATCGCAGGACTGGCTCCAGGCCCGGCTGCCCCACTTCTGACCCCCGTTCCCACCGACACGCCTGGGAAGGCCACAGAGGACGGCCCAGGCTGCCGTGGGCATGTGGAGGGAATGGCGGGGTTAGATCCCTCTCACTCTGCCTTCAAGTACACAAACACGGAGCTCCGGCCCTTCCACGAGGCCACAGCCGTGTGTGTGCAGCAGCGTGGCCTCCGGGCTCGCTCATGCGGTGCAGCGCGCGCCAGGCGCTACCAGGAGGAGGCCGGGCCCAGAACCTCCAGCCTGAGAGCTGCGCTGGCTACAGGCACTCGACCTCTCTGCCTGAAGCCCCACACACGGCCTCACACAGCCGCACACACACAGCCACACACACGGCCTGACACAGCCGCACACACACAGCCACACACACGGCCTGACACAGCCGCACACACGGCTTCACACAGCCGCGCACACACAGCCCCACACACAGCCCCACACGGCCTGACACAGCCGCACACACGGCCTGACACAGCCGCGCACACACAGCCCCACACACAGCCCCACACGGCCTGACACAGCCGCACACACGGCTTCACACAGCCGCGCACACACAGCCCCACACACAGCCCCACACGGCCTGACACAGCCGCACACACGGCCTGACACAGCCGCGCACACACAGCCCCACACACAGCCCCACACGGCCTGACACAGCCGCACACACGGCTTCACACAGCCGCGCACACACAGCCCCACACACAGCCCCACACGGCCTGACACAGCCGCGCACACGGCCTGACACAGCCGCACACACAGCCACACACACGGCCTCACACAGCCGCACACACGGCCTGACATGGCCTGACACAGCCTCACACAGCCACACACACGGCCTGACACAGCCTCACACAGCCGCGCACACACAGACGCGCACGGTCACACAGGGACACACCACACACACACGGCCTGTCACGCACACGGTCAGCCTCCACGGCCACACACGGCCCCACAGCGGCTCAGGCGCACCGCACACGGCTGGCGGGCCCGGCCCGGCCTCCTCCCGCACGGCGGACTCGCGCCGCGGCGGGTGCCGAGCAGCGACGGAGCCTCGTCCAGCCGGAGCACGCGCGCCCTGGGCTCGCCGGCCCGGACGCCCGGACGCGGCTCCGTGCAGCCGGCGGTCTGCCTCCCGGGGACCCGGGCCCGGCCGCAGGTGCAGGCCCGCCACACCCCCGGCGCGCCCCGGGGTCCCGCCCCGGGCCCGCGCCGGCCGCAGCCCGGAGCGGCCGGAACCAGCCTGCGCCCCGCGGCTGCACGGCCTCGGCCGGCGGACGTCCAAGGTAACTGGAGCCCTGCAGCCACTTCCCCGTCGGGCCGCTCGGCGACACGTCCGCTCGCTCGAGGGCGGCGGCGGCCACCGGCCCCTTCCCGCCCCGCAGGCGGACGCGTGGCGCCGGCACGGGCGCCGGCCGCGGGACCCCTCCCGGCCCTGCGGGCTCGCCCACCCCGGCCCGGCCCTCCCCGCGCCCCTCGTGGTCCCCGAACTGCGCCGGGGGCGGCGCGGCCCCGCCCGGGCCTTGACAGCCCGGGGAGCGGCGGAGGCGGCGCCGCCCGGCCAACCCGCGCCCCGCAGCCCGCCTCCGGCACCTCGCAGCTCCGCGACGGCCAGGCCGCGGTGTCCCTCAGGCCGCGGGAAGGGGACGGCGGGGCAGCAGCCGCCGGCGCTCCGCTCGGGCTCCGGGAAGCTGCCCCGGGAACTTCCGCTCCGTCCTCCGCGGCACCGCCTCCGGGGCTTCCAAGATGGCCGCGGGGGCGGGGCCCGGAGCTCCAACCATTTCCGCTTCCGGCGCGGACGCCGAGGCCGTTGGCGGGCGGCGCTCTGGGCGGAAGGACGGAGCGCCGGAAATGCATCACGGCGCGCGCGCGCAGTAGCGCCTTCTGGCTCCGGGCCCGCGCGCGCTCCGCGCCAGAGATTGCCTTCGTCCAGGACCCGCGCCCTGGGGCACGCCCCCAGCGGCCAGGGGCCAATGGGAAAAGGCTCTGGCGGTTGCTAGGGAAACCCACCGCGGCAAGATGGCTGCGGCCGGCGGAGGCCGTGAGCGCCGGCTCCCGCCGCGGGACGGTGAGGGCTCGGCGACCACCGGGCGGGCGGCGCCCCGTGTCCCTGCGCTGTCCTCCGTCCGCGGCGGCGGCGGCGGCGGCGAGGGTCTGGCCGCCCGGGCTGGGGGTGGGCGCTTGGTCTCGCCCCCCGCCGGGCCCCCCAGCGCCCCGTCCCTCAGGACCCGGCCTGGCCGCCCGAGCCGTGGCCGGAGAAGCCCGCCGGCTCACCGCGCGCGCCGCTGTCCACTCGCAGGCTACGGTGTCCACGTGTTCTCCAACGCCTTCTTCCGGTACGAAGGCGAGTGGCGGGGAGGGAAGCCGCACGGTAAGGACGACGGCGGAGCGGGAGGGCTGCCCACGCGTGACCGCGCCCCGCGCCGGCCGCGTCTGTGAGTTGGGCCCACGCCCTCCGGGATGCTCACCTTTTTGTGTGCGTGAGAGCCCCTGTCAGGCAGGCGCCCCTGGAGGGTCCCCCTCTGAGCGCGGGGTCCCCTGCCCCCCTGGGAGAAAGCGGGGTGCGCGGGCGCTTTCTGGGCGCTGCGTTGTAAGCGCGCGGCTCGGCAGGTGTGCAGGGGGGCGGGTTAGACCAGCGAGGGAGAGGCGCAGCCGCCCGGCCGCTGGGTTTCCCCCCTTAAAAACTCAGTTTGGGTTCATTTGGAAAGCACAGAAACAGACCTTCCATCCGCTGGCGCACCCCCCAAATTCCTGCAGCAGGCTTGAGCCAAAACCTGCTGCCCCCCAGGAGCAGAAACCCGGAGGGGGAGGGGGCTGGGGGGCCCAGGAGGGGAAGCTGGAGGGGAGGGGATCTGGGGGGTTCTGGAGGGCCCAGGAGGGGGAGGGGTGTTCTGGGGGACCCAGGAGCAGAAACCGGATGGGAGGGGAGGGGGCTGGGGAGGCCCAGGAGGGAGCTGGGGGGTTCTGAGGGGCACATGGGGGGGGCCAGGAGGGGGAGGGGGTTCTGGGGGACCTAGGAGCAGAAGCTGGAGGGGAGAGGAGGGGAGGGGGAGGGCTGGGGGGGCCAGGAGGGGGAGGGCTGGGGGGCCCAGGAGCCGAAGGGGGAGGGGCTGGGGAGCACAGGAGGGGGAGGGGCTGGGGGTTCTGGGGGGGGCACAGGAGCAGAAGCCGGAGAGGAGGGGAGGGGGCTGGGGGCCCAGGAGGGGGAGGGGGTGCTGGGGACCTAGGAGCAGAAGCTGGAGGGAAGGGGAGGGGAGGGGGCTGGGGGGCAGGCGTCTTCACGGCTGCCCCCGCCCTCATTTGCCTCCATTGTTCCAATTTTTTCATTTTTAATGTCTTCAAGGTTTTTTTTAGATTTGATATTTTTAGATTTAATTCAAAGGCAGAGAGAGAGAGGTCTCCCACCCGGTGGGTCACTCCCCAGATGGCCACAACTGGCGGAGCTGGGCTGATCCGGAGCCAGGCGCTCCCTCCGGTCTCCCCCGCGGGTGCAGGGGCCCAGGCAGGAGCTGGGTGGAAAGTGGACGCTGGCACTGCGGCCGGTGGCTTTCCCACGGCACAGCGCCGGCCCCCTCACTTCCTGCTTGGAGGAGGGACAGAGACAGGGGCTCCGGCGGCATCTCCCCTCCCCGCCGCCTCCTGGCGTCTACATCTGCGTGGGAGCTGGCGTGAGATGCGGGCGTCCCGTGGGGTTTCTTGGCCAGGTCGTGGGAAGCTGCTGTTCAAAGACGGGAGTTACTATGAAGGCGAGTTCGTGGACGGAGAGATCACAGGCGAGGGCCGCCGGTACTGGGCCTGGTCAGGTGAGCGTCCACCCAGAGGCCCCCGGGGAGAGCGAGCAGCCAGGCCAGCCAGGGCAGCCACAGGGCGCCACAGCCCGGGCGGCCATTACGCCGTGAAGGGTCTGGCCCGGGGAGGGCCGGGGCCTGCCCATGAGACTTCCCAGCCTGAGCCTCCCCTGCCTCGCCGGCATCCCGCATGGGCACTAGTTGAAGTCCCGGCTGCACCGCCTCCAATCCAGCTCCCTGCTGATGCCCCTGGGGAAGCAGTGGACAATGGTCCAAGTCCCTGGGCCCCTGCACCCATAGGGGAGACCCGGATGGAGCTCCTGGCTCCTGGCTTCAGCCTGGCCCAGCCCTGGCTGTTGTGGCCATTTGGGGAGTGAAGCAGCAATGAAAGACATCTGTCTCCCCCCTCCCTCTCCCCTCCCCCTCTCCCCTCCCCCTCTCCCTCCCTCTCCCTCCCTCTCCCCCTTCCCCTCTCCCCTCCCCTCTGTGACTGTGACATGCAAATAAATTTTAAAAATCTTTTTTTTTGAAAAGAGTTCCTCCTGTCTCCTTTTCCGGTTAAGGCTGCCTCGGCCCCGTCGAGCCCTGGTGGGGACACTGCCAGGGACCCCAGGAGACCAGCTCCACCCTCCTGGGGCTCAGCCTTCAGCCCTTCAGTGCTGCCCCCACCTGCTGCCTCGCTCCCCAGATGCCCACGAAGGCTGGGATTCGGCCAGCCCAAAACCAGGAGGTGGGGGGGACCCACACGTGAGCCGTCACCACCGCCACCCAGGTCCACGTTAGCAGAGCCAGAGGGGAGCCCAGGGGTGTGGACGTCCTGACCGCCAGGCCCCACGCCCGTCCTTCCCGGCTGCGGTTGATCTGTCTCCATCTCTGACCGGCGTCTCCGCCTCTCCTGCACAGGGAACTCGTACTTGGGACGGTTTGTCTCGGGGGAGCCTCAGGGCCACGGCGTCATGGAGTACAAGGCCGGGGGACACTACGAGGGGGAGCTCGTCCAGGGCGCCAGGGAAGGTGCTGAGCGGCCGCGGGTGCCGGGGGGCACGTCCACCCACGGGGAGGCCCAGAGGTCCCTGGGTCTGAGGCTGAGTGAGCCTGCGGTGGCTGATGAACAAGGCGCCCGTCCTGTTCATCCAGAAAGCAGGCAGCGGAGCAGGCTGGGGAGGGGGCTTCTCTCCGCCCCAGACCCCGCCAGCCTGGCACTCTGCTGCTGGGTGGCGGACGGCCGCTGCACTGTGCTCACAGCCTGGGGTCAGCAGCTGGACTGGGCCCCACCGGCTGGGCCTTCCGGTGGCCTGCCCGACATGGTCCCCTAGGTCTTCTCAGCAGCTCAGCTGCCCTGTCCCTGGCCACTGCTTCTAGACCCGAGTGCCCTGGGAGGGCCTGGCATCGCTCAGCACGCCGCGCTGTGACGTGGACACCCGGGCATCTGCGGGATCCGGCTCACTGCCACCACCACCACCACCCCCCCCACACACACACACGGGCTCTGAGGGCCAGAGCCGGGCTGTTTCCACCGGCCCCAGTGCCAGGGCCTCTGGCCGGGAGGACAGTCTGGCCCCTGGGGGAGGTCCTGAGCCCACCCAGCCGCCTCCTAAGCAGCCCCCATGTCCAGGACACTGAGCAAAGTCCCCTGAGGTGGCAGGCGGAGCCTCGAGTGGGTCTGTCCCTGGTGGGGCAGGAGGCAGAGGTTGTCGTCTCCTCCCCCAGGACACGGCTGTCTGGTGGACCGAGATGGACAGGTGTACCGGGGCTCATTCCATGGCAACAGGAAGCACGGCCGGGGGCACCTGATGTCCCAGTGAGTGTGAGGGTGTGGGCGGGGCTCTGGGCGGAGGTCCCGCCCACCCCTGCCCTCCAGTGCACTGTCCAGTGAGTGCTGCGGGCGTGGGCGGGCTCTGGGGCGGAGTTCCCGCCCACCATTGCCCTCCTGAGTCCTCAGTCCACGTGTGTTTAGTGGAAAGCCCCCTCCCCAAATCTCTGATGGGAGGGCGGAGCTGCATGGCCCTGGCTTTGAGTGGCAGAGGTGCCGGCCCGGGAACTGACACCTGGGCCCGCGTGGAACCCGCCACAGGATGCGCAGTGCTCCCCGGGGCCTGCGTGGGGAGGGGCGCGGTGCCCCTGCCCGTCCCCTCCCGCGGGGCCATCTGCTCAGGGCCTATTTTTGCCTCGGTCGGCCGGTGCGGTGCGTGCTGAGCCGGCCGAGGAGCGGGTCTGAGTCAGCACCACCACCCGGTGCCCGCCGAGTGCAGCCTCCGTGCGCGTCCCCTCAGGAGCGGCGACAGCTACGACGGTGACTGGGTGCAGGACCTGCGTCAGGGACACGGGGTGCTGTGCTGTGCCGACGGCTCCACGTACAAGGTACTGGAGAGCCCTTGGGGAGGGGCCTTGCCCAGCACTGTCCCCGAGGGACGGCCACGGCCACCGTCCCAGCGTCCGCGCTCTGCTGTATGGGGGCGGGGATGAGCTCTCGGGTGGGACGGACCTGGTTCACAAGAGAAAACCCAAGCCGGCCGACACGCGGGCCGCCTGCCTGCTGACCTGTGTCTCCGGCCGGGAGCCGGGCAGCCCCGAGGCCAGGACGACAGAGCTGGGTGTCCCAGAGCCGGGCAGGGGACGAGGAGGCACAGCCACGGGAGACGGGAGGGTGGGCGCCGGGGCTCACGTGCTCGGTGGCGTGGACTTGTGGGCTCCGGGCCCCACGCAGAGGCCGTCCCCTGTGCTGCTGGGGAAACACCAGGACCCGGGGCCCAGTGCCACTGCACCTGTTGGTTACGGCATAGGCTGGGGCAGGGCGGGGGTCCCCCAGCCTCACAGGGAGAGGGGACAGGTCCAGCCCTTCAGACTGCTGGAGCGCAGCGCTGGAGCCGCTGATCTGGTGGCCTGGCTCCCCCAGTGACCAGAGGGGCCTCGGGGCTCGGAGGTGCAGGCCCTCCCAGCACAGGGGGTCCGGGGAGGCCAGCCGGGGAGTGGACAGCACAGGCCCCAGGCCGCCTGCCCCGGAGCCGGGAAGACAGCAGCCTCCCTCGTGGCGCCCACCATGGGCAGTGCGCTCGCTGCCCCCAGGGCCCAGCTCCCACCCAGAGCACTGCAAGCAAGGGCGCCCTGGGCGCTGAGGGCCGCAGAGAGCCCAGCCGCCCCCTCCGTGCTCTGCTTGTGTGAGCAGGCCCCCCCGACAGCACAGCCCTGGCCAGGCGCTCGGGCGTGGACACGGCCTGCAGCTGAGCCCCGGCCACCCCAGGGCACCCTCCAGCCTGACGGGACATGGATGGAGCCCCGCGTGCCACCCCCAACACCGGGAGTCCTGGGTGTCAGGCTCCGGCCTGCGCCCTCCATGTGTGTTCTCACACAGCTCGATGGGAAGGGGAGACGGCACGGAGCAGTGTAGAGCGGCCCGGCCCTGCGCGGGCCTGTCTCACTGCCCTCGTCCTGGCCGCACCCTGGCACCAGCAGCTGTCCAGGTCCTGGCTGCATACCGTGAGCTGTGCAGCACTGGAAAATGCGCCGGGGTGGGACCAGGCTCGGCGTCTCCACCAGGGGGCAGCCCGGCCCTGCGGACCGCCTGCCCGAGCCTGGGCCTGGCCTGCGGCCCTGGGACGAAGGCTGGCCAGAGGGGACGGAAATGCCCCGGGCTGAGCCCCTGCCCCATGGGCTGACGGGAAGTGGCTTCCCGGATTGGAACAGCTTCTGCTGGCACCAGAGCCCTTTGTGGGGCCGTGAGCCGCATCCGCTGCTGGCTGCCCGTGGCCCTGTGACTCAGGCCCGCCGCCCGGCTGGGCAGGAGCCCTGGCCGTGTGCTCGGGTGGGCTGTGCTGCCGCCTGCATCTGGGCCCTGGCTCTGGGGCTGTGGCCTGCAGGAGTGGCCACACGAGCAACTTCTTCCCAGCCAGCCCCACGTCCGAGGCCCAGAGGACAGGCCAGAGCATCTGTCGCCCATGGGGAGGCCGCCGCGGTTTTCACACCGCTGTCTGCGCGAGAGGAACCGGGCCCCTGGTTAATGGGGGAGCTGGTGGTCCCGCCTTCTGCCAGGCAGCAAGAGGGCGACTCAGAATGGGCAAGAAAGGGGCACCGGGCGCAAGGGAGGTGACCATTGAAGCCGTCCGGGCCATGGTCCCTCCTAGGCTGTGGCCTGTGCTGCCCCGGCCCCCGAGGCTGCCCCTCCCCTAGGAGCCGAATTCCCTCCATCTGGGCTCTCTGGTGTGCAGGTCTCAGAGGCCCCCGACCTCCTCCCTCCTGCCCGGACCCTGGAGTGGAGGTGCCAGGAAGCCATTGGTCGGCTCCGCGGCCTCTGCTCTGCTGGGCGTGAGCACCAGATGTGAGCCACGCCCACTGCACGTGGCAGCCCAGGGCGCACGTGTCCTGCGTCTTCTACGTGGGTAGCACCAGGCTGTTGAGGCCCCAGGCGAGCACTCGGTTCCTTCCAGACGCTCCTCCTTGTTAGTGACGGGACCCCGTGCCCAGGAAGGGGACCGGGCACCGGAACAGCCCCCTGCCAGCCTCGCTGGGTCTCTGCTCCCCCCAGCTCAGCCTCAGGGGGAGCCTGGTGGTGCCCCTTGGGGAGGGGAGGGGTCTGACAGGAGCGCGACGGGGCCGTGGACGCTGCTGGAGGCCACCGTGCTCAGCTTGGAAACGTGCTGTTTGCCCGTCCAGGCGTCTCCCGCCGCGTGGCTGCGCTGGCTCCCGGCTCCGCAGGCGTTGGCCACGTTCCCTGAGGGAGCCTGCTGTTCGGTGCACCTGCTCAGGCAGGGAGCAGGTGGCAGCCTCATGGGCACCCTCACCTGCGGGCACCCCTGCCTCCCCCCTGCCCACCTGGGCTGCAGGGATGCTGCCGAGGGGTCCGGGCCTTGGAGTCACGGAGGATCAGAGGCCGGGCCCTGCGCAGCCTCCATGTCCCCAGAGTACAGGCCGGGGTGTGGGGCTGGCGACCCCAGGGGTGCACGTGACAGAGGCTTGAGAACAGCAGAGCCGTGGTGGGGACAGGTGGGGGCAGGGCAGGATCTCACTGGGGGGGCGCCCCTCAGGGAAAGGCTCCCTCGCCCAGGCCAGCAGCCCGAGGCAGGCGAGAGGTGGGTGCTGGGGCAGGCGGCCCCGAGAGCAAGCAGCGGTGCGGGCAGAGGCGCTGCCGTGACCGGAAGGCGCTCCCGGGCCGAGGAAGGGACCAGTCCTGACCAGACCGGCTTACTTGTGGTGGGGACGGCACAGGGGTCCCCGGGGGGGCGAGCAGCTCTGCCAGCCTGGAGGGGGAGGGGGAGGGTCTGCAGGCCGCCCCGCACCACCCAGAGCCGCTGGTGTGGCTGCAGCCATGGTTGGGCCAGGCAGGTCCCCTCCCTGCCAGCCCCACCTGAGCGGTGCTGACACGGTCCCCTGTTCACTCAGCCTCACTTTCGTGAACCCCAAGCCAGGTGTGGGCACCGGGGCCTCTGGCGTGTTCCCGCGCACCTGCTCACACGCGGGGTGAGTGCCCACCCACCGACACCACCTGGGCGCAGGTGTGCGATGCTGATTGACGAGGGAGCCGGGGCTGTCACGTTGGGCACATTGCTCCCTTGGGAACGTTCCTACCGACCTGGTGCCGGACCAGAGCCGTGCTCACTGGCTCCCCACAACACTTGCATGGGCTCCTTCCTGGCGGGACGGGCTCCTGGTTCCGCGAGGACAGAGCAGCCGCCCCGGCCACCCGGGTGTCAGTCGCGCTGTGGGCCCTGCAGAGCCCCTCACTGTGTCACCCGTCAGGGGCTGCAGCGGGGAGGACGTGGTGCAGGAGAGCGGACAGCCGCTGGACAGCAGGGCAGTGGCCAGCCCGGGGGGAGCAGCTGGCAGCAGACGTTGTGGCTCAGGAGGCAGGGCCCGGGCAGGGCGCCCATACACAGGTGTGGGCGCCTCGGAGCCTCCAAGCAGGGCACAGCCCCGCGGTCACACCAGGTGTCGCTGGGGCAGCAGTGAGCTCTGGAGCCAAGTCTGAACCCGAACCCCTCCAGTGCAGGCTCACGTGAGTCCAGGGCTTGTGGCCCAGCCCCAGGACCCCAGATTGGGTGGAAGAGGCTCTGGCTGCCGAGCGCTGGGTGCTCCGGGAATGCAGGCAGCGTGTGGGTCTGCGTCTCTGCTGGACCTGGGTGACCACACGGGCAGCCCCCTCCCCGGAGCTGTCCCAGTGCTGCCGTCCTGGGGGGAACCCCTCCCAGGCACGGGAGCGTCCGAGCCCCCCAGGGCTGCGGTATCCCGCCCGCCCCAGCTCCTCCCCCCGGCCGGGGGCTCTGCCTCTCCAGCTACTCGTCCTCCCAAGTCTGCAGCAGGTGTCCAGGGGCCTGGCCTCAGCTGCTCCCGGCCGTGGGGTCCCTCTGGGAAAGGTGGGGGGCAGGGCGGCGTGCAGCTGCCCTTGGCTGGAGCCCCAGGGGCCTCAGTTAGTTTTCCTCGCAGCAGAAGTCGTTCCCACCAAGCCCCGCCATGGTCTCAGATTTCCACAGAAATGGCTTTGCTGCTCTCTTCCATCGCCCCAGGCTCGGCAGGGGGGAGGCGGGCCGGGGCCTTTGCAGCCGGGTGAAGGGCGCAGGCCCCGGCCCCTGCACGCGTGCGCATCTGTGCTGAGCAAGCGTGTGGTGCCCTTGTCCCTGGTGAAGCGCACAGGCTGCGGTTCTCCAGCTCCGGGGAACGGGCCCTGGGTGGGGTGGGGGGACCAGGGTCTGGCAGAACCGCTGCTGAGGCCACACCCTCCTCCCTGCAGGGCCAGTGGCACCACGACGTGTTCAGTGGCCTGGGCAGCTTGGCCCACTGCTCAGGGGCCGTCTACCATGGGCTGTGGATCAACGGCCACCCGGCAGGTAGGAGTCGCCAGCCTGCCTGCGGCTCGGCTGTGGGGCGTGGCGTGGGCTGCCCTGGTCCAGAATCACCGAGGGTGCAGTGGGGACCTGGGACAAGTGCAGTCGAGAATCCCGCCCCTCGGAGAAGGCAGGGGCCAGTCTGGTTTCCAAAGAGTGGACACGTGGAGGCCAGGTCAGACCTCGGTCCACTGCCGGCCACGGAGCCTCCCTGCCACAAGTTCTCCCAGCCACAGGGTCTCCCAGCCACAGGGGGTCTTCCTGCCACAGGGGGTCTCCCAGCCACAGGGGGTCTCCCAGACACAGGGGGTCTTCCAGCCACAGGGGGTCTCCCAGACACAGGGGGTCTCCCAGCCACAGGGGTCTTCTGCCACAGGGGGTCTTCCTGCCACAGGGTGTCTCCCAGCCACAGGGGGTCTCCCAGCCACGGAGCCTCCCTGCCACAAGTTCTCCCAGACACGGGGTCTCCCGGCCACAGGGGGTCTTCCTGCCACAGGGGGTCTCCCAGCCACAGGGGGTCTCCCGGCCACAGGGGGTCTCCCAGACACAGGGCCTCCCAGCCACAGGGGGTCTCCCAGACACAGGGCCTCCCAGCCACAGGGGGTCTCCCAGACATGGGGCCTCCCAGCCACAGGGGGTCTCCCAGCCACAGGTTCTTCCAGCCACAGGGGGTCTCCCGGCCATGGGGCCTCCCTGCCTCGGGGCCCACCAGCATGGGTTCTTCCAGCCACAAGGGGGTCTCCCTGCCACAGGGTCTGCCCGCTGCATCCCAGCCCTGTGGCCTGAGCGTCTATGGGGCCGTGGTCACGGTTGTGTTGCCCACAGTGGCTTCCATTCAGCTCCGTGTCCATGCTGTGCTGTGGCCACGGCGGCCTCCCGGTCACTGCCACAGGCCCCCGTCCCACCCTGTGTCCCATAGGCCTCTCGTTCTCCAGGGCGAGGGGTCCCCAGGGTTCGTCCGCCGGGACCTGAGTCACTTGTTCCAACCCCGACGCTGGGTGGGCTCCCAGAGCCGGCTCTGCTGCGCACTGCGGGTGCTGGGGAGGCTGCGTGCCTAACGAGCCCAGGCTGTCCTCCAGGGCAGTGGCCACCCCCACCACACCCTGACGCCATGCTCCGCCCTCCCCTAGCGCCAGCCACGAGGATCGTGATTCTGGGTCCAGAGGTGATGGAGGTGGCCCAAGGATGTCCCTTCACGCTGACCGTGCACCTGCAGCAGGACAGCGGGGAGGTGGCCCAGAGTAAGCAGACCCGGGACGCCTGGGCCCAGTCTCAGACACGGGGGAGGTGTCCCACGGGGCTGCCAACGGTGGCGCCTGAGCTGGCCTCACACCCGGAGCCCCGCGGGAGGGGCCGGGAATGTGGGGGTGCAGGTGTGTGTAGCACACGTAGGTGTGCACCTGTGGAGGAATGCTGTGCACACATGTAAGCATGTGTGCTGCGCTCACCCGCATCGGCACACATCTCAGAGCCATGGCGGCCGCTGTGCAGGGCCTCGGCACTGGAGAGCCGTGGCTGCCCCTGTCGGCCCAGACCCTGTGCACAGGCGCCAGGCTGAGCTGTCACGAGCGGTCCGGGGACCTGAATTAACGTGTGGGGATTTCGGCCGCCATCAGCACACGGGTCCGTCTCAGCGAGTCTCTGTCGCTCCAGGAAGAGGCCTCGAGATCCTGCTCCCGGCCTGTCCCCATCCCAGGGCCTGGCAGCCGCCAGCCCGTTCCCCGTAGGGCATGCACACGGATGTCGGCACTGCCGACCGCCCCTCGGCGAGCCTTCCGCAGATCCGTGGTCCGCTCTGGGCTAACGTCAGACAGAAGCCCACGTCCGTCTCTCATGGGGCGCCCAGCTGTCCCGGCCCCTTTGTGGGAGACACCAGCCTTGCCCTGGCGCCTGGCTCCAATCAGGTCAAAATCCAAACGTCCATCCTTTCTCTGAAGACGGATCTTTGTGTTTTAGTTTTTATTTCTTTATTTGGGAAGAAAAGAGACAAGGATCTCTCCCACCCTCAGGTTCGCTCCCCAAATCCTGCGTTGGCCAAGACAGGGCCAGGCTGGAGCCAGGACCTCAACCCCGGCCTCCCACGTGGGTGCCAGGGACCCCAGTGCCTGGGCAGGCACCTGCTGCCCCCGGGCCTCCCACGTGGGACGCAGGTGTCCAGGCGTTGGCTCCGCCCACACCGCAGCACAGCCCCTCCCTTGACCTTTGGGTCCTGACCTCAGATCCCTGGACTTCGCTGCTAGGTTTTCAGTTTTGGGTTTTGACCCCTACGATTCTCTACGCACGGGCTCGTGTTGCCTGCGGAGCCTCCTCTCGGGCTGGGGGCTCCCGTCCCCGTCACACAGCTGTGCGGTGGGCGGCCTCCTGTGGCCTGGCCCTGACGCGTGACTGTCCCCCCGCCCCGCCCCAGCACACTGGCCGCCTGTGTGGCTTGGCGTCATCAGTCCCTGGGGAGTCACAAGTCCCCTCCCAGCTGGCGGTGCCCAGACGTCGTCCAGTGGCCCCCACACAGCGCCGCGTCCGGGAGCCCAGCTGTGCTTCAGGTGCCGTCGCCCAGGCCTGGAGGCCGGCGCTGGGCTTGCTCTTAAGAACTCGGTGTTTTCTGCCCTGTGTCCACCCTGGAGGGTGCTGTGGGGCTGGGGTCCCACCCACACCTCAGGCGCACTGGTGTCCCTTTGTCCCAGCCGCTCTTCCCCGAAGACCTCGGCGTGGAGGATGCTGGTGTCAAAAACCCGCTTTGTCCGGTTTTGATGGCCAGGGAATGCTGACCTCATAGAGTGAGACCAAGAAGAGCCATCTCCTGTTTGCTGGTCCACTCCCCAGTGGACGGCTGCAGCGGCCAGGGCTGGGCCAGGGCCCCAAAGCCAGGAGCCGGGGGCTTCCTCCAGGTCTCCCAACCACTGGGACCACCACCTGCTGCCCCCCAGGCCCAGCAGCAGGAAGCTGGACTGGAAGCAGAGCCGGAATCAAACCCAGGCGGTTCGACCTGAGCGTGGGCGTCCCGAGCAGCGTCCTGATGGCCACAGCAAGTGGACGCGACCAGGGCTCCTTGGGGGGTGTGTGTCAGGGCCGGGAAGCTGCCGCTTCGGTGCCTGGGGTCGAGTTCCAGCCCACCTGCCCCTGCACCCCACCTGCACTCCCAAACAACAGGTGACCGCTCAGGCACCCGGTCCCAGATGGAGCTCCTGGCTCCTGGCTTCGCAGGCACACGGGGATCCATGGGGATCCAGAAGATTCTCTCTCTCTCTCTTTCCCTCCCTTTCAAATAAATAAACTTTTTAAAGGGGAGAGAAAAGTGTGTTGTTTGATTCCAAACACTTGGGGGATTTTCAGCCTGGCCCAGCCCTGGCCGTGTGGCCCTCTAGTGAGTGACCGCGCAGGGCAGCGCTCTCTCCAGGCTGACCGGGAGCCAGGAGCTCCACCTGGGTCTCCTGTGTGGGGGCAGGGACTCGAGCACTTGGGCCACCCTCTGCTGCCTCCCAGGCTGGGACTGAGCTGTGGCGTAGCTGATGGAGCCGCCGTCTGTGCGCCGGCATCCCATAGGGGCGCCAGTTCCAGTGCCGGCTGCTCCACTTCCAATCCAGCTCCCGCTAATGCACTGGGAAAGCACTGGAGGATGGTCCGGTCTTCGGGCCCCTGCACCCGCGAGGGAGACCTGGAAGAAGCTCCTGGCTCCCAGGTTCGGATCAGCCCAGCTCCGGCCATTGCGGCCATTTGGGGAGTGAACCAGCAGATGGAAGATCTCTCTCTCTCTCTCTCTCTCTCTTTCTCTCTGCTGTTCCCCCCTCTCTGTAACTCTGCCTTTCAAATAAATAAATCAATCTTAAGAAAAAGCAGCGGGAGCAGAGCGGCTGGGACTTCCCCGGGCGTTCTGATGCCGCGTGGGCAGTGGCGCCCGCCAGCCCCCGCCCGCCCGTCGTCTCTGCGTTTGCGCTGTTTCTGGTGACGAATCTGCCGGCGCTGCTTGGTGCGTTGTAGCAGTCCCTTTTTTAGAGAGGTGTGTTTTTACAAACTTTCATTTATTTGAGAGGCAGAGAGAGACAGCCAGCCAGCCCCCATCCTCGTCGGCCCCCAGACGCCAGGAGCTGCTGCCAGGGGCCCTGTGGGCACCTGCGCCCGGGAGCTGGATCGGGAGCCCGTGCGGGCTGTGGCGCCCAGCGCCCCCGAGCTGCCCTGCTGCCCCGCCGGAGCCCTTCTCGGGCTTTCCCGTCACCGCTGGTTGGAGGCCACGCGACGTGGCTTCTTTCTCTTCCACACTGTTCTGGCCTGGAGCTCCTTCGTCTGTGGGTGAACAGTCTGCAGAGAAGCCGGGGCCTTCCGGCCGCTCTCGGCGCTGGGGGCCATGGCTGTGGCTGTGCCCGGGTCTCTGGGTGGGGCAGGCCCAGCGCCGTCAGCCCCAGGAGTCAGCTGTGCTCTCTGTCCTGTCCTTCACCTCTGACCCTGCCGTCCTTGTGAGCCGCGGCCCCTGAGGTCCCCACGCTCACCGAGGCGCCTCCTGCTCACGGCCACACACCCCTGTCCCTCAGACGTCAGAATCGTGACGGGCACCTGGCAGGCGCGTGGGCTGGCCCTCGGCCTTGCTCTGGGGCGAGTTGGGCTCTTTGTCACGTCTGTGCCGTCTGACAGGCACAGAGGACGTGTGAGGCCGGCTCCCCACTGCCAAGGTCGCTCCTTCGCTTTCTGCCCTCGCACCTGTGCTGCTGAGGGCCCCTGCACCCCCCAGCCCAGTGCCTCTGCAGCCCCCAGCCCGTGGCCAGTGCCCCTGCACCCCCAGCCCGTGCCCAGTGCCTCTGCACCCCCCAGCCCGTGCCCAGTCCCCCCACACCCTCAGCCTGTGCCCAGTGCCCCTGCACCCCCAGCCCGTGCCCAGTGCCTCTGCAGCCCCCAGCCCGTGCCCAGTCCCCCCACACCCCCAGCCCGGGTCCAGTCCCCCCACACCCCCCAGCCCGTGCCCAGTCCCCCCACACCCCCAGCATGTGCCCAGTGCCCCCCTGTATCCCTAGTCAGTGCCAACCCCCCACACATACCCCCTAGCCTATGCCTGGTCATCCATACCCCCGGACCGTGCCCAGTGTCCCCCACACCTCTGGCCCATGCCCAGTGTCCCCCAGCCACAGCACTTTCTCTCAGCTGAGGGGTTTCAGGGCTCCACCTCCCTCCATTCCCCACTGTGCACCTCACCCTGCACGGTCAGCTGCAGAGAGAGAGAGAGAGAGAGAGAGAGAGAGAGAGAGGTCTTCCATCTGTTGGCTCACTCCCCAGGTGGCCGAAATGGCCAGGGCTGGGCCGGCGTGAAGCCAGGAGCCAGGAGCTTTATCTGGGTCTCCCACGTGGGTGCAGGGCCCCAAGCACCTGGGCCATCGTCCTCTGCTTCCCAGGCCGTGAGCAGGGGCCGGATGGATGCAGAGCAGCAGGACTCGACCAGCGCTTCTGTATCCAAGGCTGCCGCTGCAAATGGCGGCTGCGCCGGCTGCGCCACGTGGGCCCCACGCCGCCTCCTGCAGCCCCAGGGTGGCCCTTTCTGTCCCGGGTCAGAGCCCCTCCTCCCCAGCCTCAGCCCCCTCTCGGCCTGCCCCCCGGAGTCCAGTGCTCTCTGGGGGCGTCAGGAGGAAGCCCCGGGCTTCAGGTGACCTCTCCAGGGACCCCCACGCGGGAGCCACACGGGGCCTCCGTCCGAATGTCCTCGGCCCACAGTCCCTTGTGAGTCCGGAAGCCCGGTCCTGGGGGCTGGGGCCAAGTCGCCCCCACTGCGTCCTGCCTGCCCCGCCGCGCCCACGCCGCCCCACCTGCTACCCAGCGCTCCTGAACGTTGGGGCCTCTGCTGGGCGCGATGACTCGGGGGCCCTGCCTGCGGCCTGCGGGTCCCCGGGGCCCAGGACAGCCAGCAGCACGGGGGACCCGGGGACTGGCCGGCAGGAGAGCCGGGTGCCCCGCGACCCGCAGTCGGAGGCCCGGGATCCAGGCCTGAGCTGTGGGGGGCAGAGCTGTCGGGTGGGGGTGCAGGCTGCACGGCTCGGGAGGCAGCCGAGGGGCCCCAGCCGGGGTCTCGCACCCCTGGTTAGGAGGGGTCACGGGGTCACACCCAGAGTAGAAGACGTTCTCTCCCAGAGCTCCTGCCCTGGCGGCACCCCCGCCCGCGGCCTCAGGCCTGACGCCCGCTCCTCTTCCCTCCCCGAGGCGAGAGTGGACGGCTCCTGAGCGTGTCGGCGGGCGTGAGGTACGTGCAGCTCCCAGCCTTCTCCGAGGTCAGCTTCTTCAAAGTGGACAGCGAACTGCACCCGGAGACGCCCATGCACACCCCGCTGTGAGTGCCGGCGACCCCAGGCCGGGGCGGGGGACGAGACGCGGGCCAGACACCTTCCTCCAGGGGGTCCACAGCCGTGCCGCCCACAGGGACGGGGCAGGGCCAGCACGCAGCCCGCCGTCCCCTCCTGCCCAGGCGTCCCCAAGGGGCTGCCTCAGCTCTGGAACCCGGTGTGCGCTGTGTCCAAGCCCCCAGCTTCTCTCAGATCACAGTCACTCTCGCCATGGGCAGAGGCTGAGTGGCCTGTCCTGGACCTGGAGGGGCTCCTCCTGGGCCTGTCCCGCCCTGGCCCTCGTGTCCCCTGTGCCCTGCGCCCGCCACCCGCCAGGGGAGCCGCACGGGCCCCGGGTGCTGAGCTCATGGAGGCTGCGTTGTCCAGTTTCCTGTTTTTCTCTTTCCCAAAGGCCCCGGGCACGGTCCTGGTCGGGCCGAGCAGCTTCCCTGGGAACGCCCCTCCCGTCTCGGTTCTGGGCTCTGCCAAGTCCCCAGGAGGAGCCCTGTGTCCCCCAAACCCTGGCCAGAACCCCCAGGCCCAGCGGCGCCCCTGAGGGCTCTGGGACGCGGTCCTCGGGCGCTCCGGCCAGGGGGCCCAGTACAGCAGATCCCCAGGCAGAGTGAGGCGCAAGGCGGCCAGCGGTCAGCAGTACCTCCACCACCATGGTCAGGGCTGCGACGCGACGCAGGCCCGGCTGTGGGGAGCCCCAGAGCTCACGGCCGCAGATTTGGGGTGGACTCGGGGGCAGTGCTCCCGGCCAGCACAGCACAGCGATGCTGTTGGAGCCGGAGGGACATCAGGGCAGTGGCCTGGGTGCCCCTCCTGTCCCAGCAGGAGCGGCCGGGTGCTGACCGTGACTCCCCAGGTCCCAAGCCGGGCCAGGATCTCGGCCCCTCCAGCCCCAGCCCACTGTTTGCTTCCAGGGGCTTCCAGTGCCTCGCCTACCCTCTGTCCTGCTCCCGGGCACGGGGGCCGGGGCCCAGAGCCGCCACAGAAGCCGCCGGAAGTGATGCTCTCCCCGCCCAGGGAGACCCGGAACCAGCACCGGACTTGGGGGCTTTCCGCGGCCAGCAGGACACCCTGGACGGGCCGCCCGGTGAGTGCAGCCACAGACCGGGACACAGTGCAGGGCCAGGCTGGCAGGGGCTGGAGGCCGGGCAGCCCAAGTCCCTCACTCGCAAGTCCGCCGCCCACGTGTGACTCTGGCCGGGGCACAGGTCACACCGGGCAGCTCCGGTGCCGTCTGGTGAGCCAGGGGCGACCTGGGTGCCGACAAGGCCTGTGGTCAGCCTGGAGATGGCTCCTGCTGTCCCCGCTGCGGCCACACCCGGGTCCCTGCTGGCCCTGTTTGTTCGGGGAGCTGTGGCCACGGGTGCTGGAGCACAGCCCCCAGCCACCGCCTCTGCCCAAGGCCAGGCAGGGGAACTCCGCTGCGGAATATTCTGGAGAGACTCAGAAGCGGGGGGCTGGGGCTGGGGGGCTGGTCCGCTGGCTTCAGGTTCTTGGGAACCCGGCGCCTTCCCGTCTGGTCCCTGCCACCGCCAGTGGTGGAGGTTCAGTGGCCGGGGTTCCCCCCCACCCCGGCAGCCTCAGGCACATGTGCATTTGGGGTCCTCACGGGCTCTGGCCAGGACCGACAGCCGGGGTCTCCCCGTCCCCTCAGTGACACTGGGCTGGGGGGGCTGGGAGGCCAGGAGCGAGCACGGGGCGGGGGGCGCCCAGGTCAGGCCAGGAGCCTCCTGTGCAGGGCGTGGTGGGGCCTGTGCCCCCCGCGGAGTGGACGCCCAGTTGGCCACGCCCAGCGGGGGACTGTGGGAGGGGCCGGGCTGCACCCCCACCCCACCCCGCCTCCACCTAGGTTCGAGGGCAGGTTCAGGAAGCCTCGGAGGGCAGTTCTCGGATTTCTGTGTGAGAACACCGTCCACCCGGGGAGACAGCCCAGCGAGGGGGCTCCACGGAAACCTGGCCGGGGACGTGGGGCGCGGCCTGCTCTGCCGCCAGCCCCCCCCGGCTGCCCCACTTCCTGTCCAGCTCCCTGCTGGTGCGCCTGGGAAGGCAGCGGGAGAAAGTGCTTGGGCCCCTGCACGCACGTGGGAGACCCGGATGGAGCTCAGGCTCCTGGCATCGGCCGGGCCCAGCCCCGGTCATTGTGGCCACTTGGGGAGTGACGCAGTGGATGGAAGACCTCTCTCTCTCTCTGTCTCTCTCTGTGTGTCTCTCTGTCTCTGTGTGTCTCTCTCTGTCTCTGTGTGTGTGTCTCTCTGTCTCTCTCTCTCTCTCTGTCTCTTTCTCTCTCTGTCTCTCTCTCTCTCTGTCTCTGTGTCTGTCTCTCTCTGTGTCTCTCTCTGTCTCTGTGTCTGTCTCTCTCTGTCTGTCTGTCTCTCTCTTAGTAACTCTGCCTTTCAAGAAAAAAAATCCTAAAGAGAGAGAGAGAGAGATGGAGGCAGTGGCCCAGGTGTGGCGAGAGTGGACCCTGCCTCGGGTCCAGGCCTCTGGGGCCCCCCGGGGGAATGCTGCAGGGGGCATGGGTGAGGCCTTGGCCTACTGGCCAAGGAGGACAGGACCCCTGGGATCCAACCACCATGTGGCTGGGCCTGCCCTGGAAGTGGCCGCCAGAGCGCCCAGCAGGACCCGGGCCCCTCGCTGCGGGTCAGCCGGCAGTGCAGGGAGGAGACACGGAGGGGAGTGTGTCCCCCTGCCGGAGGTGGCGTCCACGCTCAGCCTTGTTCCTGGGAGAGGCCGTCCCCAGGCCTGGACCCTCGCCAGCTGCTCTGGTCACGTCACAGTGCGTGTTTCAGCAGTAGAGGGCTGACTGCATTCACAGGGTTTATATTTAGCTCCGAGCCTGTGACGCCCACCACAGCCCTCTCCGCGCTGGCAGTGGGGCGTCTGCCCGGCCCCCGCACGCTGCGCCCAGAGCCACAAGGCAGGTGCTGGTGACGGCCCGGGCCCTCCCCCCCAGCGCCCCCGCCCTGGCTGTGCGGCCGCTCCCCTCCCCGTGCTGAGGACCCAACAAGGAGTCCACCCAAGACGACCTTCCAGACCAAGGCAGAGAGTGACAGGAGCCAGGGGGCTCCTGGGGCCGCACAGCCTCATGGGTGAGAGCGGCCGAGTGGCGAGAAGCAGCCGCGTGGTCACAGGGACGTTTGTGCGGTGAATCCAGAGGGAGCCCCCGGATAGGGAACGAGATCCTGCTGAGACTGGGCCTGGGCCCCATGCAGGACAGTGTCAGTGCAGGGGCGAGGCTGTGACCTGGGACGGGGTCAGTGCAGGGGTGAGGCTGTGACCTGGGACAGGGTCTGTGCAGGGCCAGGGTGAGGCTATGACTCGGGATGGGGTCAGTGCAGGGGTGAGGCTTGACCTGGGACGGGGTCAGTGCAGGGGTGAGGCTGTGACCTGGGACAGAGTCAGTGCAGGGCTGGAGGGCGAGGCTATGACCTGGGACGGGGTCAGTGCAGGGCCGGGGTGAGGCTGTGACCTGGGACAGGGTCAGTGCAAGGGGCGAAGCTGTGACCTGGGACGGGGTCAGTGCAGGGGTGAGGCTGTGACCTGGGATGGGGTCAGTGCAGGGCCGGGGTGAGGCTGTGACCTGAGACGGGGTCAGTGCAGGGGTGAGGCTGTGACCTGGGACAGGGTCAGTGCAGGGCTGGAGGGCGAGGCTATGACCTGGGACGGGGTCAGTGCAGGGCCGGGGTGAGGCTGTGACCTGGGACAGGGTCAGTGCAGGGGCGAAGCTGTGACCTGGGACGGGGTCAGTGCAGGGGTGAGGCTGTGACCTGGGATGGGGTCAGTGCAGGGCCAGGGTGAGGCTGTGACCTGGGACAGGGTCAGTGCAGGGGTGAGGCTGTGACCTGGGACAGGGTCTGTGCAGGGGTGAGGCTGTGACATGGGATGGGGTCAGTGCAGGGGTGAGGCTGTGACATGGGACAGGGTCTGTGCAGGGGTGAGGCTGTGACCTGGGACGGGGTCAGTGCAGGGGTGAGGCTGTGACCTGGGACGGAGTCAGTGCAGGGGTGAGGCTTGACCTGGGACAGGGTCTGTGCAGGGGTGAGGCTGTGACCTGGGACAGGATCAGTGCAGGGCTGGGGTGAGGCTGTGACCTGGGACGGGGTCAGTGCAGGGGTGAGGCTATGACCTGGGATGGGGTCAGTGCAGGGCCGGTGTGAGGCTGTGACCTGGGACAGGGTCAGTGCAAGGGTGAGGCTGTGACCTGTGACGGGGTCAGTGCAGAGCCGGGGCGAGGCTGTGACCTGGGACGGGGTCAGTGCAGGGCCGGGGTGAGGCTGTGACCTGGAACGGGGTCTGTGCAGGGGTGAGGCTGTGACCTGGGACAGGGTCTGTGCAGGGGTGAGGCTGTGACCTGGGACAGGGTCTGTGCAGGGGTGAGGCTGTGACCTGGGATGGGGTCTGTGCAGGGGTGAGGCTGTGACATGGGATGGGGTCTGTGCAGGGGTGAGGCTGTGACATGGGACAGGGTCAGTGCAGGGGTGAGGCTGTGACCTGGGACGGGGTCTGTGCAGGGCCGGGGTGAGGCTGTGACCTGGGACGGGGTCTGTGCAGGGGTGAGGCTGTGACCTGGGACGGGGTCAACGTGAGGCCAGGGCCAAGGCAGGGGTGCAGAGCCCAGGGCTCGAGGCAGGACGCCTCCCATACCCTGGTGGTCCCCCCACCTGGGTTCTCTGCACACGGGGCTGAGTGAGCCCACAGGAGGGGGCAGGCACCACCCTCCTAGGCCGGGCCGGAGCGGCACGCAGGGAAGCTTGGCCTCTGTGTCTGCCCGTGCCAGTGGCCTCCGAGGACCCCGGCATGGACGGCGCCCCGCGGACCTGGCCCGAAGCCAGCAGAAGCGGCAGGGAGACGGCCAGGAAGCTTCCGGGCTGTCGGGGAGGAGAGGGGCGCCGTGAGCCCGGCCGGATCTCGCCGCTGAGGGACGCTGCTGGGGCCCGGGGCCTGGAGGGTCTGGGTGCAGGGACCCTGATGGACAGCTGAGCGGTGCTCATGCGGGGTGGACGGTGCCCCTGTTGGTGGGAGACAAACTTGGGCTGGGGTGGAGGGGGTGGGGGGTCTTCTGCAGCTGCTCTGTAAATTGGGATCAATATTTTTAACAGGTTGATTTATTTACTTGAGTCACAGAGAGAGAGAGAGAGAGAGAGAGAGAGAAGGAGAGAGGTCGTCCATCCACTGAGAAAGAGAGAGGGAGAGGGAGGTCGTCCATCCACTGGCTCACTCCCCAAATGGCTGTAATGGCCGGAGCTGAGCCAATCCAAAGCCAGGAGCCAGGAGCTTCTTCCGGGTCTCCCTCGTGGGTGCAGGGCCCAAGGACTTGGGCCATCTTCCACTGCTATCCCAGGCCACAGCAGAGAGCTGGATGGGAAGTGGAGCAGCCGGGACTCAAACTTGCACCCAGCTGGGATGCCGGCAGTGCAGGTGGCAGCTTTACCCACTAAGCCTCAGCACCGGCCCCACTGGGGTCAAGGTTAAAGGAAAAGAAAGAACTCCCCTCCCCCACTTCTAAGAGGATTCGGCTGCTGACCATCCTGTCTGCCCTGTCTGAATGCTGGAGCCCAAGGGCCAGGAGTCCCTCCCCCTGGGGCCTGCACCGGCCCCCCACCCTGCACTCTGCACACAGCCCATGGGGAGAAGGGGGGCTCTGTGGCACAGGGCAAGGCCCCTTTCAGAGGCCACAGCCATGCCCGGGGCCACTGCCCCCCTTGGCCAGCCAGCCCCCCAGGCGGGAAGCCACGTCCCAGCCCACATACTCGATGGGAAGCCGTGGCCTAGAGGTCCACGCTCGCCTCCCCGGTCTCGGCCTTGGTGGCTCCGTCCACCTGTCTGCCGATGCTGCAGAGGCCAGCGCAGATGAGTGGCTAGGACCACTCAGCGGAGGACCGGCCGGGCACAGGGTCTGTGTCCGTGGGCACAGCAGGGACGACAGCCCCGGGTGGCTGCGGCCAGGGCACTGCAGCGCCGTCCTCCCTGCCCTGCCGGCCCTGCACCCGGGGCTGCCCGGTGCTCGGACACTGACGGTGGACAGTGAAGCAAACAGGCGCCGCTGGCAGCTCCGGCCCTCGGCCCCCGTGTGGCCCTCGGCCCAGGGGTCCACGCTACCTCCCTGGGGACTGCTGGCCTCACCCGGGGCCTCTCAGGCACGGCTCCCGTGGGCCCCAGAGCCCACGCTGTCACCTCCATGCCTTCCGTCCTGGTGTGTCCGTCAGCGGCCACCGCCCGGGGCCCCAGGCCACAGCCGGTGGTCAGGGTGTCCTTGGCTCAGTGGGCAGGGCTCAGGGCTGTCGGGGCCCAGCTGTGGGCCTGTGACCCAGCCGGCGCTTGGGGTGGAGAGAGCTCGGAGCGGGCAGGAGGCAGCTGCCAGGACCCTGGGCTGCCGTCGAGCAGAGTGGCCTCCAGGCACCGAGGGGAACGCAGGGAGCCCCTGGGGTCGGGACACGCGCAGGTGCAGAGCTGGGCCAAGCGGGTGGGCTGGCGGTGGGGAGGGGCAGAAGCAGACCTGCGGGTCAGCCCCACCTGGGGGGTGGGGCCTGAGGACTGGAGTGGGGTCTCCCTGCAGCTAGGGAAGGCGTGGCCTGGGGCTGGGCCAGTGCCCGGCCCCTCCTCAGGAAGCTGTCGCCCTGCCCTCACTGGCCCTCGGCTCCTCCACAGGTGGGTCACAGTCGTGGCCACGGAAACCATGTCTGCCTGGGGCCCCTGAGCCACCACGACCCCGGGAGCCTGGCGCAGGGGACAGAGCAGGCTCGGGCACCTCGCTGCCCACTGGCTGTGCCGTCACTCTGGAAGTGACCACCTCCAGACAAAGGCAAACCCAGCCTGGGCCTGGCACGCAGGGTGCGGGCGCCGGGAGAGGCGCGGTGTTCCCCACACCGTGAACTTCTGCCGCGGGGGCTGGCCCTTAGGGCTGAGCACAGCCGGCCTGGCGCGGGCCGTGGGGTGGGGACGGCGAGGAGGCTGTGGCACACACAGGCCCAGCCCCGCCAGCCCCTCGAGGAGAAGCCCGTCCTGCACCCTGGGAGCGCAGGCCATGTCCTCAGAGCAGCAGGGCGCCCACTGGAGCAGTGTCCCTGGGGTGACAGCATGGGCGGGACCCACAGGGAGAGCGGGCACCTGGCTCTGCGGGGGCTTCCACACCCGGGGCCCACGCCTGGAGACCTGGGCGGGGCATGGCTGCGGGGGACAGCGCCCCCAGGAGGGACAGCCCAGCTGCCCGGGGGCTCCCGAGGTCTGGGGACGCCCGCCTGGCCCTGCATGGCCCTGGGTCACCGTGATGCCTGCGCCCTGTCCGGCGGCGTAGCCCCACAGTCCACTCTTAAAGACTAATGCGCTGTGTCTGGTCACCTCCAAACGGGCACACAGCCCCCGAGGGCCAATAGCGCTCGGCCGCTTGGAGTTCACTGGAAGGAGACAGAGATTCTGATTCTGCCTGCGGTGCCTCCTCCTCCTGGCCGTGTCCCCGCCCCCACGAGGTCCCTGCGTCTCAGCCCGCGTCCCCGCCTGCTGCCTCCGTGCCCTACACAGGTCAATAGGGAGCCTAATTGAGTCGCTGTAAAACGGTAATTAACGGCCGCCTTCCACTCTGAGTGCGAGCAGCCCAGCCCCTCCCCCGGGCCACAGTTGCTGAAATGGGACCCCCCCCAAGAGGGAGCTGCGTCTCGGGCCCCCCGAGCCCTGCTGCCTGGTCAGCCTGGCTGGGGAGGTGGCCCACGTGGACATGCACCCAGCATGGCCGCAGTGGCCCTGTGGGCCAACGGAGCCCCTCCCAGCAGGGGACTGCGGTGCCCAAGCCTCCGGGGAATCCCTGGGGGACTGTGGAGCCCAGAGTTAGAGGACCGTCTGTGACCCTGGGGCCCCCAGGCAGAGAGTCACTGACCCAGGGAGGCGGTCATCTGCGACCGTGGGGCCTCTGCCCCAACCTCCCTAGCTGTGCCCCGCCCAGGTCTCCAAGCCAGCCCAGGGAGTGGACCCAGGGTGTGGAGGCCTCTCTCTCCCCACTGTCTCCATGGCTCCAACCTCAGCCCTTAGCCCCTTCCTTTCAGCCACCCTAACGGCAGCAGGTGCACAGCTGGTGGACTGGGAGGGCAGCGTCCCAGGAATGGGGCCAGCAGGACACACAGGTGCCCCGGGGAGTCCTCGGTGACAGGACAGGGGCCTGCCTGGCACTGGGACAGGTGCGCAGGGAGGGGAGACCCCAGCAGTGGGCCGCGGCTCCGCAGGGATCCAGCCACCGCCCAGGCCCGGCTGGAGGTTGTAGGCGCCCACTTGTGCTCAGGACACGGGCAGAAGCCGCTGGACGCCCCGAGCAGGCAGGGAGGGTCCAAGAGACGGCAGGGTGAGGCCAGGGGCCGGCACAGCTCGTCCCAGCTGCAAATGGTGGTGCCCTGGGCCCCGGAAGGTGGCCATGGAGCAGCCCACAGAGGGGGATTCAAGAGGGACCCCTGGAGGGGCTCCTGTGGCGGGAAGGGGGAATGGAGTAGCCGGGTAGAGGAGCGGATCCAGGGTTTGGGGTGCAGAGGACACTCCAAGGACCGTGTGGGGTTACGTCGCCAGGAAGTAGTCAGGCCACACCCGGGGCCTGGGACGCTGAGCAGACCAAGTAGGGCTCTGGTGTTGGGGTGCAGAGCACAGGCCTTGGCCTTGGGGACCCAGGTCTTCACGGGGAGCCGCGCACTGAGCCCGATGTGGCTCCCGGGCCGGGGTGGTCCTGCATGGCTGCAGCTGAGACAGGCTGGGACCCTCTCTGGCCACGCCTTCCCCAAGGCCCCAGTGCCCTGCGGGAGGGCCAAGCTCAGTCAGCTTTCTGGCTGCTTCCTGGCTGGACCCCACCTCACAGGTGCTCTGCCCCCAGGTCTACGCGGGGGGTGGCCGGGGACAGCAGCCTGGGTCTGTGTGGATGCTGCTGGTGCCGGCCCCATGAGCCGGGCCACAGTGGCAGCTGGGGAGGGGCCGGCGGGGGGCACGCCCACGGGGAGGGGGCCGGGCTGGACGTTTCTCCACGTGACCAGTGGCACCGACAGCAAGCGGGGCCTGGCTGCCCTGTGGAGGCAGGCAGAGGGCCGGGGGCCCACACGTCAGTCCAGTAAGGGCAGTGCCAGCGTCAGGCGGAGAGCGCTGGGCAGGCCTGGCTTGGGTGCTGCCGCTGCTGTCATCACCACAGAGACCCTTGGGGCCGGGCACACGGGGGGGCGGAGGCCACCCGGGGCCTGGGGGGCTGACCTGGGGTCACGTCTGGGATAGGAGACCAGCAGGTGGGCTGGCTGGCGTGGGAGCCCTGCGCGGTCAGTCTGTGGTCTGGGTGTGGAGAACTCACACGCTGAGCGAACCTCGGCCTTGGTCCAGGCGGCCCCAGCCCCTGGCCCTGCCCCTGCCCTGGCCCCAGCCCCAGCTCTGTCCTCTTTCCCTGTCCCTGTTCTCCCCTGCCCCAGCCCCAGCTCTGGCCCCCCTGGCCCCTGGCCCCTGGCCCCTGGCCCCTGCCCCTTTTCGGCTGAAGCCCTTTCTTGCTGGGTTCCTCTGACTTGAAACAAATAGGGCCTTGGGGCCGGCGCCGCGGCTCATTAGGCTAATCCTCCGCCTTGTGGATTCTAGTCCCGGTCGGGGCGCCGGATTCTGTCCCGGTTGCCCCTCTTCCAGGCCAGCTCTCTGCTGTGGCCCGGGAGTGCAGTGGAGGATGGCCCAGGTGCTTGGGCCCTGCACCCCATGGGAGACCAGGAGAAGCACCTGGCTCCTGCCATCGGATCAACGTGGTGCGCCGGCCGCAGAGCACCGGCCGCAGTGGCCATTGGAGGGTGAACCAACGGCAAAGGAAGACCTTTCTCTCTGTCTCTCTCACTGTCCACTCTGTCCAAAAAAAAGGGGGGGGGGCCTTGAGCACAGGGCAGTCTCGTCTACACAGCCAGCCGCTCCCCTACTGTGGAGATCGGGGGCTCCCAAGGCCCACGCCCTCTCCCTGCCCATCAGCTTCCCGGGGAGAGGGTCAGCAGGTGGCCCTGCTCACCCTGGGTGAGCCCTGGTTTCCCGGCAGCCTGCAGGGTGGCAGGGAAGGGGCTGGGAGGGCAGGCCTGCCGCCGCGGGCATGGTGTCCGCCAGAGCCTGGAGCCCACTCCCAGGCGGTCACCTTGCCACCGTGCTGGCCCCGCCCAGCCCGGTGGGACGCACGGGCGGTTACGGACAGAAGCTCCGCCGTCAGCAGCGCGGCTCCCGGTCACTGCCCAGCATGCGGCAAGGGCGTCCTTGCTCAGCGCGGCTTTACCGCACGCGTGAGGACGGGTTAAGACGCCCCAGAGACACATCACGGCCCGGAGCCGGAGCTCCCAGGCCCGCTGCCCCGCCGAAGCTGGGCTCTGAGGAGGGACGGGGATGCCTCTGCCACCGGGCCCCTCCCTGCCCCTGGGAGACCCCCAAAGGGGCCCTGCCTGGGGACCCTCGCTCAGGCAGACAGCACAGGGCTCACAGCCTCGGGCTGCCTCCGCTGTCTTCAGGGGGTGTCACTGCCCCGGGGGGCGAGTGGGCTCTGATGTGCAGGGGGGGGCTTCAGTAAGCACCCAACCCGCAGAGAAGGAGGCAGGAGGATGGTGCTGCCCCCCAGGCCACCGCCCACTCCACCTTGGGTGGGCGGAGCTCCAGGGACACACCTGTCCCAGCCCCCACACCGGGGACCCTGGAGCAGAAAGTAGAGCCAGAAGGGGCTGGGGTCCAGATGTCACCACAGTGCCTGCCCTGTCTATACTGCCCCATCTACACTGCCCTGTCTACACTGTCTACACTGCTCCGTCTATACTGCTCCGCCTACACTGCCCTGTCTACACAGTCTACACTGCCCTGTCTACACTGTCTACACTGCCCTGACTATACTGCTCCGTCTACACTGCCCTGTCTACACTGTTCCGTCTACACTGCTCCGCCTACACTGCCCTGTCTACACTGTCTACACTGCCCTGTCTACACTGCTCCGTCTACACTGCCCTGTCTACACAATCTACACTGCCCTGTCTACACTGCTTCGTCTACACTGCCCTGTCTACACAGTCTACACTGCCCTGTCTACACTGCTTCGTCTACACTGCCCTGTCTACACAGTCTACACTGCCCTGTCTACACAGTCTACACTGCCCTGTCTACACTGCTCCGCCTACACTGCCCTGTCTACACAGTCTACACTGCCCTGACTATACTGCTCCGTCTACACTGCCCTGTCTACACAGTCTACACTGCCCTGACTATACTGCTCCGTCTACACTGCCCTGTCTTCACTGTCTACACTGCCCTGACTATACTGCTCCGTCTACACTGCCCTGTCTACACAGTCTACACTGCCCTGACTATACTGCTCCGTCTACACTGCCCTGTCTTCACTGTCTACACTGCCCTGTCTACACTGCTCCGTCTACACTGCCCTGTCTTCACTGTCTACACTGCCCTGACTATACTGCTCCGTCTACACTGCCCTGTCTTCACTGTCTACACTGCCCTGTCTACCCTGTTTGTCTACACTGCTTCCAGGACAGTGCGCATCCTTGGCCCGGCCACAGTCTCACCACACCTGGAGATGACTGTGGCAGGTGTGTGAGCGGTGCCCAGAGAGCCCACGTGGCCTCAGTGCCCGGCAGAACGGCCACGGGGACGCTCGGCCCCCCCAGCCTCTCCTACGGTCCTGTCTCCACAGCCCACGGAAGGGCCGCCGGCCGCCCCGAGCAGCGCGTGCACAGCGGCTGCGCCGAGTTCCCCGACCTGCTCCTGGGCCCCCCGCCGCCCGGGTACCGCCCCTTCCTCTTCCTGGAGAGCCAGCGCGAGGTCAGCGGGCGCCGGGCAGAGCGGGGAGGCCACGCGGGGGGCACGCCGACCTGCTGCCCAGCCCTCAGCCCCGCTGCCCTGCCCTCCCCCGTGGATCCTTCTAGAAGGCAGGCCTGAGCCCTGGGAGGACGGCGCCCACTGCAGAGGAGACGCCAGGCGGCCGCAGGTAGGAGAGGCTGGCCCCGCCTCCGGGCTGCTGTGCCCACGGCCCCTCTGCCACACTTGGGCCACACCTGCTTCTGTCTCTCCCAGGCTGCGGTGCCGCAGGTGCGGGGTCTGCCCAGGTTCTGCCCACGGTGGCCGGCACCGGCTCTGGCCCCTGTGACTGGGGAGCCGAGGAGGCGGAGGGGCGGAGGGGCTCCGTGGGGGGGTGTGAGGGGCATCCTAGGGGGAGTGAGGGGCTCCGTAGGGAGTAAGGGGCTCCATGAGGGGGTGAGGGTTCTGTAAGGATGAGGGGCTCCCTAGGCGGGGTGAGGGTTCCATGGGGGGTGAAGGCTCTGTGGGAGGGTGAGAGGATCCATAGGGGGTTGAGCGGCGCCCTAGGAGGGGTAAGGGGCTCC
This sequence comes from Sylvilagus floridanus, assembly GCA_949820135.1. Taxonomy (NCBI): domain Eukaryota; kingdom Metazoa; phylum Chordata; class Mammalia; order Lagomorpha; family Leporidae; genus Sylvilagus; species Sylvilagus floridanus. The sequence goes on along the minus strand of OX463225.1, from coordinate 789,983 downwards.
ATGAGGGGGTGAGGGGCACCCTAGGGGGGTGAGGGGCTCCGTGAGGGGGTGAGGGGCACCCTAGGAGGGGTGAGGGGCTCCGTAGGGGGTGAGGGGCTCCCTAGATGTGGTGAGGGTTCCATGGGGGGGTGAAGGCTCCATGGGAGGGTGAGAGGATCCATAGGGGGTGAGGGGCACCCTAGGGGGGTGAGGGGCTCCATGAGGGGTGAGGGGCACCCTAGGGGGGGTGAGGGGCTCCATGAAGGAATGAGGGCTGTGGATACAACCCCACCCCTGGCTGTGGCCCCTCCCCTGTCTGTAGCTCCGCCCCTGACACAACCCCACCCCTGGCTGTGGCCCACCCCCTGTGGCCCCGCCCCCAGCTCCCAGGGTTTGCAGAAGAAACCCTGTGCTTCCACGGGATGCGCTGCCTGTGTCGGCCAGGGCAGGGGCTCAGGGGCCAGCGCCCCCCACCCTGGGAGGCCCGCCTGGCCTGGCCCCAGCACCAGAGCTGGGAGACCCCACCCACGCCGGCTCTCAGAGGTCACACGTCCAGCTGCCTCAGGATGGGGCTCGCCAAGCCCTGTGACCCCGTCCCCAAGCACCGCACGCGAGGACCCCCCTGCCCGGGTCTGCTTCCCCAGGACCGGCCGTTTCCACAGCGGCCCCCGCGGCGCTCTAGGCTCTGCCGGGTGTCCCAGGGGCGCGGCGCCTGTGGGCCCCAGGGCGATGCCGGGTCGTGGCCGCACCTCACCCAGCCCAGGACGTGCGTGCAGCGTGCGGGCTACAGGCACAGGACCCCGCCTCGCCCCAGACGCGGCCAGATGGAGTCGATTCGTTCTTCATGTGGATAGTTGGCGCTCGGCCGCCAGTTCAGACGGGGCACCAGGGACCTGGAAGTCCTCCCAGGGGACATCAGGGCCCTGCACACCCGAGCAGGGGGCAGGACCAGTGCCGGCCACACTCCAGCTGGCCACGGCCCCCGGCACCCAGGCCCAGAGGGGTCTGAAAGGGGTCACGGAAACGTGGCACGTCTCCCCTCTGGTCTCCCTACCAGATCACCTGCACACCCCTCTGGTTCCGGCACTCAGAGCTGTCCTGTCTGGGCCCTGCCGGGCACTGACGCCTCTGCCCGGGAGGCCTCCAGTCCTGCACCCTGCCACGGCGGGGTGGGGGGCACAGGGGTGGAGCCCTCATCCGGGCTCTGGAAGACATGAGGGTCCTGGCCGTGGGGTCCAGGGCCGCCTGAGCCCCTGCGGGAGCTCCTGGGAGTGGGGATTCTGGAGGTAGCATGGGTGGCCCTGACGTCTTTGGAAATTCACAAGGGTGAAGCTGGGCCGGGCGGGATAATGACCCCTAATGACCCACAGTGGCCTTAACCCTTCGTTGCCCGCCGTGGGCAGCACCAGCACAGGGCTCAGGAGGGCTGTCCTGGGCCAGGGAACGGGCCCGGGTGGTCCTGGGCCTCTCCCCCAGACCCGAGCTTGTCAGGCCTCCACTTCATGCTGCCTCATAAATGGTCCCCCCCCCGGCTACCCCCTAGCAGCTGCCCACGGCCCTGCGCAAGCTCAGGGGACTCCCCGGGAGGGGCCCCAGTGACTGCCCAGCCTCCGGGTACCCCTGGGGCGGAAGCTCGGGGCCTGCCTGCAGTGGGGGGAGAGGCCGTGCGTCCTGGCTCAGGGCCCGCGGCCCCACTGCCCCCGCTCCTGGGGTGCTGGCTGCTCTGTTCGGGGCCTTTGGGTCAGGCTCCCGTGGGGCCACCGTCCGTTGTCCCTGGGGCCTGGCCAGCTTCCTGGGAACCGGCACCCCCAGACAGTGTCTTCCCGGCCTATGTCTTGCTGGCTGTGGGCTCGCAGTTCCCAAGGCCCTGTTAGTCCTGGGGGCTGCTCACGTGGGACATCCCCTCCGGAGGCCCAGCCGCCCGGGTCGGGGCACAGCCAGGCGTGAGGAGGGGGCTGTGCACCTGCTTCCCAGATGAAGCCTCCAGCCTGGCCACCCCCACCCCAAGCCTGGCACCCAGGGCCCCACGTGGCCAGCGCCGCCAGGCTCCGGTCCAATCTGTGGTCCCCAGGTCACCAAGCCCACAGTGTCCAAGCAAGGGGTTCGGTCGAAGGCCTCCGAGCAGGGCAGGGCCAGGCAGGGCCCCTGCGGAGCTGAGCGCCTGGCGAGCCCAGCCTCTCTGACAGCCGCACCAGGCGCAGCCCGGCGCAGGCTGGGAGGGTCAGACTGCTGACCAAGCCCCGGGGACGTCTTCATGGGGACTTCGAGGCCCACCAGGGGCAGGGACAGCGACCCGTCTGGCGGTCACCTGGGCACCTGAGGGCCAGGCTCCTCGTTGACCACAGGCCTCGCTGAGCTCCCCAGGGGTCTGTAAAGGCAGAACCCCCTCCAGGCAGGGAGCCGTCCAGCTCGCCACGGGCCCCCCCTCCATGGCCTGCACGCCAGCCCACCTGCCGTGGCCAGGAGCCTCCAGCAGCTCGCTGGGGCCAGCCCCTCCCCCATCCAGACCGGGGGGGGGCTCCTGCCACGCCCCAGGCCTCCTGGGCAGCCCCCCAGGCTCTTCCAAACAGTGGCTGAACGTCCCCTGGCTGTTCCCAGGACGCCCCAGGGGCCCCTGACTCTGGGACTTCCCGCGGGCTCCACACTCCCGCCCCAGGAAGACAGGTTTGTGGGTGTCATGGGGGCCACAGCAGCCCCTGCCTGGTCCCCACTCCCAAGCCCGCGTCAGAGGACTCGTGCCCAGGTCCCCTGTCCTGGGCGTCCTCGGGGTGGCCCCAGCCCCCGCAGTCTGACAGGTGAGCGGCACAGGCAGGAGAAGCCTGGCCGTCGGTGGGAGGTCAGGGAGCCCGGGCCCCCGAGGTCCGCAGAGCCCAGGCCTGCGGGCGCTGGGCAGGCAGCTCTGGAGGCAGGAGAGGTCCCCCCGGAGGATGGGGGACCTGCGGGCCGCCGGTGGGCTGCAAAGGGGGTCCCCGCCCCACGCTGGAGTAACGCACCCTGCCTGAAGCCCCAGCTAGCCAAGGGCAGAGGCTGGCGGCAGAGCTCCCCGAGCCGAGCGGCCTGGGGAAGCCAGGAGCAAAGCAGGGGGGGGGGCCTCGGGACCGAGGCTAGGGCTCAGGGGCGGGAGACACCTTGAGCCCTGAGCCCCAGCCCCAGCCCAGCCCCAGACCCCAGCCCAGCCCCAGCCCCCACGTGCAGAGAGCGAGTCCAGCACAGGCAGAGTCTTTGAAGGCAGGGGGCGGGCGGCCAGGCCCCCACCGCAGCCCCATGCGGGCCTTCCCCTATCTCAGGGAACCTGGCCTGGGCCTCGCCCGCAGGCGCCCTGGTCCTAGGGGCCCCTCCCCCCACTCCAGCTGCCAGTCCGGCCGACTCCAGCTGTTCTCGGTGCTTCCGAACTTGCCAGGACTCCCCCAGTTCTCCCTACAGGAGGAGAAGGATTTGGGGGCTTTAAGTTTGCTTCCGGCTCTCTGCCCCCTGCCGGAGTCCACTGCCGGCCACCCTGGCCACCACGGACAGGAAATGGCTGGCCCTGGGGACGGCTTTGCTCTCGAGGTGCCCCCCAGTCCGTCTGGGTAGCCCTGGCCCTGCCCAACCACAGCCAGCAGCCCCCCACCGACACGGAGGCCAGGGGCACCGACCCCTCCCACCGTCACCCAGGTGGCACAGCCTCAGTGCCTGTGGGGGGCATGTCAGGGTTGCCCCTCTGAGCCCAACCGTGTCACCTGCAGCGGCCACCGGCCTCGTGGCCCCGAGAGCCACGCCTGTGTCGGGACCCGGAGGTGCATGCCATGCTCGGCGTCCCAGAGCCGGCTCAGGCTGCGTGGACGCTCCCGGGGCGGCCACAGGGCCCTGAACACGCTGCCTCCGTGAGGGGCCCGGCCACGCCTCTGCCCCCGGCTGGGGCCCCGGGACTCCGCTGATACTTGTTGGGGTGTGGTTTGCCGGGAGGTGGGGGCAGAACACTCAGGGGCCTGCTCCTCTCCTCCCAGGCCCGACGGGACGGCCACCGCGGCGCTGCCGGCACAGGCGCACCCAGGTAGGCTCGGAGCCCTGCAAAGGTGGGAGCCGGCCCCGGGCTGCCCGGCGGCTGCTGGTCCTGGCGGGATGGTGCCCCCAAGGCCCCATGGGTGGGAGGGGTTAGGACACAGGCACTGGAAGGAACCAGGCGGGGCGGGGCGGCCGAGGGGGGCTCCTCACCGTCCAGGAGCTGGAGGGTCGAAGAGCCCAGCCGGTCTGGGGGCGCTCAGGTCTCAGGCACCCACAGGGCCCGCCTGACCCTACAGGCCCGCAGGGACTTGGGAGCCGAGGCGAGGGCTGGGAAAGCCTTGGGGGGAGACCTGTGGGCCACGGGCCTCCCCTGGAGCGGCCTCCAGCCCTGGGCCCCACGGGGAGCCGAGGCCGAGGGACCACCGTCCATGCTGGTGGGTCCCGGGACCTAGTGTCAGCGAGCATGGGAACACCACCCAGCTGGACAGACCTGGGTCCCTTGGGAGAGCAGGGGCGCCTGTATCCCTCTGCGTCTCTGGGCTTCTGGTGGGAGGCCAGCAGGCCGCGAGGCCCAGCCTCTGCTCGCCGGGTCTCCCCTTGTGCGACCAGCACGCCCAGAGAGCCCCTGTGGCCCGCGGGCCACGGCTCCCCACGCCCCGCTGCGACCTGGGCCCCAGTCCCCGCAGGGCAGCCACAGCCAGCGAGGTCCTTGTTTACCAGGGGTGGGGCCAGAGCCCTGGGCAGCGTCCCCAGCTGTCCCCATGGCAGCCCTCAGTGGGTCCACTGCCCGGCCAAGAGGCTGGCGCCATGGGCGCTCCCGCCTCTCACCCTTTCAGAACCCCCGTCGGAGGGTCCTGGATGCACGGCCAGGGCTCGGGAGGGGAGCTGGCTCAGGGGACACAAGCCCCAAGGCTGGAGCCCATGACCGTCACGGCCAGGCCTCCCGCGCGGGGTCAGATCAGGCCGCTGCCCGCTGAGCTCACGCCGGCTCCGCGGCCAGGAGTCCTTGGCCGGCGCGGCGCGGCCGAGTGTTGTGGGGAACACCTAGAAACACGGCGTTGCCATGCAGGCTTCTCGGCCGGCCCACCAGGCTGCAGCCTGCAGCCCCTCGCCCGGCCCCCGCCCCCGCCCCCGCCCAGGAATGCGCAGCAGGCGGGGGCTCTGGAATGCGCCCGGCCCGCGGTGAGGCCGGCTCCTGCCCCCACTCGGCAGCGGCCGCATTCCCCGGGAGCTTTTTCCACGCTCTGGTGCCAGCCCCAGCGGCTCGGGGGAGGGCGGGCGCGGTTCCCATGGCAACCACACTTTCTGTTATTCCTTATTTGCCTCTTTCTGGTCTCTCCACCTCTGAGGCTCTGCAGACGGCCCGCAGGCTGGGGAGGGAACTCAGCCCCGTGGCCGGGCCCTTCCAGAACACTGGAGAGGAAGTGGCCGGCTTCTGTCCCAGAGAAGCCCTGCTCCCCGCCACGTGGCCCCACGGCCCTGGGGGCCCAGAAACCCAGATCGGCCCAGAACCCCCTCCCCCCTTTGCCTTCCCAGGGGCGGGGGTCCCTGAGGGCTCAGCCTGGTCCTGGGGCGGCAGTGCCAAGGGCGGGGGTCCCTGTGGGTGCAGGGCCGGGAGCCAGGGCTGAGCTCAGGCCATGCCCTTGCAGGGGAGTACGTGATCATGGTCCACGACCGGACCACCCCCCCATTCCTGGGCCGCACGCTGCCCACCGCCTTCAAGCACCTGCGGGTGGTGGGGAAGGGGGCTCCGCCCTGAAGAGGCCCCAGAGCCCACGCCGGAGGCGCCCACAACGCAGCAGAGCCACCAGCCACCGAGGAGGCCGTCTGCACCTCCGGGGGAAGAGCAGCGGGGGGCAGGAGGACCCCAGGACTGGCTCAATAAAACAGCGTGGTCACAGTCTCGGCTCTCAGCACCCCACCTGCACACGCATGGCGGGGGGCAGGCAGGGCCTGGGTTGCCAGCACTGGCCTAGGAGGAGCACGTGGTGGATGTCGGCCCCCCGGCCCCTCCCAGGCTGGGCACAGAGTCCTGCACCAGACCAGCCGTGGGCAGAGGCCCTGAGCCCCAGGGTCTGTGTCTGTGGCCGACCCCGTCCCCAGCAAGGGGATGGTCCGGGGGTCTCCAGGCTGCCTCTGAGCAGCCACGCGTGGTCCCTGCCGCCCAGAGGCTCCACCCCCTGGTGCCAGCGTCCCCACCCCCTTCCCTCCGCCTGGCCACAGCCCCCGGCACATCGGTGGCCCTGGTCGCGTTGCACCTGGACACTGCTTTCCCAGCCGACCATTCACTTCCTCCTTCACAGGGAAAGGAAGCAGAGGGAGGGGCAGCCCGAGCCCAGCCCCAGCCCCCTGGGCAGGTCTGAGCCAAGCGGATGCCCTGTGTCCCCAGCAGTGGTCACCCGCCCACAAGGGCCACACTGCTGCGCACCACAGGGCTTCCCTACAGGTGGGCAGGGTGGCTGTCCTGGCGGCACCCCTGCGTCCCTTGCCCCCAGCGTCGGGCACTGCAGCCCTGCGGTGTGCACCTGCCCCTTGCCGAGGGCGCCCTCTTGTGGCTCCTGGACAGCACTGCCCCTCCTCAGGCTGCGGCCAGGCCTCAGTCTCTGCTGCCCCTGCCCGGCCACCTCATGACCTGCGGGTCAGCGGCCAGCCCTGGGTGCTCACGGGCAGGCACATGGGGTGACGACCCACCACCCACTCCCCAGGCCCTGGGGGAGCCCTTGTGGGAGGCCGGGGCGGTCAGGAACCAGGGTGTGGGCACAGGGCGGGCAGGGGGAGGCACGGTGGGGGCTTTGTGGGGCGGAGCCTGGCCAGCTTGCATGGTGGTGAGCTCCCCATCCCCGGGGGAGTCCCAGCATGGCTGAGGGCCACCCAGCTGCAGAGAGACCTCTGCCTGGGTGCCAGCTGAGCCTTCTCCCTGGAGGTTGCCAGTCTGAGGCCAGCGCCCCTGCTGCCTGGGAGTCCAGAGCCCGGGACCAGCCAAGGGCCCAGCTGCAGCTCTGGTGCGGGCCTCTGGCCCTGCCCAGGAAGGCCGGGCCCTGCACCGCCGTGCGCCACCCCGGGCCCCAGCACTTGGGGGCCTCACCCACTCTGCGCTGAAGCCGTGTCCCCTGAGGCCCAGCTCAGGGCCGGCGCCTGTCTGCCCACCTCTCCGCAGAACGGCCCCTTCTAAGGCGGTGGGGGAGGATGAGACCCCAGCCCGGCGGTGGTCCCTCCGGGGTCCGCCCACCTCCATCCCCTAGACCAGAGCTGGGGTGGGGCACGGTGGGCGGCCAGGGGACCCAGCCCCGGCTCCGTCGTGTGCCCCGCAGTGCTGGCTCCTGGGGGAGGGCGGGCGCTGCCTGCCCAGCATCACAATCCCAGGGGCACAGGGCCCTGGGGGGTGAGCGGCGTGGACGTGGCCACTGCCCCCACGCCCTGCCAAGGTGGCCCCACTGCCGCCCCAGGTGCTGGCCCGCCTCGAGGGCTGCATCCCCCCCCCCCCTGTGGCGGTCACTCCCTCCCGTCTCTGCCCGCATGGGCCCCACAGCGGTGTCCAACAGAGCGGCCAGGCCGTGTGCAGGAGTGAGGCTGCACCTGCCTCTGGCCTGCAGCCCCGCAGGGAGGGAGGAGCCGGCGGGCCAGGCCGGGGCTGGAGCACTACGTCCCCGTCCTCCAGGCCACAGCTGCCCGGGGCGGGCTGGCCAGACCGGTCGGTGGAGGAGCCTGAGAACCACCCCGTCAACAGTCCTCCCCCGGAGGAGCCTCGGGGAGCTCGGCCTCCTCCCTCAGGCCGGCTGCCTCCACCGTGCCCTCACCGCCCCGTCGGCTTCAGAGCGTTGACTGAGCTATGACAGGGTGCCCTGAACACACGCCCCACGTGGGTCTGCGTGCCAGAGACGGAGGCAGGGAGGCGCCCGGCCCCCAGCCCAGGGCAGGGGAGCCCCTCTAGGCCCCCCAGAGGTGCACAGAGGGTCACCAAAGGACGGGTCCAGGCCGCCCTCCGCTGGGCCCCGCAGGGCACAGGTGGCTGCTGCACCTCGGGCTGGCAGGGCCAGTCACCAGGGCACCCACAGCCCTGGGCAGCTGCCTGGCCTCCGTGCCAGGCGGGCAGCCGAGCCAGCTGTGCAGAGTTGGCCCCTCCCGGGCAGGGCTTCCTGGAGGGTTCTGGTGCCCAGCCCCCAGAGCAGGTCCTGTGCCACCAGCCCCCCCGCCGGGCACTCGCAGCCCTGGGGGGTGGGCCCCAGGCCCTCGGCCCTGTCCCCTTTGTGCCGTGGGGCCAGGCAGGGGCTCCGTGTACTGGGGAGGGGCCCGTGGGGCCTCGCCCACCACAGCTGTCCTTGCCCAGGTCCCTCCTGACGGGGCCCGGGGTCTCCGGGGAGCAGGCGGGCAGCGGTGGCCTAGCAGGGGCCTGGGTTCCGACAGCGCTGTCCCAGGCCCACCAGGCCCACCAGGCCGCCGGGCAGAGCTGCTCGCCCGGAGTCATTGTCCCCTCCTCCTGGGGCCCCCACCGCCCGGTCCCTGACAGCCAGGACGGAGGAATGGGGACTGCCTGGCGCCTTCCTGGGCGGCCTGGGGCAGGGCTGGGAGACCCCCAGGCCCCACGCAGGGTCAGGTGTCCTGCTCAGTGCCAGTGGAGGGGAGGGGACGCCCAGAGGGCAGCCAGGCCCGGGCAGCACCGTCTCAGGACCCGGCCACACAGGCCCAGCCAGGGCGTCTCCCAACAGATGTTCACGGGGCCGCCCACAGGACGCGCAGGCCGAGCCCCCCCAGGGGCCCTGGTGGGACCTGGGAGAGCACCCAGCACGGCAGGCCCGGGGAGGGGCCGCGGGCAGGGGCGGCGGGCGCGGGCGCCGGGAACGAGGCAGGGCCTTCCTGGGGGGGGGGGGGCAGAGGCTCTGCGCCCGGGGAGGCGTTTCGCCCCTTCCCCAGCCGGGGCGGGGCCTTCTCAGGCGCGCGGACCCCCACCCCCTCGGGCAAGGCTGCGCCCGAGCTGCAGTTCCCGCCTTCGCCGCCGAGGGTCGCGCCGAACCCCCAGGCCCGGCGCGCGCGGCCGACACGTCAGCGCCGCGCGGGGGGCCGACCCCAGGGGCGTGCCTGCGGCTCGCAGCCCCCCCCCCGTTTCCTCCTCCCCAGCGCCCCCTCCCTCGGGCACACGCTCCCCGACCCCGGCAGGGTCCTCGCGCCCCCAGCCCCGTCGGGACCCGCCCCGCCCCGCCCCTCGCGGCCCAGAAGTCGGGCGGGGGCGGGGGGGGGGAGGGAAGTGAAACTCGGGCGGAATCGGAAACGGGGGCGGGGGCGGGGGCCGGGCCGGGGACCCCTCCCCGCGCCTCCAGTTAGGAAGCGGGGGCCCCCTGGCCGGGGCGCTCTCGGGCGCTCTGCCCCGCCCCGCTGCGTCCCTGGGACTTTTTTGGTGTGGACAGGGCGGGGGACCTGGCCAGCAGCAGTCAGGACAGGGTCGGGGAGGCCACGCAGGCGTCCGCAGGCCCAGAATCCCTGCGAAAGGCCGGAAGGAGGGGCAGGGGGGTGGGGAAGCAGCCTGGTGTTGGGGGGGTCTCTGCCCAGCCCAGCCGGCAGGGGTGCGGGGCAGGGGAGCTCTGTCCCGGAGCTGGGCAGGCCCGCGGCTCCCACGGCCAACTGCAGGGTGGGGGCAGCACGCTGTGCGTCAGAGCTCGGGCTGCTGGCTCAGGCGCGGGGTGACGTTAGGGAGCGCCCGTGGCGCAGCCTCCAGCACCACCATGAGGGAGCACCCGTGGGGAGGGGGCCAGAGTCCACCCTCCTGGCCGCAGCCCCCAGGCCCAGCCAGGCTGTTCCTCCACCAACGCCCAGGGCCGGTTTCCTTAGAAAGAGGAAGTCGGGTGTGGGCCAACATGTTCCTCAGGTCAAGGGCTGGGCAGGGCGGGTTGGGCCCCAGGGCGACCAGACACCCCACTCCCGCAGCACCTCAGCAGCCCCCGGGGCCCAGGGCTCGCCACCCCCAGCAGGGTGTCCCCCGGGCCCGGGGCGTGGCTTCCTGGCCCTGGGTCAGCACAGCCCTGTGGACAGCTCTGCCCTGTGGTCAGGACTGCTGTGTTCTCCACACACGCACCCACATGTATGCACACACGTGCACCCACACACACGTGCCTACCACATGCTGGGCCTCGAGGCCAGCAGAAACCTGCCTCCCAGGAGGTGCCAGGCCTGGGTGCCCACCCCCCGGCCCCGGCATTCCTGGGCCCCTCTGGGGTCCATGGCGAGCAGGGCCAGAGCTGACCAGGGCCTCGCCCAGGCCGCCAACCTCCCACAGCCCTGCATCTGGGGACTGGGTTGGCACCTGTCCCCCTCCCCAAGCAGGACTGGGTATTTCATCCCGTCCAGAAGTGGCCCTGGGCAGCCTTGGTCCAGGGGCGGTGCGGGCCTCCTGGCTCCCTGCGGCGCCTCGTCCCCGTGGGCTTCCGGAACAAGGCCCTCCTGCCGCAGGAGTGACGTGGGCTGGAGCCCGGGCCCAGCTTCCCGCCCTTGAGGGCTGCCAGGCTCGGCCCCGGGAGCAGGCAGGCTCATCCCCGGCCCGGCCAGACACCTGGCCCTACACGGGACGCTGGGGCGACTCGCCAGGCTGGCCGGCTCTCCCTGCCTGTCCTCACCCGCGGCGGGGCCACCTGCTCCAGGGCTGGGTGCCGCAGCCGCCGGGGCTCCCACCCACCTGGCACGGGCCTGGGCACAGATGGCCTTGTGCGTCACACAGCCACAGGGTGGCAGGGCGGGCGGGCATCCAGTTCCCCCATGTCCTGTGCCCAGCCCCTCTGCAGGGCTGCCTGGGGCTGGGCAGGCAGCAGGTGGGCAGTTCTGTGGGGACGGGGCCAGCCTTCTCTGGGGACGCCCCTCACCTTGCAGGTGAGTCTGGGGTCCTAGGCCCAGCTCGCCCTGTGGAGGGACCCCTAACTCAGGCCTGCCCGGGCAGGCTCTGGGGCAGTGGGAGCAGTCTCAGGGTAGCAGTGGCCAGGCCTGGGCTAGGAGGGGGCACGCAGCCTGGAGCCCCCTCCCCAGGCAGCAGCAGTGGCCCAGGGATGGGGCTGCTGGGCACGAGGGCACGGCTGTCGCTGCAGGGTGAGAAGGGGCCAGACCTGCTGTAGCTCCCGCTGGCCCTGAGGGTGCCTGGATCCGCCTCCCCAGCTCAGGGCTGACCTCGGGGTGGGGGGGGGGCTGGGGCCAGATGGGCACGGCCAAGACCCAGAGGAGTGAGCGGGGCCCAGGAGACACCTTGACCGCTGGGTGCTGCCGAGTCTTGGTACTCTGGAAATAGGCAGGAAGATGGGGGCCAGCCTCGGCTCAGCCTGGGGCTGTGCAGGGCGAGTCCCAGGCCCGGGGACCCAGAGCAGGGGCCGAGGTGGCTTCTGCTGTCTCCCGAGAAGGGGCTTCTCCTGCCCTGCCCCCCTCAGGGAGGACTCTGGGAGGGGTGGGGTGTAGACTCCTGCCCTGCCCCCTCCAGCCCACACCTGCAGCTGCGCCGCGTCCCACCATCCCCAACTTGTCTCAGGGCTGCAGGGGTCAGCTGGGGGGGCCCTGAGGGGATAAGGCAGGCCCCCTGCGGGGAAGGCACTCTTGGCCTCCGGGTTTAGGGGTCTTCCAGAGGGTGAGGAGGAGAAACCGAGGCAGCGGCCACGCTGAGGAAGGGGGGGACAGACACGGGCGGCCAACTGGGAAAGGGGGACGGACACGGGCGGCCCGAGGAGTCTCTGGGAGGCGGTGGCCAGGCCCCTGGGACCCCCGGCAGGCGGCCAGGCGGCACGCTGGGGTCCACCCCGCGACATGCCGTGGCTGAGGGTGGCTCTCGGAGCCGTGGTGGCCTCCTCCCCGCTCCAGCTGACCCCGCAGGCCCGGGGCCCCAGGGACACACACAGCCCGGCGGGTTCTGTTTAAATCAGGCATTTATAAACAGGAACGCGTACATTAATGACATAAAAATAGTCTTCGAGTAGCAGAGTAAGCGTCGTATGTCGTTAGCAGCAGCAAAGGTCTGGGGGCGGTGCGGGGGCAGGTGGCTGCGAGGGTCCGGGGGGTTTCTTTTTTTTTTTTTCCTTAATTGAAAAAAAATGTCATTTGTGACTCCTGACTTAAAGCAAGAACAGAAACAGCCCGCGGCCGGGGCGGGGGCTCCGACGCCCGCACGTGAGCGTTTTTCTTGTTAAAAACAACCCAGAAAACGAGACGATTACCAGGTGAGAAGGGACCACCATGTACACGTATGATACAGGGCGCCGAGCGGGTCTGTACAGGGCCGCGGCCGCCGGCGCTGCGGGCCGCGCCGCCGGGGGTAGCTGCTCGAGAATCAAGGTTATTGCTGTTGTTTTTCCCTTCGTTAAAAACCTCCTCGCTAGAGAAATCATGAGAATTAAACTGAATACGCGTTGTCTGGATGACGGGTTTTACAGACGGGAGAGTCAACAGCCTGTCTTCGCAGCTGGGCCGGCCGCAGGCCAGGCGCAGGCCCAGAGGACGGGCCCGGGGCGGGTGCCCCCCCCCAGGCCAGGGCCCCGAGTGCGAGCTGCTGGTGAAGGGAGCCCACCCCGGCTCCCGCGGCGCCCCCTGCAGGGAGGGGCGGGAGGCGAGGGCTCTGGGGGCAGAGGCGCCGCCCGACGCTGGGGAGGCAGCGGCCCGGCAGAAGACGCGGGGGCCCCGGGGCGGGCCTGGCGACACGGAAGCCACGCGGAAGCCGGCACATTAAAGCTTTGCTCCAACTAAACCACGAAGTTCCCCTTGAAGAAATGAGGAGACACAACTCTGGCCAACGAGGCTGCGCGCATCCTGCGTGCGGGCGGAGCCGGCACTAATGCCCGTGGTGGAGCTACCTACGGCAGGGGGCGTCCCGTGCATACAGACCCCGGGACTGCGAACGGACGACAGAAGCCAAGGACAACGTCCACACAGACGCTGCGTATACACCATGTCCATTTTGCATTGCACTTGAGGGGGCCGGCGGCCGCCGCGCCCCCGTGGTAAACCGAGGGCCGACCCTGCAGACGCTCCGCCGCCCGTGGGGCCGGCCGGTGCACGGCCTGGCTGTCCTGGTCTTTGCTGTGGCGCGGCCGCCGGCGGCGCTGTAACGGATTCGAGCAAAGAATTCCCGGACGATCTTCCGCACTCAATAAATACCGAGGCCGCGGGTGGGCGGCCACCTCGTCTCCTGGGGAACCATTTTTCAAGCCTGGGCGTAGGAAACCATCTACGATTTGCATAAACAGTCGAGAGCAAACGATACTACCTGGAATAAATGCGCTAACTCATCTGCGTGGCAGCTCCCATCGCCACGGAGACGGGGGCGCGGGGGCGACGCGGTCAGGACTCGCCGTACAGGACGCTGGAAGGCACAGGGCGGCCCCGAAGTTCAGTTTTGCATTTTCGTTTTCTTGTGATTCCCTTGTTCAACCAAGCACCAGAGGGGTTCTGAGCACGGGAGCGCGTAGGGCTGGCACTGCTCCCCGACCGGAGAAACCTCGGCGCGCGGCCGGGACGGGGAGGCGGGCGGGGCCGAAGTGCAGGGCTGCTGGACGCTCGGGCGGACGAACCGGCCGGGGGCGCCGGGGTGATGCGTCTGGTTCGGACGAGGACGAGGACGGGGCGGGGGGTGATGCCGTCTGGTTCCGACGAGGACGGGGCGGGGGGTAATGCCGTGTCTGGTTCCGACAAGGACGGGGCGGGGGGTAATGCCATGTCTGGTTCCGACGAGGACGGGGCGGGGGGGTAATGCCGTGTCTGGTTCCGACGAGGACGGGGCGGGGGGGTAATGCCGTGTCTGGTTCCGACGAGGACGGGGTGGGGGGGGTAATGCCGTGTCTGGTTCCGACGAGGATGGGGTGGGGGGGTAATGCTGTGTTTTGTTCCGACGCTGCAGCCTCAGTCCCCCAATCAAGGGAGCGGTGTTTGCCGAACGGGAGCGGGGGCAGGGGGCGCCTGGCCACGCCTCCGGCCCACGCAGGCCAGCACCTGGGGGAGCCGAGGACGGCCGGGGCGGCGGGCGGCCCCTGCGTGGCTCTGCCCATCCTGGCGGCGGCGGGCAGCGGTAAGGCGGGCAGGGTGGGCTCATCTCGCACGCGGCTCTCCCCCTGCCCTGGCCGGGGGCGGCAGGGAGACGCGGGTCCCGGTCGCTGAAAAAATAGACTGTGAAGAAACCTGCGGCGGCCGCGGGCACAGATGAGCGGCGATGGCTTCCCCGGCGGCGGCGGCACGTGCTGGGGCTTTGAAAAGCAGTCATTAAAAAAGGTGGATTTTCTGAACATCGAGTCTCCGTATTGGTTTCAATAGCTTATAACAAAAGTGGAAATGTTAGACGGTTCCAGCAAGCAGAGGGCCAGCCACAAGCCGCCAGCGTGCGTGCGCCCGGCTCGCTCCGGCCTGGGCAGGAAATCCCGCAGTGGACTCCCAGTGTGGCTGCAGACACTCGCGGAGTAGGCACAGTAAGACGTGAGGGCGCCGCCCGCCGCTGGGGAGGTCAGGGCCGCCGGCGGGCGCTAGGGCTCCAGCTCGGCGGCGCCCTCGCCGCCCGGGCGCTCGGGCCGCGGCCACAGCTGCTCCTGCAGCCCCTTCACCACCTTCTCCAGGTGCTCACGCGCCTCGCGCTCCCGCAGCAGGTCGGCCCGCAGCTGCTCCCGGTCGGCCTCGGCGTGCTGCAGCTTCACCTGCAGGTCCTCGATCTGGAAGGGACAGCGCCGTCAGCCGCGCCCGCCCGCTGGCTCCCAGGGTGGGCGGCGGGCGGGGCGGGGCTGGGGGACGGAGGCCGAGTCCCAGGGGCAGGGGGCAGAGGCGCCATGGGGCCGTCGCCTACCTGGGCCGAGTACTTGGCGCGCAGGCGGCCGGCCTCGCAGCCCTGGTCGCACACCCGTGCCTGGCGCGCCTGCTCCAGCTCCCGCTTGAGGCGCAGCCGCGACTCGTTGGCCTCCTTCATCTTCCTCTCGTTCTCCGCCCGCAGGCGCTCGATCTCCTTGCGCAGGCTGCGCTTGGCTTCCGTGGCCTCCCGCAGCTTCTCCTTCTTGGCCACGCGCAGGAACTCCAGCTCCTGGGCAGACCAGGCCCCGGTGACCACGCAGCAGGGCCACTCCCTCGGCCGCCCTTGGCCTCCCCCCGACACGACCCGTGTGGGTCCCGTGTCTGCTGCCGTGGGGCCTCTGGCTGCTGCTCCCCCCAGGCTGGGCTGCCAGACACAGCTTCAGGAGCGGCCAGAACGAGCAAGGCCCCCGAAGGCCAGGGCCTCCGCCTCCCCCGCTCTGAAGAAGACACGACGCATGAAGGACGCGCCAGCAGCAGGGCCCTGGGAGAGGTGGCGGGTGTACACACACGTGCACACACACCTATTGTACACACTCTGCCATGGTGCATGCCGGCCCAGCAAGTGGGGCCACTGGGCGGGCCTCTCAGAAGCCACGGTGCAGGGGGTGGCCAGGAAGGGGCTGGAGCCGTGGCCTGGGCCCTCACCTGGTGCAGGGCGTGGCCAGGAAGGGGCTGGAGCCGTGGCCTGGGCCCTCACCTGGTGCAGGGGGTGGCCAGGAGGGGGCGGGCCTGGGCCCTCACCTGGTGCAGGGGGTGGCCAGGAGGGGGCGGGCCTGGGCCCTCACCTGGTGCAGGGGGTGGCCAGGAGGGGGCGGGCCTGGGCCCTCACCTGGTGCAGGCTGCGCCGGGCCTGCAGGGCTGCGCTCAGCTTCTCCTCCTGCTTCACCCGCATCTTGACCACCTCGTGCAGGAACTTCTCTTTGGCTTCCTTGGTGTCCAGGCCGCCCTCCAGGGCCTGCCGCAAGTGCTCCAGCTCCGCCTCCAGCCCGCTCGGGGCGTCGGCGGGGGCCGCAGCGTCTGGGGCGGCCGGGGGCGGGGCACGCACGCCCGGGGAGCTCAGGTCCTTGGCGGAGCTGGACGAGGCAAAGGACGGGGAGGAGGTGACTGAGGAGAGACGGAGCAGTCAGCGGGCGCCCATGGAGGCCCCGCCGCACCGCCCGGCCCCGGCCCCACGGGCGGGAAGCCCCCTCACACTTACATTCCTCTCTGCTCTCCACCTCCACCTCGGCCTCCGAGTCCTTGTCCTCCTCCAGGGCGGCGCCGGGTGCCGGCATCTCTGGGGCTCCGGGGGTGTCCCCTGCCAGCTTCCGCTTCCGTGGCTGGACGCACGTGGTGAGAGGCTCCGGTACCCGGGACACGACGGTGGCACACGGTGGGCTGCTCACAACCTTCTGGGCCGGTGGTGCGAGGGCCACATTGGGGGCCACGGCCGTCTCGAAGCTCTTGTAGGAGTAGAAGCTACAGGGGGTGTGCGTGAGCTGACCGTGGCTGTCCACGCGCCCTGAGCCCACCCGAGCTGGCACCACGGTCACAGGACACACCCCTCGGAAGGCCACAGACAGGAGGTCTGTGTGGCCAGGCAGGGGGGGTCCAGGAAGTCTGGAACAGGGACTGACCTCGAGGGCCAGGAGGCCACGCCCCGGGGCCACCCAGGACCACACAGTTGCAGGAATGAACCAGTGCTGTGTGGCAGCTGTGGCGACAGGCCGCAGGCCCGGGCACTCACCTGTCTCGGATCAGGGCTGGGAGGTGGGAGGGGAGCTCTTTCTCAGTCGAAACTGCAGGGGACCAGGGTCGGAACGCAGAGAGGCGCTGGCGAGGGTGGACACAGCTGAGGCTCTGTGGGACAGAAGTGGCCTGTGTGAGCCACTGGGCAAGGACAGTGTGCTCCATGTCCCGGAGGCCGGGCCGGGCACAGCAGCCAGCGGCAGGGCCTACTCCCAGAACAGCCCGGTGGCCCCCTCCCCGAGAGCCTGCACACACAGAGGTCTTCCATCTGCTGGCTCGCTCCCCAGATGGCCACAGTGGGACCCAACCCCAGGCTCCCACATTCCGCACGGCACCTTGCTGGAAGAGCCAGGCAGGGCCCGCAGCCAGCTGGACGGCTTGTCCTTCTCGGAAGACGCAGGGGACTGGGAAGAGGAGTCGTCTGTTTTGGGTCTTACGGAGGCCGGAGGCTCGGAGACCTGTGACCGACACAGAAGACGCTGTTGGCGCCCAGGGCCCAGGTGAGCAAGCTGCCCGGAGGGCCTGGGGGGCAGAGGACGACCGGTCGGCACCGGGCACCCAGCGGCGAGACGCAGCTCACTGTGCACCCAGTCGTGTGCGGGAAGGTGAGACGGAGCCCACTGCTTGGGGCCGGGGCCAGAGCCAGGCTTCGTGCAGTCAGGGTGACCTCCCCCCACAGCTGCAGCAGGCTCTGTCCCTGTGTGTCTACACCACCTTCTGAGAGCCAGGGTTGCTCTCAAGCGGGGCCCTGGCAGGAAGCGGCCCCTCCCTGCAGCCAGGCTGAGGACTGGGGCTCCCAAGAGGCAGCAGGAGCCGAGGGTCCAGCTCTGGAGCGACGCGGACAAGCTCCACCGAGGCCCTGGCCTCTCCTGGGAGTGAGAGCCATGCTGGTCCTGCCCTGCCCAGGGCTCTTCCTGGGACGAGCAGGGAGCAGCGGGAAGCCCGTCTCTCCAAGGCCCCGGGTGGGGGCAGGGGCGCCCTGGCCAGAGTCCTTGTGCACAGCAGCCCCTGCCCGAGGCTCGAGGGCAGCCCCCACAGACCGGCCAAGGACAGCGTCCCAACAGCCCTGCGCGCAGGCCCCGCCCAGGTGAGTGCGGCCAGGGTGGGGCTTCCTGTCTGAGGAGGCCTGGGAAGCCACAAGATGCCGCGGCCTCCAAGAAACCTCAGACTTGGCGGGGGGCGGAGTGTCAGACAGCACGGCTGGGCCTGGCTGGGCTCGAGGAGCCCCCCGCAGGGTGGCTGGGGGCCTGTCCTGTCCACCCGTGTCCTCCTGGGGGCGGGCGCAGGGGCCTGAATCTGGGGAGAGGCATCGGGAGCCAGGGCGGGACTGGCATACAGGGGCCAGAGTGGGCACAGCTCCCCCGAGGTTCCGCACACAGAACCCCACGGGCCCCCGGCAGGCGGGGCTAGGGGCTAGGAAGGGCAGGGATGAGATGTGAGGGGATTTGTCAATAGGGAGAAGCAGCCGAGCCTGTGCCACCCGTGCGGGCTCTGACGGCGTCCCGTCCCCCGCAAGGCCCCGAGGGGCAGGCTGGCACCGCCGACAGACAGCTGCACCCATCCTGGTGGGGTGAAGGGGTGAAAAAGCCTGCTAGGGCTGCTCCTAGGAACCCAGGACCGGCCCTCTCCCCAGGCATGATTCTGGAACTTTCCTACTGATCTGGGCTGAGGCGCAGAGGCACGAAACACGGGTCCGGCCGATCCAAGCCGGGTCTGACATTGAAGAGGGCTGATGTGAGGTCAGCTGTGGCCAAGGTTACCCCCATCACCCGGCTCCCCATAGCAAACCCTGCCAGAAGCACTCGGGGCAGCAGGCCCTGGACCAGCCACTGTGTTACCAAGCTGGCTGACAGGACCCCGGGGCACCTCACAGCTGGACTCCGCATGGGCCTGGGGGTCCCAGAGACCTGCCTGTTTTCTGGGGTGAAGAACTCGCTACGGTCTGCCCACAAACCACCACTCAGTCCAAACCCAGAAGTCCCCAGGGCTCAGCCACCTCAGGTGCCACTTCTTGGTGCCTTTGGGGTCTTAAAGAGGGGGGTGGTGCGCCCGGCACAGAGTCACGGTTCAGCTGCAGCCACTTCAGAGCGTGCGCTCGGGTGCTGGCTGTCGATCTAAGGCTCGTGGCTCAGTGCCTGGGCCCTCCACCCGCAGGTGGCCGAGACCAGGATAGATCTCTCTGCCGCTCTGCCTTTCAGGTAGATGAAAATAATGAAATAAATATTTTCTTAAAAATGAGGAGGGGGGCGGACGTTTTGGTAGCAGCTAAGCCACCTCCAGGGACCCTTCCCCCCTTCCCCACAGCACCTGGATTCCGTTCTGCACCCCCCCCACACGTTGCCTGGGTTCAGTTCTGCACCCCCCACACGATGCCTGGGTTCAGTTCTGCACCCCCCACACGATGCCTGAGTTCGGTTCTGCACCCCCCCACACACACACACACGATGCCTGGGTTCAGTTCTGCACCCCCCACACGATGCCTGAGTTCAGTTCTGCACCCCCCACACGATGCCTGGGTTCGGTTCTGCACCTACACACACACACACACACGATGCCTGGGTTCAGTTCTGCACCCCCCCCCACAGACACACATGATGATTGGGTTCAGTTCTGCACCCCCCCAACGATGCCTGGGTTCAGTTCTGCACCCCCCCCCACGATGCCTGGGTTCAGTTCTGTACCCCCCCACGATGCCTGGGTTCAGTTCTGCACCCCCCCACAATGCCTGGGTTCAGTTCTGCACCCCCCACACGATGCCTGGGTTCAGTTCTGCACCCTCACATGATGCCTGGGTTCGGTTCTGCACCCCCCACACACGATGCCTGGGTTCAGTTCTACACCCCCACACACACACACAATGCCTGGGTTCGGTTCTGCACCCCCCCCCACACACACACACACGATGCCTGGGTTCGGTTCTGCACTCCACCCGCACCCCGCCTCCTGCTAGAGGCAGCTGCGACGGCTCCAGTACTCTCCAGTACTCTCCAGTACTCGGTTCCCTGCCGCACACCAGCTCCCCATCCTGGCCTAGCTGTTGTGGCATCAGTGGATGGAATGTCTCCCTCTGTTTCTATTTTCCAGTATCTGCCTTCCCCCAAAGTTTATTTATTTACTTATTTTAGAGACTTATTTTGAAAGAGTTACCAGGAGAGACAGAGAGCGAGATCTTCCATCCACTGATTCACTCCCCAGATGCTGCAATGGCCAGTGCTTGGCCAGGAGCTCCTTCCGGGTCTCCCACGTGGGTGCAGGGGCCCAAACACTAGGCCCATCGTCTGCAGCTCTTCCCCAGGCCAGCAGCATGGAGCTGGACTGAAGCAGAGCAGCCTGGATGCAGACCAGCACTCACACGGTCCACGGCACGCCAGTGTCGCAGGCAGGGGCCTATTTGCTATGCCACACGCCAGCCCCACCCCAAACAAATTTCAAATGAAAGACTGTCTTGTTAAATAACTTGGGAGGTCTCCTTTTTTAAAATATTTATTTATTTATTTGAAAGGCAAAGATACAGGAAAGAGAGAGAGAGATGGAATCTTCCATCTGCTGGTTCACTCCCCAAATGGCCACAACGGCCGTGACTGGCTGATCAGAAGCCAGGAGCCACGAGCTTCTTCAGGACCTCCCACGTGGTGCAGGGGCCCAAGCACTTGGGCCATCCTCCATGGCTTCCCAGGCCATTAGCTGGGAGCCGGGTCTCGAGTGGGAGCCCACATGGTGCCGGGGCTGCAGGCGGATGCTCAACCTGCTGCACACCAGCCTTCTTTTGTTTCTAAATTTTACACGAGACGAGAATGTGCCTGGGGAAGAGAGGAGAGGACACTGCAGATCCGGCTGATGGCTCTGGTCCACAGGGGGTGGGGTCGACAGCGACCGTTCCCAGTCCTCGTGGGCACCAGAGGCCCCAGGCAGCCCTGGCCATGGCCCTGGGCACGCAGGGGCAGTACCTCTCCCAAGAGCAGAGGCTGTCCCAGTGTCCAGTGGGGTTCCTGCCTATCTAGTGCCAGGGCCCCTTGCGGACTCAGACAACGGCCACCAACGGCGGCCACGGCGGCAGCCGGCGCACGGAGCGGCACGAGGACCAGGCTTCAGAGGAGGTGGCCCCTCGGCTCCCGGGCCCCCTGGTGAGCACCCACGGACTCCCGGCTCCAAGGACATGGGGACAAGGGGCTTGGTCACAACGATGGCTGAGGCCACACAGTTCCCAGAATCCAACAGCGGTGATCTCAACCCCCATGGCTCTGCCAGGAACGCCGTGAGTCTCAACCTGCACCCACAGTGAACTCCATTCAGAAGACACAGGGCAGCACTGGCGCTGGCCCTGCTGGGCTGGTCAGGACTTGGGGACGTCCTGACCCGGAGCACCCTTCCTGGGCCAGGCTTCTGAAAGCTCCAAGAACCCAGAGTGAGCGACACCGGCAGGGGTGGCAAAGCCAATGGCAACATTTTCTAACCACGCAACCCCCCCCCCCCCCCCAGCCTTATGGCCTCCAGCGCGCAGACACAGGCTGCCGGCCGCCCTCATGAGGGCACCACCGTTCACTGACCCCTGCCACGGATGTGACCCTTGCACTGTTCTGCCTAGTGCCAGACCCCCAGCTGCTGGGGACAGGCTGCGGGATGGGACTCCGGGCAGCCAAGGGCAGCCACGTGGTGGGGCAGGGAGAGCCAGTAAGAACAGCCCTGGGGCCTCTTCTGCCTGTCCCTGCACTCAGCTCAGGCCAATTCCTCAGCCCTCAGGAGCAGTTGGCTCCTCCCAAGACCCCCGCTCACTGTGGGCAGAGCCCAGCACCCCAGGGCAAGGGGCAGCCCCACTCCCCTCGCCTCAGCAGGTGAGCACCACCATGCCTCAGGTGTGGACGGCCTGTGCCGAGGCGCCAAGCCAGGGGGCCTCCCACAGGTGCCCGAGTGACCCCGACGCAGGCAGGGCATGGTCCGTGCACCTGCAGCTGGCCGCTGAGAGCCTTGGCAGCCAGGTCGGCCAGTGCCCGACCTGCCAAGACCTCACGAGGACCCCCACAGGGCCCACCACCCTGGTGTTCGGGGCAGCGTCCTCGTCCCCTGGGCGGTTACTACTCAGGACTCACTGCCGCCCCACCCCCACCAGACCCTGGGCTGGGTCAGGCTTTGCCGACAGGGTCAAGGGCCCGTATCAGAGCCAAACGGAGATGACCACACAGCATCCACCCGTGGCAGGTGGCAGCTGGAGAGATGCAAAGGCCGGCTGGGGTCCAGCAGCTTAGATGACCCCAAGGCAAGGCCACGGGCTGGGGCAGCCACGATGTGACCTCTGCTCACATTCCACAGGTCAGCCACGTCCCTCTGTCCAAAGGGCCAGAAGACAGAGGCCCCAGGTGCCCTGACAGTGTCTCTTCTGGGCCTGGCGGCGCCCACAAGGGCCCTACGGACAGCAGCATGTGGGCCTGGAGAGACCACCCCCTCATTCAAGGTTCAGGGAGCCAAGCCAGGAGGCCAGTGTCTCCTCTGGAGCACCCACAGGTGGCAGAGTACGGGGCATCTACATGATGCACCTGGGGCGTCAGCCCCCAGCCTCTTGGTGGCGGGCAGGACTGGGGGATGGTAGGGTCCTGGCGCTAAGCCACGCGACGGAGGTGCCGGTGAGCAGCGGGTCTGTGTGCCAGGGAGGTGGCAGGGAAGGGGCTGCGCAGGCCCTGCACATCCCAGGGCCGCCCTGGGGCAGGACTTACACACACCCACATCCAAACGTCTGTGCCTCGCTTGACAGGCCCCTCCTGAGAGGCCACAGCCGTGGCCCAACCCCCGAGGGGAGGGGCCGACACCTGCTCCAAAGGAGTGGCGTACAGCAGCGTCTCACCCCCAGAACTTAGCGGACCGGAAACTCAGGCTTCCTGCTAAGTCACAGGCCCAGGCTCAGGCTCACCCCGGGAACTCCGCAGATGCTGGGGTGCCAGCCCCTCCACGGACATCAAACAGCCCCACCGCACCAGCAGGGGCCACACACAGAGCCCCACGAGGCGCTCCCACCAGCACCCCGCACATCGGGCGGGCGCCTCCCAGGCGTGTCGAGCACAGCCAGGCTCAGCTCCGGGACACAGCATAGCCGGCGCACGATGCTCGGGTCTCAGGCTGGGAAGCCAGTGGGGGGCACCTGCGATGGGAGGGGCCTCTGGGAGGCGGCTGACTGAAGCCCCACACTGCCTCGGCACTGTGGCCACGGCAGCAGGACCACCACGACACATGGTTCTTAAAGGGGGGCACCAATTCATGAAGGGCGGTGCTTTGTGCAGGCTTCCGCAGTAAAACCGCCGGCTCCCGGGGAACCACGGCCGCTAACACAGCGAAGGCCTGAACGGAAAAACCATAGAACACCTGCCCCTCCCTGGACAGCGTCGGAGGCCGGCACCGGCCCCCACAGGAGTGCCCCTGGCAAGGCAGCAGGTGTCACCCACACGGGAGACCTGGATGGAGTTCTGGGCTCCGACCTCAGCCACTGCGGCTATTTGGAGAGTTAACCAGCAGACGGAAGATCTCACATTTGCTCGCTCTCATCTCTTTCGAGAATAAATAGATCAATCTTTATAAGGGGGGGTGGTGTGGCACAGCAGCTAAAGCTGCCACCCGCAGCGCCGGCATCCCATATGGGCACCGGTTTGAGTCCCGGCTGCTCCACTTCCGATCCAGCTCTCTGCTGTGGCCTGGGAAAGCAGAAGATGGCCCAAGTCCTTGGGCCCCTGCACCCGCGTGGGCGACCAGGAAGCTGCTGCTGGCTCCTGGCTTTGGATCAGCTGAGCTGCAATCACTGCAGCCATTTGGGGAGTGAACCAGCAGATGGGAGACCTCTCTTTCTTGGCCTTTCAAATAAATAAGTCTTTAAAAAAAAAAAAAAGACACCATCAGGAAAGTGAAAGAAAATTCACAGAACGTGACTGCCTGGTCAGGGGAGGGCCCGGTGTGGGCAGCACAGAGGAAACCAGCCAGCCAGGAGCCGACACTGCCCCCAACAGCCCACCCACGTCCAGAGCCACACGGGAAGGTGCTCGACGGCGAGCAAGGGAAACGCAGGGCGAAGCCACGTACGAGGACGGCCCCGACAGCCGCCGGCGTGGGTTGGGTTGTGGAATGGGAGCCCTCACGGGGCAGCCGCTGCACGGAATCCCCTACCCCACCCCATCCCCAGAGCCACAGGGAGCAGGGCCCAGAACTCGTCCTGTGAACGCGGCTACGGGTCACGCAAGTGCCTGGGAGCCTCCCCCACTTTGCCACCCAGAGCCCCACTGCAGCTCCCCCACCGGCTCGGCTGTGATGAAGTGTGAGCGAGTGTCACCAGCCGTGGGCACCACAGGTGGGGATGTCAACCAGGGGGCTGGGCCAGGGGCGGCCGCTGCCGGAGAAGCCTGGCAGGCCCCCGGACGCCAAACTCAGAACCCACAAAACCAGCAAGTTCGCTCCCGGGAGGAGGAGGAGCCTGCGCGTCCACCAGCGCACGGGGGGACACGGGAAGGACAGGGTGCACGTGGTGGGAGGTGGCAGTGGCTGGAAGCGGGCAGGGGCCCGAGGACCCAGCGACAGAGGTCAGCCAGTCTCATGTTCTGTGACATGTCTGCCACAGGAACGCCCATGAAAACGGCACAGATCAGCGGGGGCGGGGGCGTGGGGAGTGACAGCCGGTGGGTGCAGGTTCTTTCTGGGGTACTGGCAATGGACGCATGTGCTGGGAACCCCTGAACCACACTGGTGAACAGGAAGGTGCACAGTACACGAGTGACAGCAATAAAGCTGTTATAAACGTGACAATGAGCCTGGTGGGGCCCCAACTCCAGTTAATGGTTTTCACTGACGGCAGCCAGAGAACAAGGCACCTGGGGCCCAGGGACGGCCCAGGGACGGCCCAGGGACGGCCGAGTCGCCGCGGGTTCCACACCCACGACAGCCACAGGAACGTCAGGAAGCTCCCAGGCCTGCACCACAAAGTGTCCGTCCACGCGGCCGGGGCTGTGGCACCGTGTGTTAAAGCCCCAGCCTATAGTGCCAGCACCTCATATGGGCCACTCGTTCTTTGGCTCAGCTGATCTCAGGAACAGACACGGCCTCCCCGACACATTCAGGTACCCCCGCCCGGCGCGGAGTCTGCAGGCCTGGCATGCCGAGAACACAGGGGTCTCTTCCCTTCCTGCCAGAGCCCACCCACCACTGCAGACTCCTGTCTGCAACATCTGGGAAGACAGGGCCTGGGACCCGCCCCTCCCCCAGAACCCACACCATGGACAGGAGCAGCTTCCTGGCTGGGGTCTCCCTAGTGTCCACACCCTACCCCGAGTGCAGACAGGGCCATCCAGGGGCTGAGGCTGCGGTCCCCACCATCCCCCAGGGGCAGAAGGCTGCAGCCCTCACCGTCCCCCAGGGCCTCAGGTGCCTGTAGGCCAAGCTCCCACCTCCCAGCCCAGGCCTTCGAGCACACAGGATCCGACATCCGCACGACACGCGTGGGGCGTGGGCACCTGCAAAGAACACGTGTGTGGGGAGTGACGCTGGCACGTTACAGCCCTTGGGAACCAGCTCAGGATCCAGGGGTGGACCTTCCTCAGCTTTCACAGTTCTAGAAATTACAAAGCTATTTTTGTAAGCACCATTAATATTTTACACATAATTCATATTTCATATTATGCTTAAATTAACCTATTTTCTGATTCTTGTGGTACGGGAGGAAGTAGATTAAATTTGCAAGACAACTCCAAGCCCCAAAATGAGCTGAAAATACCAACTCTGAAGATCACGCCAGCTCTCGCAGAACTTAAATAAATAGGTCACCGCCGCCGCCGAGGAGCTGCCCGGCCCGCTAAGCCCCAGGCCTCCCGGGCCCACCGCCCCATGGACCCCTGCACGTGGGCCACTGGGGCTGACCGGGAGGGCCGCCCGTGGGTCTGTCAACAGGGGGAGCTGGCCAGCCGGGAGCGGGAAGTGCTGGAGGGAGGAGAGACCGGGTGCGTGGGGTACGTCTGTGTACGTGCACACACATGTGGGGTTGTGCATGTATGTGTGAGCAGACACGTGTATGTGTATGTGGGGTTATGTGTACACACGTGTGCTGTGTATGTGTGTGACCAAGGTCTGGCCTGACCGCCCTTGCCAGTGGCCAATGCCCGGGCAACATGGCCACATGGGAGACACTGGATGTCTGTTCTGACCCCAGGGCCACTCTAGGCACACGGGGGCCTCAGAAACCTCACTTTCAAAACCGAGCGCGCCCAGGAGGGAGCCGGGGTGAAGGGGGCGCAGCTCTAACCCGGCAGGGATCCACCCAGCAGCGGAGGCCCGCCTGCTGAGGCAGCCCGGGGAGGGGCGGAGCTTCCCCTCCCCAGCCCAAGGCCGCTCGGCAGACATTCCAGGGCCATGACTCGGGCCTGGGAGGGGCATCGTAATGGACCTCTGGCGGCCTGCCACCCTCACCAGGGATCGGGAAGACAAAATGGCCCTTCCACCCTGGGCCGGAGGAAGTGCTGCGGGGGGTGGGGGGGCGTGCACACAAGAGGCAGCGCTCCTGGTACTCACTCAGAACCCACGAGATTTAAAGGGGGCCTTCCTCAGAAACGGGGTGGCCCACACCGTGCGCTGTCGCCGCTTGCAAAGCTGCAACCCATGTGGGCCCTGGTTCGAGTCCTGGCTGTTCTGCTTCGGATCCAGCTCCCTGCTAACGTGCCTGGGAAAGCCCTGCACCCGCGTGGGAGACCCGGATGGAGTTCCTGGCCCAGCCCTGGCTGCCGCAGCCCTCTGGGGAGTGAACCAGAGACGGAAGAGTCATATTCTCTCCCTGTCTCTCCCTCCCTCTGCCTTTCGAATAAAGAAAGATTAAAATAAATAAATAAAACGCAGACACAAGATGGGTGCCACCACAGAGAGGACCTGGTCCCACCTGTCCCCTGCTCTGGTCTCTCAGCCTTCGGTGCCTGCTCACCCTGGGCGCCACAAATGCCACGCAGCACTCCGGCACAGGGGACAGCAGTGGTGCCGTGGTGGTCCCGCACACCCACCCGCAGCAGCTCAGCAAGAGACTGCGCTCAGCCCAGCTGCTCCGTCCTCGCCTCCTGTCCCCAGTGGTCCTCGGTCCACGGCCTCTGCCCTTCCTACCAGTGGCTGAGTGACAGGGAGCTCTGGGTGCTGCGACACGCAGGCGTCTTCACGTCCACACACAGGCCACACACCTGTGGCTCACACGAGGCCCAGGGAAGCTGTGGCA
Organism: Sylvilagus floridanus; assembly: GCA_949820135.1. Classification (NCBI taxonomy): domain Eukaryota; kingdom Metazoa; phylum Chordata; class Mammalia; order Lagomorpha; family Leporidae; genus Sylvilagus; species Sylvilagus floridanus. The sequence goes on along the minus strand of OX463225.1, from coordinate 763,291 downwards.
GTCGGCAGAGCCGCGTCCCAGGCTCTGCAGAGGCCTCGGAGGGAGGAGGGGCTCATGGCTGCTGGTCGCGAAGCAGCCTGGGGCTGAAACCTCAGACAGCACACGCGATGCAGTGCGCGCGCTCGCCAAACACACGAGACACACACACAGGCACACGCGATACAGTACACACTCGCCATCCAAACACACACAAGCACATGGGACACGCAGGCCGTGGCAGCACCTGACAGACGTGAGCAGAGCTGACGCCGCTGCGTGGTCTTGGGAAGATGTTCTGATAGTCCCACTTCTCTCCAAACTGCAATTTTCCCCGCTCAGGAAATCACATGGACAGATTTCCTGTCCAGGGCCAGCACTTTCCCATCTTCAAAATCTAAACAGAAATATCCAAGTGGCCTCCGCGGGGCGCGGACGCCCCAGCCTCCGCAGCGGGCCCGAGGCAGGCACCCAGCCCTCACCACCTCTGCCACAGCCCCTCCAGAGGGGAGGGCGTGCGAGGTGCGGAAACCAGGCCTGGCAGAGCCGCGTCTGCAGCGTGCACCGCTCTGGCGCTGTGGTGAGGACAGAAACCACACACGCCGAGGCACAGGTGCCAGTGCACCTCCTCCGCTGGCACGGTGGGACAGCGGGGTGTTCCCACCGAAAACACACCGAGTGACAAAAGGTGCGCAGCAAGGAGTTTATTATTTCTCTCTTAAACGGTGCTGAGAGCCGCTGCCTGCAGTGCCAGCATCCCATGAGGGCGCCAGTTCAACTCCCGCTGCTCCTCTTCTGACCCGGCTCCCTGCTATTCACACACCGGGGGAAGCAGACGGCCCCGAGTGCTCGGGCCCCCGCACCCAGGCGTCCCGGGACGCCCAGAAGAAGCTCCTGGCTTCTGATCAGCCCAGCTCTGGCCGTTGTGGCCACTTGGGGAGTGACCCAGTGGATGGAAGACCTCTCTCTGCTTCCGCTTCTCTCCAACTCTGCCTCTCAAATAAATATTTTTTTAAAAAACAAAAATGTGGCTAAACGGCAGTCAATCCTCAGCACCCCAGAGCAGAGCACAAAAGAGGGCCTTGGGCCACGGGCCCCAGACTGTCCTCACAGAGCAGAGGCCTGGCAGGCCTCCCCCGGAGTCCAGAGCCTGGTCTATGCACGGTTCCTGGCCACACAGTCCTGGGCAGCCCCACCCAGGATTTGGGGAGACTAGGCCAGTAAGGACTCAGCCGGCTCACCCCAGCTAAGAACTTGGTGACAATTTTTCTATTAAAAATAACCTTCCAAAAGAAGTGTTTTAGGCCCAAATGTTAACATTGGTTGAGCATCCCACATGGGCGCCGGTTCCTGTCCCGGCTGATCCTCGTCTGATCCAGCTCCCTGCTAATGCGCCTGGGAAAGCAGTGGAGGGAGGGTGGTCCAGGAAGAAGCTCCTGGCTTTGGATCAGCCCACTTCCGGGTACTGCAGCCATCTGGGGAGTGAACCAACGGATGGAAGACTTCTATGTAAACGCCTCTCAAATCAATCAATAACCTCAAGGAGGGGGAAAACCCAAACAGCTCCCTGGTGCCGACACGCGCCTCAGACCCACGCCGGATCTTGACCTGTGCCCCCGCACACAGGCCACGACGCCTGAGCTGGCCCGAGCACCAGTCCCAGCTCTGCTCAGGCACCGTCACGGAAGGCAGGCTCCGCCCCCGGCATGGCGCAGGCCCATCTCGGCGGCACTCACGCGGCGGGGCTGGTGTGGCCCCCGCTTTGCCGCACTGCTGCCCTCCCTGCCCGTGGTCTGCCACCCGAGGACCGGTCCCCACATCACTTGGCCCAGAGTGAAGAGGCGGCCACCCACGCTCCACCAGGACAACGTCCCCGGGGAAGCGCATGGGGACGGGGCCCCACAGCACCCACTGCGCAGCGACGCCGCTCGCCAGGGGCAGCGTCACGGCCACGTCATCTCAGCTCCAGGAGTGCATCCTGGACCACCCGAGCGGAACAGCGGCTTGAGGAACGTTCTGGAATTCCCAGAGCCTCACAGCCTCGCTGCAAGCTCCTAGCGAGGGCCAGGGAAGCTTCCAGGGTGTGCTGTCTGGAGCAGCAGCAGTCACAGGCCAGAGACACAGACCTGGATCCCAGAGCCGTGCGCCTCAGGGCCTCTCAGGAGTCCGCTGCTCCCAAGGGGGCGTGGACAGGAGCCAGGCCCGGTGTGTGCACCGCATCTGCCCGCAGGGGCCGCCCCGCCCCGGCAGAGTCGCTGCCACCACTCGGGCTCCCCACCCCGGCCGGGGCCTCCCAGGCTTCCTCGGACTCTGCCTCCTCCCTCTGGCCGACGTCCGCGTTGCTTTCTCTCTATGGAAACAGACACAACACACAGCTGGGGCCGCGGCGCACGGACGCCCTCTCCCAGCCTGGGGGCAGCTCCAGGCTGGAGCAGCTGCCCAACTTCCGGGCCGTGGGCAGCAAGGCCACACCCCAGCCCCGCGCAGGGCAGCCCGGCAGTGTCCTGCAGTGCCCCGGCACCTCGGGCAGACACCCGCAAGCCCTGGAGACGCAGGCGCCGACAGCCCTAGGCCCACGCCGGGCAGCGGCTGCGGCTCACGGAGACTAAGCACAGCAAGTGATCGCCGGGGGAGCCCCTCACGCCACCCAGCCGCTCCCGCTGGAGGCTCCAGTCCCCAGAGATGCCCGGGGCGGGGCTGACGGGAACGCGGGGCTCTGCCTCAGCAGCCGGTGACCACCACGACCCGCACAACTCACCGACGGCCAGCCTGCTGACACCCTGACGCTGCTGGATCCACGCAGCCTCCTTCTAACCCAGCGAGAGGCCTGACGGACGGGGCAGGGCTGCCCCAGGGCTGGGGCTCAGGACACGCCCACCCCTGCCAGCACCATTACCAGCAGCTTCAGTGAGGACGGAGCCCAGCTCCCCACCCTCTGCTGACCACTGACCCCCTCCACTGACCACGGCAGGGGCGCTCAGTTCTGCTCCCCACCCTCTGCTGACCACTGACCCCCTCCACTGACCGCGGCAGGGGCACCCGGTTCTGCTCCCCACCCTCTGCTGGGTGCAGGGTGGGGTGACAACCACTGACTCCCTCCACTGACCGCGGCAGGGGCGCCCGGTTCTGCTCCCCACCCTCTGCTGGGTGCAGGGTGGGGTGACCACTGACCCCCTCCACTGACCGCGGCAGGGGCGCCCGGTTCTGCTCCCCACCCTCTGCTGACCACTGACCCCCTCCACTGACCGCGGCAGGGGCGCCCAGTTCTGCTCCCCACCCTCTGCTGACCACTGACCCCCTCCACTGACCGCGGCAGGGGCGCCCGGTTCTGCTCCCCACCCTCTGCTGGGTGCAGGGTGGGGTGACCACTGACCCCCTCCACTGACTGCGGCAGGGGCGCCCGGTTCTGCTCCCCACCCTCTGCTGACCACTGACCCCCTCCACTGACTGCGGCAGGGGCGCCCGGTTCTGCTCCCCACCCTCTGCTGACCACTGACCCCCTCCACTGACCGCGGCAGGGGCGCCCGGTTCTGCTCCCCACCCTCTGCTGGGTGCAGGGTGGGGTGACGACCACTGACCCCCTCCACTGACCGCGGCAGGGGCGCCCGGTTCTCGTTCTCGCTTCCTGGAGACCTCACAGAGCCTGGCTCCGCGGTCAGCTAGTTTCCCTGAGGTGGGGTGGGGTGCCAGGTGACCTCCAGGAGCAGCCTGTCCTGCTCTGGCCAGAGCACTGCTGCTCAGAGAGGGGCTGAGGTGGTCAGGCTCCCCAGGGAGGACCCAGGGCTGCCCATCCCCAGCAAGAGCACCCAGAGCTCCCCTCTGGACGGCGCGGCATGGAGCGGCTCTCCAAGGACCAGCGTGGTACAGGCCGGGCCGGGCTGTGGGCCCCAGGATCCACAGTGGCTGAGCTGGGCCTCGCGCCCTGGCTGGGGGCCGCTGGGGACTCGACAGCTTTCCACTGGGCCTCCTCTCCTCCCCATACGCACCCCCACCCCCTGCAGCCGGAGGGCCTCAGAGGAAGGCAGGCATTTCCTGCGCCCCCTCCCCCAATTCCCAGCATTCTTGGCAAGCCCAGGAAGACGCCAAGTGAGAACCAAGGAGGGAGCAGGAGTGTGGCCGCAGGGAAGCTGGCACGGGCACACTGCGCGGCTGGGAGAGCAGACGGGGCCTGGGGAAGGCCAGCAGGGTCCCAGCACCGCCAGCCCTCCAGGAGAAGCGGGAGACAGGCGCCCGAGCGGCAGGGAGTTTCCGAAGAACTGCACCGTGAGGTCCACAGGGGACAGGGGAGCCCGGCCCAGCTGGGGCTTCTCTGGCACGCAGGTGCCACACGCACGCCTCTGGGAGCCCCAGCCTTCGGCCCCCAGGCCCTCCCAGTCCCTGTGCCCCTGCAGCTCAGGGAGGAGGAGGTGGTGGAGCAAGGACTCCGCCTGAGCCGGCCCAGACCTCGGCCGCAGCCCCCGCGCCGCGCTCCCACCGGCTGGCTGGTGTCCCCAGGGCTGCTGCCCTCCTAAGGCCCTGTCCTGTTCACGGATGGACCCCGGGACCCCGCACACACCAGGACATGGCAGCTGCTCCACAATCAGTGGCAACCAACAGCAGCCTGGACCCCGGGGTGAGGTAGAAAGCCTGAAGGTCCCCCGGGGCCTGCGGAGGCTGTGTAGCCCAGGCCAGGGGACCCGCCCCAGCACTCAGCCCGGAAACAGCCCCTGTTCCTCCCAACACCCCCGGGGGCCCTGGGAAGAGAATGTGACCTGACACCAGGGCGAGGGCAGCCGAGGCCAAGGCGCCAGGACCTCAGCCTCAGGGCCAGGGCCAGGGCCAGGCTGCCACTCAGACCACAGAGGTGCGAAGGTTGTTGCTGCCGGGCCCGTGGCAGAAGGGTGGATGCAGGGTGTCCCCTCCCGCGAGGGACCGAGCTGGACTCCCCCAGCAGGAGTCGCCTTCCGAACAGGCCTAGGAACCTGTACATTCCACCAGCGGCCCCCGGCCCTCAGCCAGGGCAGTGAGGCCAAGCTGGGCCGGCAGGGCTCTCCCACCCGAGGCCCTGACTGTCCTGCTCAAGCTGTCTGGCCTAGGGCTGGCGCACGGGTGACCAGACTCTACTGCAGCCACACTTTGGGCCATGAGAAGAAAGCAAGGGGGCCCCCGAGATCAAGTGCTGGGCCCTAGTCTGGAACCTCTGCCCAGCAGAGAAATGAGCACCAGGCTGCAGAGCTGGGCCGTGCCTGCCCACTCCGCACAGGGCCAGGGCATGTCTGCCCACTCCGCACGGGTGCACACCCACGGCCAGACCTCCCAGAGGCACCCCTGGGAGTTCAAGTGCCACTGACTGACACTCAACAGCAGGAACTCAACAAGCTTTACTCAAGTCTTTCTCCTTAAACACACAATCGTCAGCACAGTGGGGTGGGCCCCTCCCACAAGCCCTGAACTGCAGGAAGCCTGGCCCCAGTCCTGTACGTGGCGCCACCCCTGAGCGTCGCCTACGCCAAGCCCGCAGTCAGACATGCCCTACGGACACAAGGTTCTGACGCTCGCCTGCCCGCCACCAGCGCAGGTGAGGCACCGCGAGCCAAGGAGACGTGTCGGACGGGATGCAGGCCTGCAGAGGGCACGCCCCTCTTGGCTGCAGCGAGTGGCACCCAGGAAGGACCCCGACGAAGGCAAGGGCCCTCAGAGGGGGCCAGAGGACTCTGGGGGGGGGGGCAGAGTCCTTGCAGCCCACAGCTGCGCCCCAAGGCCGGGGAGCACCAGACACTCTCCTGGCTCAGCCACCCTAGGGGCCCTGGCCTGGGGGCAGCTGCCTGTCTTCAGCCCTGCGCCCAGTCCTTCCTCGAGAGACCTGACAGCAGCACACCTGCTTGAATTTTTTTCAGTTTGAAGAGTTAGAGACAGAGAGATCTTCCATCCACTGGCTCACTCCCTACATGGCTGAATGGCCAGGGTTGGGCCAGGCCAAAGCCAGAGCCAGGAGCTTCTTTCAGGCCTCCTGCGAGGGTGCAGGGGTCCAAGCGTTTGTACCGTCCTCCGCTGCTTTCCTAGGCCATTAGCAGGGAGCTGCATCAGAAGTGCGGCAGCTGGGACTCGAACCGGTGCCCACGTGGGATGGCGGTGGTTGACCCTGCTACGCCATGGCACAGGCCCCATGCAGGTGAACTCCTAAGAGTGGGGGGTGGCCTGCCTGCCCCAGGCCCCACAAGTGCAGGTGGAGGTGGCCCGCGGATGCTTCCTTCTGCGATGCTCGCTGCACGGGGTGACCAGGACCTGGACCCGGGCCCCATCTGGGCTCTGGGCCGAACTCCTGAGACCCAGGCAGAGGTTTCTTCCCAGCCCAGGAACAGCGGAGAACCACAGGTGCCACTCGATCCCTAAAACCCTGAGAGGCCGTCAGGCTGGGGCCCCACCCGCCAACTCCCCTCTAGGCACTGGGCCAGGCTGGAGGGCACCGCTGAGGGCCGGGGGCACTGACTGGGGCTGCTTGTCCAGCCCTCGGCAGCCAGGCCCAGGGACTGAGTGAAGGGCAGTGTGTGGCCAGTGTCCCTCCTGCCCTCCGGCCCATGACCTCGAGGTACAGGAAGCTCCGAGCTCACTCGTGGGAGAGCTGCGCGGAGCCTCTGACAAAACGTGAGGAACTGGTCAAGGAGCCCCGAGGCACCACGGCCTCAGGCCGCTGCCCTCCACGCTCAGGACAGGTGGCAGCGGCCTGGAGTCTGTCACCGTCCCTGGTGAAGCTGCAGCGCTGGCATCCCACAGGGCGCCGGTTCAAGTCCCGACTGCTCCACCACCCATCCAGCTTCCTACTAATGGCCTGGGAAAGCAGCAGAGGACGGTCCAAACGCTTGGGCCCCTGCACCCTCACGGGAGACCCGGATGGAGCGCCCGGCTCCTGGTTTCACACTGGCCCAGCGACAGCCATCGCAGCCATCTGGGGAGAAAACCTGCGGATGGAAGACATTTCTCTCCCTCTCTCTGTAACTCTGCCTCTGACAACAAACAAACAAACCCTACTGCATAGGACAGGATGCAGCACAAGGCAGCTCGGGCCCCAGTACGCGGCACTGAACGGCAGGGAGAGGGCCCAAGACAAAGGGCCAGGGGCCAGGGTCAGCTGAGGGCATGGCAGGCCCAGTGGCCACACAGCAGCCGCCTTCACTGAGCCCGTGTCCTCGGGTGCTCTGGGGCCAGGTGACGATTCCACGGCTGCTGAGACAGCTTCCCTGTCTCAGACCCCAGGCCCTGCCGCCTGCCGTTCCCGGGTAGGGGGCAACGTCGGGGGCACTGAGGACTTTGGCCAAGGGGAGGGCGTGGGTGTCCCAGGGGCCGGAGCACACGCAGATTCCCATGGCTTCCCACAGCTCACCGACAAAACGCCAGAACAGCAAGGGCAGACTTCCGGTCACGACCACACACGGCCGATTCACTTTCTCGGAACGGATTCCGCCTGGCGCAGCTCGCGTTCGGCCTCCTCTACCTGTGCCTCTTCCTGACAGCGTTAAGGTCGGGATTTACACGACAGAACCTTCCTGAACTTGGGGGACTTCGGCAATCAGTTCCAAAACAAAGACAGGAACCAGCCACCCCCAGCTCTGGAGGAAGTCAGGAGGGCCCTGCGCCGCGCGGGCGTGGACGGGGCCTCAGGGAGAGCGGCCGGGCTCTGCTACCCGCGAGCGATGCGCACATTTCTGCCTCATCTCTAGCACCACGCTCAAGCTCCTGCACACTTAACCTTGGTGGCTCACAAGCCAGGCCTTTCAGCCGTTTCTAATCCCCTGAAAGGCCTGGCCCGTCTGTGCTGAGGGCAAAGGGTCGTGAGAACGCAAGGGCCCGCAATAAAAATCAGGGCAGTGACCTTTTGACCTGCCCTCTGCAGAGCGTGGGCCTGGAGCGAGGGGTGGCCTGGGGTGGGTGGGCCCCAGCCCGCGCCCCCGCCCCCACCCTGAGCGCCTCAGCTCAGCTCCCCCTGCACCTGCGCAGGCCGGCAAGGCCCCCACCCCCACCCCACAGGAAAAGGAAGCAACAGCAGGCAGACTGGCTCGGCCCAGCCAGGCCCTGCAGGCATTGCCGTGGGGCCCAGGTGCATTGTGGGTGCTGCTCTCTGGAACCCTCCAGGGGCTCTGCGGTCTCGGCACAGAAATGCCAGAGCCCCCTCGCCCGAGAGCCCCCTTGCGGGACAAGGGCCACAGTCCTGGCCTGGGCAAGCCTGGGAGGGCAGGCAAGGGGCCCCAGGCACAGGGCTCAGAGGGACAAAGGCCTGTGTGGGACGAGAGTGGCCAGCACAAAAGGCGAGTCTCCAGGGTCAGCCCAGGGCAGGGCGGCCAGCACGAGCCTCTGAAGGCACTGCTCATCTGAAACCAGGAACATCGCAGGGAGGCCAGGTGGGGCGGGCCCTGGCTCCCGTGAGCCGGAGCCCAGCCGCACGAGGGCCGGGGCCCCCAGGCTTCTGCTCCCCTCAAGACCCGACACCCGCGTCCCAGCCCCCGCGGCACCAGGGGTCTCACAGTCCCAGCCCAGGGTGGCTCAGCTGCCCATGCCAGCCCAGCTGGACAGTCCTGCAAAACGCCTGCTGGACTTCCAACCACCGCAGCTCTGCCAGCCCCAGCCACCCCTCCGCCCCTGCTGCCCGCGAGTCCAGGACCAAAGGAGGGCAGTGGGGAGTGGCCGGCTGGATTCCGTCTGGAGCCGGGACAGCATGAACTTTTCACCTTGGGCGCAGACACCAGAGAAAGGGGAGGCCTGGTGCTGCCTGCCGGAGGCGGGGCCCCTCCAGCCCTCTCAGAGTGTGGATTGCCCGACTTACAGATGCAGCGCAGGGGCCACTGGCCTCGTCCCCCACTGTGACCGCCTGACCGCCCATAAACAGGACAAAGCCCAGGACCCGCGGCCACACCCCCAGGCCCTCCAGGGTCCCACACAGGAGGTTCCTGTGACCTGCATCTCCCAGGCCAACCCACGGCAGACCCAGACTCGGACACGACTGGTCAGCCCACCCACTCTGCACGTGGCGAGAATGGGCCAGGGCACAGCCACCCCTGAGCGCGCTCTGCTCCTGTCCAGAGCCCTGGACTCGCACACAGCCATCACCACTGTCTCCTGGTGCCCACTGCCAGCTCAGAGGGGAAGGAGAGACCTGCCAAGGGCTGGCTGTTTGTGGCACTGCACGCTGGGGCTCACCCCCAGGCCCGCCCCACGCCAGCACCAGGCTCTGGGCAGCAAAGCTCAGTCACAACCGAAGAACCAGCCACGGCCAGAGCAGGGGCGTCCTAGACTACCCCGGCCCCTCACCACCGCACTCTGAGGAACGCCACAGGCAGCTGGCATAGGCACCTGGCAGGGCAGTGCACTCTGGGGCATGCCTGGCACCGTGGTGAGCACCCCACAGGCCCTGCAGAGAGGCCACTTCCCAGCCTGCGCTCGTGCCACCGCAGAACCCACTGTCACAGGCCCATGGTCCCACACTCACTCCACCCCTCTCCCCCGGGGCCGTCCCGCCTGCAGCTGAAGGCATAGGCGAACAGAGAACAGCAGCTGGGCACCGGGTGCTCCTCGAGGCACACATGGCTGTTCCCTCGGCTGCACTTGTGGCCCCGTCCCTCTGCCCTGGGGCCCTTATCCTCTGCAGGAGAACAGAAGCCTCCCCTCTCCACTGAGGCAGAAAATGAGAGCGAACTGGACAGGAGGACGCATCCCGTCCCCTGGCACCAACGAATGCAGCCCCGAGGCTTCCAGGAGTCCCCGGGCACCTGGCCACGCCTCCCCAGGGGCACTGGGGTCTAGGGCCACTCACCTCACCCACACCAGGTGTGTTCCTGGCTGCAGGTCATCCCACGGCCTCCAGGGCAGAATCCGAGGGGTGAGAGACACGAGCGACCGGCCAACAGCGGCGCGGCCACCGGGAAGGAAGCAGCGCTCTGCAGAGGCCCTGCTGGGTCAGCTCTCTCTGCTGCGGGAGCCCCTCTGCTGGGCACCTGGACAAACACCGCCACAGCACCAGGAGCAAGACCCCAGGCCACTCAGGCGATGGCCGGCCCTTGGGGGCCAGCGTGTGACACGGACATCCCGTAGCAACCACCGGTTGAGTCCCAGCTTACGTGCCTGGGGAGGCAGCAGATGGCTCCAGGATGGTGCTCATATGTGGACCCCTGCTGCCCACACAGGAGACCCAGGTGAAGCCCCTGGCCCCCAGCTCCGGCCTGGCCCAGCCCTGCAGCCATTTGGGCAGTGAACCAGCAGATGGTCAGATAACCGCTCTGCCTCTTTGTCTCACTCTGCTTCTGCAACAAATACATAAACCAATCTTGAATCCAGCTGCCGCCAGTGGTAGCTTCAGGTCCAGGCTGCGACCTCTCCCAGGCCTACAGGACACCGCAGGGGCTTCTGCCCTCGGACAGCGTCACCGAGGACCCATGTCCCACAGCGGCACAGGACACAAGGCCCCTGAGCCAACCCTGCCCCTGGCGACACCCAGGCCGCTGTGGCCCCTGAAGCCCCCAGGCCAGCTGCACCCAGACGCAAACTGGAGAGCCCACTGGTACCTCCTCCTCAGAAACGGCCTCCCAGGGGCTTCTGGGGGACGCGCGGCCTGGGACATAGCACTGCCTCAGGCCTGGCCACCCCCACGCCACCCACCAGCCTGAGGGTTCTAGAACGAACAGAGTCTCCCATGGAGAGCTCTGTCTCCCCACAAGGTCACAGCAGCCCCCCTCCCAGCTCAGGCCCGGACCACCAGGCACAAGCCGCCCCTGCTCCCTCTCAAAGGGGTCACACTGCCTGGGATATTTTTTTCTTTGCAAACAAACCAAAAATGTCAATTTCTCCTCGGCTGAAGCTGGATTCTGAGTGGCACTTGGTGGTCCCCCAGCGAACGCCGTGTTCCCGCAGATGTGACGGACACCAGGCTTGTCACACAACCAGCTCCACGCTGGCTAGAGGCGGGCGCCCGCCTGAATAGTCAAAATCACAGCACTTTGTTCACAATGAATTCCGGCTAAAACTGAAGAGGCGGTAATGAAGATGTTAACAAAGCGAATTTAACGTCGCCAAATTGCTGCTCAAGGAAACCACAGCTCACAACGGATGTGCCAGTCAGCAGCACGGCGCAGCCATCCTCCGCAACCTGCTGTGGCGGGGCTGGGGGCTCACTCACCTTCCTCCGCGGGACGCCCTCTCCCCAGCCCCCCTAGCCCCAGGCCAGTCCTCCAAGCCCCCCCCCCCCCCGCGCTTTTGCTCTCTGTGTTTTCTTCTCTGAAGAGGCTGCTTAAATGGAGAAGCCGGGGTCCCCGGAGAATGCGACTGACCAGGAGAGGGGACAGCGTGCGGCAGGGACACGGGGAGCGGAGCCCTGACTCCCGCAGCTTGCTGGGGTGTTGGGGGGGGCAACCGGGCAGGACGCAGCCTACACCCAATCTGAGTTGGAGCTGAGGACGCTGCTGGGGAGACGGACGTGGCCGGGGGTCACTGGATGGGCAGAGGGGGTCCCTCGAGAACACAGCAGAACCCAGAGCAGTGCCGGGACAGAATCACCCAGCAGAGGGACCAGGCCTGGGGCTGGCACCCAACCAGGAGCAGCCGCTGTCTGCACCTGGCCGACGGCAAACCGCCACATCCCGAGCACGGGGCCTGGCACAGGCTCTGCGGCAAGAATGGGGAAGAATCAGCCCTGGACGGGGTGCTGCTCCGGACCCACCCTAAAAACAACAGGCGCAAGACCCAGAAGGATCAAAGTCTCCAGGCAACACCCAGGAAGGCCGGCGCGCGCACTCAGCACCCAGGAAGCGAGCTTCAGAGTGTGCGGCACCAAGGGAATGGCCGCCACCATGAAGAGAACCCGCAACTGTAATGGACCAGGACCGGCACAACCACGTTCTGCATACTCCATCGGGCGGGGGGCGGCCGCAGCCAGGGTACCACCTGTGTCCACCCGCCTCCGGCTCGGGACCCCACCGTGGGAGGCAGCAGGGACCTCTGAAGGCCACTGGAGAGGCCCAAAGTCCCAGGCTGCCTCCCAGCTTCAGCCTGGCCCAGCCCTCGGGGTCGCAGGTATTTGGGGACTAAGCCAGCTCTCTGCTTTTGAAATTAAAAATAACGTATTTAAAAATTAAAGAAGGAACTACTGCTCTGAAAAGTAAAATAAATCGAAATACATGAAAAATGGAATTAAAGAATAAGTTTTTATAAGATTTATTTATTTATTGGAATGTCAGAGTTACAGAGAGAGAGAGAGAGAGAGAGGTCTTCCATCTGCTGGTTCACTCTCCAGGTGGCCGGAATGGCTGGAGCTGAGCTGAGCGGATCTGAAGCCAGGAGCCAGGAGCCTCTTCCAGGTCTCCCATGCGGGTGCAGGGCCCAAGCACTTGGGCCGTCCTCCACTGCACTCCCAGGCCACAGCAGAGAGCTGGATCGGAAGTGGAGCAGCCAGAACTTGAATCAGTGCCCACATGGGATGCCGGCACGACAGGCAGTGCCTTTACCCGCTAGGGCACAGTGAATCAGTTTAAAGACATAGGTTAGGAATAAACGGTGGAAAGAAACATTCCACGCTAAAAGCCGTCCAAAGCAGGGTGGGTGTTTGGCACAAGTATGAGAGGCTTCTCAGGGCTCCCACGTGCCCCACTGCAGGCCTGGTGCCACCCCACAGCTTCCTGCTAATGCACCCTGGGAGGCCCAGGTAAAGCTCCTGGCTCCAGCTCGGCCTGGCTGTTGCTGGCATCTGGAGACTAACTGGGATGAAAGCCTGGCTTTTAAGTAAACAGAAATACAGAATTTTTTTAAAGTCAAAAGAAAACTGGAGCATTAATGTCACAGATTTCAGAGGCGAGAGCGTTGACGGGGTCAGGTGATCAAGCCACCCAACACAGGAAGCCAGGGCCGAGCGTGCAGCGTGCCGCGGGGCCACGCGGGCTCGCACCAGCTGAGCACCGTCCTGGCCGCATGGGCTCCATCAGAGCCCGGGGAGAAAGCTCTCGGGAAAGCACCGCGTCTGGATGTCAACAGCATCACCCACTGAGGAAGACGGGAGAGGGTCAGGAAGAACGGTGAACTGAATGCAATGGAGAGTCGCTGCCGCTGCCGCTGTCCTGAAGTCCGTGGGGCGCCTGGGGCAGGACAGCAACCTCGCCCGGTCCCAACAGGCGAAGGGCGCACACCCAACCCCGCTGACGGCGCTGCTGGCTCCCTCCCCCCTCCGCGTGTACATGTGTGCGCACCCGCACACATCCCTGTGTCGCTCTGCCTTCCAAATAAATCAAGGAAAAACACTTAAAAAAAAGCCTCCAACAAATGCCTCAAGTACTAATTTACAGAAACAGATAAAGGGCAGGGGCCAGCACTGTGGTGCAGCGGGTTAATGCCCTGGCCTGTCGCGCCGGCATCCCATATGGGCGCTGGTTCTAGTCCCAGCTGCTCCACTTCTGATCCAGCTCTCTGCTATGGCCTGGGACAGCAGTGGAAGGTGGCCCAGGTCCTTCGGCCCCTGCACCTGCATGGGAGACCTGGAAGAGGCTCCTGGCTCCTGGCTTCAGATCCGCTCAGCTCAGCTCCAGCCATTCCGGCCACCTGGAGAGTGAACCAGCAGATGGAAGACCTCTCTCTCTCTCTCTCTGTAACTTTTTCAAATAAACCTTAAAAAAAAAAAGAAAGAAAGAAAGAAAAAGGGCAGTCAACCCAAAGTCAGCCAAAGACAAGGACATGCACAGAGATCAACTCTAAATCAATGACAGAAGGAGGAGGAGAAGTAAGAGCATCAAGGAAGCCAACAGCTGACTGAGATCAGACAGCCCACGGGGGCACGCCAGCGGCGGGGGCACGCCAGCGGCGGGGGCACGCCAGCGGCGGGGGCACGCCAGCGGCGGGGGCACGCCAGCGGCGGGGGCACGCCAGCGGCGGGGGCACGCCAGCGGCGAGGGCACGCCAGCGGCGAGGGCCCCGATGGGCGACAAGAGCCGGCCAAGGGGCGGAGCGAGAAGCCGCGGGACCAGACCCGGTCTCCAGCGACGACCTCCATGAAACGCACTGCTGCCGCGTGGCCGTCAGGCGAAGGCTAGAACAGGTGTCTCAGAAATGCTCCCCACGTCACCGAGGCCAGCGTCGCCCCGACACCAAAACCAGACGACGCCACCACATCGGGAAGGTGGAACGCGGCCACAGGCAGCCGAGGTGCTCCGGCACAGACAGGCGGACACTGCACAGAGCACCAGCCAGTGACATTCAGCACACAACTCTGCGAGAACACAGAACCTCGACCGAGGGGCGCGAGTAATTCCCGTGTTAATGAGCCAACAGAGGCACTCGCACTAATGACAATAAAGGCAGAAAAAGCATCCGACAAAATTCAACACTGGCTCCTGCCAGGCACAGAACTGCAGGCTGTCGGCACTGACGGAGCCCAGAGGGGACGCCGCACTGGGGGACTGCAGGCGCCCCAGGATCTGCAGCGGAGGGCGGGCCGGAGACGAGGCGGCAAACTCTCTATTTGCGGGAAACTCCAGTAAGTGGGTTCAGCAAGGCTGCAGGCTGAGCCGAAGATTCGATCGCACTAGCAACTCAGTTACAAACGGAGCTTTAGAACCCAGGGCCGAGCACAACCCAAAGGCAGAGCAGTGCCCAGGGCCTCGGCCAGGAAACTCGACCGTCAGGACGCCAGCACTTCCCAAGTAGACCCACGTCAACAAAATCTCACCAAGATCACTTTTTTCTAAAACTCATGTGGACTTGTGAGAGACCCAGAATAGCCCTGACTGGGCAGGAAAACAATAGGAGCCATCATCGAAGTGCAAGGGTCACTGAAAAGCTGCAGTCACCCAAAGTCACGAGGGGTCAGTGCAGACACAGAGGTGAGCAGCTGAGCCCCCGTGTGGACGACTGAACCCCCGTGTGGACGACTGAACCCCGTGTGGGCGACTGAACCCCGTGTGGGCGACTGAACCCCGTCTGGGTGACTGAGCCTCCGTGTGAACAACTGAACCCCGTGTGGGCGACTGAACCCCGTCTGGGTGACTGAACCCCGTGTGGGCGACTGAACCCCGTGTGGGCGACTGAACCCCGTCTGGGTGACTGAACCCCGTCTGGGTGACTGAACCCCGTCTGGGTGACTGAACCCCGTGTGGGCGACTGAACCCCGTCTGGGTGACTGAACCCCGTCTGGGTGACTGAACCCCGTCTGGGTGACTGAACCCCGTGTGGGCGACTGAACCCCGTCTGGGTGACTGAGCCTCCGTGTGAACAACTGAACCCCGTCTGGGCGACTGAGCCCCATCTGGGTGACTGAACCCCGTCTGGGTGACTGAACCCCGTGTGGGCGACTGAACCCCATCTGGGTGACTGAACCCCGTGTGGGCGACTGAACCCCGTGTGGGCGACTGAACCCCGTCTGGGTGACTGAACCCCGTGTGGGCGACTGAACCCCGTGTGGGCGACTGAACCCCGTCTGGGTGACTGAACCCCGTCTGGGTGACTGAACCCCGTGTGGGCGACTGAACCCCGTGTGGGCGACTGAACCCCGTCTGGGTGACTGAACCCCGTGTGGGCGACTGAACCCCGTGTGGGCGACTGAACCCCGTCTGGGTGACTGAACCCCGTCTGGGTGACTGAACCCCGTGTGGGCGACTGAACCCCGTCTGGGTGACTGAACCCCGTCTGGGTGACTGAACCCCGTCTGGGTGACTGAACCCCGTGTGGGCGACTGAACCCCGTCTGGGTGACTGAGCCTCCGTGTGAACAACTGAACCCCGTGTGGGCGACTGAGCCCCATCTGGGTGACTGAACCCCGTCTGGGTGACTGAACCCCGTGTGGGCGACTGAACCCCATCTGGGTGACTGAACCCCGTGTGGGCGACTGAACCCCGTGTGGGCGACTGAACCCCGTCTGGGTGACTGAACCCCGTCTGGGTGACTGAACCCCGTCTGGGTGACTGAACCCCGTGTGGGCGACTGAACCCCGTCTGGGTGACTGAGCCTCCGTGTGAACAACTGAACCCCGTCTGGGCGACTGAGCCCCATCTGGGTGACTGAACCCCGTCTGGGTGACTGAACCCCGTGTGGGCGACTGAACCCCATCTGGGCGACTGAGCCCCATCTGGGTGACTGAACCCCGTCTGGGTGACTGAACCCCATGTGGGCGACTGAACCCCGTGTGGGCGACTGAACCCCGTGTGGGCGACTGAACCCCGTCTGGGTGACTGAGCCCCTGTGTGGGCGACTGAACCATGTCTGGACGACTGAGCCCACGTGTGGACGACTGAACCCCGTCTGGGCGACTGAGCTCACGTCTGGGAGACTGAGCCCACGTGTGGGAGATTGAGCCCACGTCTGGGAGACTGGCTTCTGACAAAGCCACAGAAAAAATCCTGTGACAAACGAGCCTGGATCTAGATCAGGTACCCAGCGTGAAAATGCACTCGGAACAGATTCAGACATAAACACGAAGCTTCAGGCTGGAGGTGAAGCCGCCCCCTGCGGCACCAGCACCCTGGGGGATGTCAGTTCGAGTCCTCACTGCTCCAGCTCCCACCCAGGTGCCTACTGATGCACTGGGAAGGCAGCAGATGACCCAAGTGCCTGGGCCCCTGCACCCACGCGGGAGACACGACGGAGCCCTGCACCCACGCGATGGAGCTCTGGGCCCCTGCACCCACACGGGAGACACAATGGAGCTCTGGGCCCCTGCACCCACACGGGAGACACGATGGAGCCCTGCACCCACACGGAGACGCGATGGAGCTCTGGGCCCCTGCACCCACACGGGAGACGCGATGGAGCTCTGGGCCCCTGCACCCACACGGGAGACGCGATGGAGCCCTGCACCCACACGAAAGACGCGATGGAGCCCTGCACCCACGTGGAGACGCGATGGAGCCCTGGGCCCACACGGGAGACGCGATAGGGCTCTGGCCCTGGCTCCTGCCTGCACCCACGCGGGAGACGCGATGGGGCTCTGGCCCTGGCTCCTGCCTGCACCCACGCGGGAGACGCGATGGGGCTCTGGCCCTGGCTCCTGCCTGCACCCACGCGGGAGACGCGATGGGGCTCTGGCCCTGGCTCCAGCCTGCACCCACGCGGGAGACGCGATGGGGCTCTGGCCCTGGCTCCTGCCTGCACCCACGCGGGAGACGCGATGGGGCTCTGGCCCTGGCTCCTGCCTGCACCCACGCGGGAGACGCGATGGGGCTCTGGCCCTGGCTCCCGCCTGCACCAGCCCCGGCTGTTCTGGTGTTTGGGGAGTGCCCCAGCAGGTGGAAGCCCTGACTGCCTGCCTGTCTCTTTGACTCTCATTACAATAATAAAACTCCAAGCTATAAAATGTCTAGGAGAAAACAGGAAATAACCTTTGTGACCTTAATTTAGGGAAAGATTTTCCAGTTAGGAAACTGAAGTCCAACCAAGCGGAACTCCCTGAGAAACTGGGCAAGTCAAGAACTTCAAGTTCCATCCTTCAGGGCCGCGCTGTGGCGTTAACACGTGAAGCCGCTGCCTGCAGCGCCGGCATCCCCTGTGGGCGCCAGTTCAAGTCCCGGCTGCTCCACTTCCCATCCAGCTCCCTGCTGTGGCCTGAGGAAGCAGTGGAGGATGGCCCAAGCGCTTGGGCCCCAGCACCCACGTGGGAGACCCGGAAGAAGCTCCTGGCTCCCGGCTTTGAATCAGCACAGCTCCCGCCACTGTTGCCATTTGGGGAGTGACCCAGCGGATGGACGACCTCTCTCCTCTTCTTCTAACTCCGCCTTTCAAATAAATTTTTTTTTAATTACTTTTTTAAAAATTCTGTTCTTCAAAAGATATCAGTGAAAGCAAGAAAGGCAGACAGGGAGGCGCCCTCAGGAGCGCGAGAACCTGTGTCCAGGCTCTGGGCTTCGGACAGCAGCGGCACTGAGCTGGCCACACACAGGATGCACCGGGACTCCAGCCAGGCCCCCGGGCGGGACGGGGCTGTCACACTCACGCGCAGAATCGTCTGCAGCTCTAAACGCCCCAGGGGACAGCAGACACAAACCAGCACCCCCTGGCTGACCCCACAGATCCTTTGTGCCCCAAAGTTTCACCACGCCACTTCTTCCTCAGATCAGCAGCGCGTGGGCTTTCTCCAGCCAGGGCCCGATCCACGCGTCTCACTGCCGCCACCCGAGGTGTCCACACAACAGGTGTGGCTACGCCTCTACACCCTCACTCACCAAGGCGGGTCCAGGCCAGACCTGACCCAGGGCCCATGGATCCGGGGTTCTCCCAGCGGCCGCATCGCCGGGGCTCTCATGACCAACACACTCAGGCCCTCCGAGGCCCCAGGCCCTGAAGCTCTGGGCTGGCCAGGGCGGCTCCCCAAGCACTGGCCTGGTCCAAGCCAAAAGGCACAAGCCCACGGGACACTGCCAGCGGGAGGGGGGATCAGTGAGCGAGACTCGGGGGCACGGGCGCCCTCTCACCCACGGCTCCTGCTGCCGCTGCCCAACTCGGACTTCAATCCCTCCCACACACGTTCTAACACGCCTCTGTTCCCTCTTTTTCCCTGGGATGGAAAGGAACGCACACAAAAAGATCGTCCCAGGAACCAACAGAAAGCCCAGGCCCCAGCCCCAAAGCGTCCGACGGGGAAGCAGAGGAGCCGGCAGGTCAGGCTGCAGGCCGGCAGCCCTGCGAGCGTGGGTTAAGGCCCCCGGCGGCTCCACTTCCAGTCCAGCTCCCCGCTCGGGCCTCAGAAAGCAGAAGACGGCCCAAGCGCTCGGGCTGCTGCCTTCCAGAGGCGAGACCAGGACGGAGCTCCTGCCCGGCCCGGCCCGGGCTCCTGGCTCCTGGCTCCGGCCCTGGCTCCTGGCTCCGGCCCTGGCCACTGCAGCCTTCTGGGGAGTGAACCAGTGGACGGAAGAGCAATCTCCACCCCATCCCCCGCCCCTAACTCTGCCTTTCAAATAAAATAAATCTTTTAAAAGAGAACTCTCCAGACGGTAACACCAGGCAACCGCGGGGAAAGGGGCCACCAGGTCAACCACAGGAGCCCAGCCGGAAGGGGAGGGGTAGACAGCAAAGAAACGACGTGACCGTCACCCTGGAAACAAGGCTCGAGGCCCGACAGGTGCCGGTGCGGGACCAGGACAGCTCCCCAAGGCACACCCTGCTCAAGAGAGGGCCCAGAGCTCCCAGGGCCAGGGCAGGTCACGGGCACAGCCCCCAGTCAGGCGGCACGGGACGTCTCCACGGGGGGAGTCAGTAGCCCCCCCCAGCCAGCACAGGGTCTGGCAGCAGGCCAAGCACCAGCCACCCAGGCACCATGCGCGTGGCACGCCGTGGTCACCGAGACGGTGATGAACCCCGAAGGGGGCCCCAGGACCCACAGCAGGAAGAGGCACAGCCACTCAAGGCCCAGAGACTCGGGAGCATCAGCAGCGGGAGTGGCCCCTGACCAGAGAGAGCCAGCAGCAGTGAGGACAGAGGCGCGGGGATTCTGGGAAAACCCAGGAGGACCACGACCTCGCAAGGAGAAGTGAGGTCATACACCTTCAGGGCAGAAAGTGGCCCAGACAGGAAGTGAGGTCAGGACACGGAGTGGCTCAAACAGGAAATGAAATCAAGACATAGGCTGTTCCAGACAGGACGTGAGATAAGGACAGGGTGGTTCAAACAGGAAATGGGGTCAGAACAGAGTGTCCCAGACAGGAAGTGAGGGCAGGAGAGCGTGTCCCAGACAGGAAGTGCGGACAGGAGACATGGCTCAATCACGATAGGCACAAAGGACAGACGTGTCAGCCAGGTGCACGGGCACTGGCACAGGTGCCAGGACCAGGCCACGGGGTCCACACAGCTGGGCCAGAGGTCAACAGCAGAGCACCCATCACTCAGAACACGGAGTCGGCCCCGGCCTGACCCCTGTGAGGGACACAGGACAGGAACCCTGATGCCCACGTGTCCACAGATGCCTGCCAGGGGGCATGGCACAGCAGAGGGGCAGTCACCTCCCGGTCACTTAGGCCCCAGTAGCATCGTGGTCCATTGTCTCCATTCTCAGAAACCCCTGGAAACTTACCCAGAGCCCAGGGGCTGCACACCACCTGGGGGCCGACCAGCCCAGAGCCACACCCAACAGCACCAGGGAGAGTCCAACTCAGGGTCCACTTCCCAGGCCTGTGCCCAAAGCCCAGAAGCCAGGAGTTCAGGTCCAACACCACACAGCTGGGGACCCACTGTGTGCAGAGCAGGCCAGCAGGCCAGCAGCCAGCACGCAGTTAAGGTCCAGCGAGAGAATCAAACACTAAGTAAACATAAAGAGGATCTCGAGCTTCGGGGTCTGGGGATCCCCAGGAGCAGGCAGCGTCTCCACGGGACCGCGATCAGCCTGGGGCGCACAGGAGACCTACAGGGCGGAGGCGGAGCCAGGTCCGCCCACCCCTTCCTCAGCATCCACAGCAGGGCACAGGACCCCTCGCACGAGATCTGGACACGAACCAGCGGCCCTCACGGTCAGCGGGAACTCACCTGCAGCAGGGAGCTCGGCACAGGCTGACGCCCGCAGGGAACCGTGGCCTCTGTCCACAGCCGCTCCCAGCGTGGCCACCTCCACAGTAAAGCCAGAGCGCTGGGCAGGGCGTCCACACGGAGCAATGAACGGCTAGGGCTCCGTGGGGCTGTGCTCTGGGGAGCACACAGACCACCAGAGCCAGAGCCGGATCCAGAACTGGAGCCGGAACCGGAGCCGGCCGCGCTTCTGCTCAGGCACTCGCTGCCATCTGTCACCCTGAGCTCCAGTCTCAGGATAACCAGGCCACGCCTCCCCGGCTCCCCCAGAACACAGGCCACAGCCGCAGCAGCACCCCAGGCCATGCCTCCCCAGGGCCGCAGCCTCCTCCCACACGCACCGGCTGTCACCTCCCCACAGCGCCTGAGGCTGACCTATCAGTGCCGGAGGGGTGCTGGGAATGGCTGTGGGGCGGAGGCAAGGCGCCCGAGGGAGGCTGGCGTGTGCGCGAGGATGGCCAGCGCAGCTGGGCGACGCAGACGTTCCACTCCCTCCGATGCCCACAGGACCCTGCCCAGAGGCTCCCAAGCACCCTCTCCCCTTCGCCATCTCGCTGGGGTGCAGGCAAAGGGTGAAAAGAAACAGACCGCTCTCAGGGCAGATTCCAGAGACCCCTGAGGCCTGGAGACCCCGCTTTCTCCAGGACCCCCACTCTGGTCGACGTGGCTGCAGCCCACACCTGTGTGTGGGGACACTGCACCTGCAGCTAGGCCAATTCAGTCAGATCACATCAGGAAACGCGCATCCAACCCAGCCATTCTCTCTCCTCGTAAGGTCACTGTGTCCACTCCCCTGCCCTGGCCCTGGAGGAGCCCACACCGACCCGGGAGCAGCTGTGGAGGCACTGGCCCAGTCCTCCAGGGGCCACAGGTCGGGGTCGGGTGGCCGTCCCTTCCTCCAAGTCCAGCTCTCTTCAGGCACTGAACCCCGAGCCACATGCTCTTGTGTGAGGCCGTGGCGCTCTCCCGTGGTCAGCTGCTCCATGTGAGGCCGTGAGGCTGTCCCGTGGTCAGCTGCTCCGTGTGAGGCCGTGGGGCTGTCCCGTGGTCAGCTGCTCCGTGTGAGGCCGTGAGGCTGTCCCGTGGTCAGCTGCTCCGTGTGAGGCCGTGGGGCTGTCCCGTGGTCAGCTGCTCCATGTGAGGCCGTGGCGCTGTCCCGTAGTCAGCTGCTCCGTGTGAGGCCGTGGCGCTGTCCCGTGGTCAGCTGCTCCGTGTGAGGCCGTGGGGCTGTCCCGTGGTCAGCTGCTCCGTGTGAGGCCGTGGGGCTGTCCCGTGGTCAGCTGCTCCATGTGAGGCCGTGGCGCTGTCCCGTAGTCAGCTGCTCCGTGTGAGGCCGTGGCGCTGTCCCGTGGTCAGCTGCTCCGTGTGAGGCCGTGGGGCTGTCCCATGGTCAGCTGCTCCGTGTGAGGCCGTGGGGCTGTCCCGTGGTCAGCTGCTCCGTGTGAGGCCGTGGGGCTGTCCCGTGGTCAGCTGCTCCATGTGAGGCCGTGAGGCTGTCCCGTGGTCAGCTGCTCCGTGTGAGGCTGTGGCGCTGTCCCGTGGTCAGCTGCTCCGTGTGAGGCCGTGGGGCTGTCCCGTGGTCAGCTGCTCCGTGTGAGGCCGTGGGGCTGTCCCATGGTCAGCTGCTCCGTGTGAGGCCGTGGGGCTGTCCCGTGGTCAGCTGCTCCGTGTGAGGCCGTGAGGCTGTCCCGTGGTCAGCTGCTCCGTGTGAGGCCGTGGGGCTGTCCCGTGGTCAGCTGCTCCGTGTGAGGCCGTGAGGCTGTCCCGTGGTCAGCTGCTCCGTGTGAGGCCGTGGCGCTGTCCCGTGGTCAGCTGCTCCGTGTGAGGCCGTGGGGCTGTCCCGTGGTCAGCTACTCCAACAGGTGAAACCTCTGGCAGGCAAAAAACACCCAAAGACGAGGGGGGTCCCTGCAAGCAGCTCCCTTGGGGACACAGGGACAGGGCTCCGTGAGCCAGGCGCCTGGGAATCCAGTGAGGAGCGGACAAGCCACCGGACAGCACTCGGCAGCGGGGCAAACGCTGCTCTGTAACCAGAACTCAGAGGGGACGGGAAGGACGGCCGGCCGGGGCGTCGCCGTGCGACAATGGTGCCACCACACGGCAGGAAGATGGCAGGAGAGGGAACACCACCTCACGCCACAGCCCCTGGCTCAGGCAGGTCACATGGACAGACAGGGAACAGACAGGGTCTACAGTCTCCCCAGGGTCACTCACTAATCACCAAGGACAGCGGCCAAAACGCCTCCAGGGGCACAAGTCACCGACCCCTGCACAGACAGGCACGCAGGGGCCGCCGGGCGGCAAGGAGCTCAGGAGAAGTCAGCGGCGCACACGCGGGTCCTGGGCGAAAGCACACGGCTGAGGCAGGCCCAGGCGGGGCCCGGTCCTGTCTCCAGGGGAGGACCCCCGTGCAACAGGCTCATCTGAAAGTCAGAGAACAATCAGGGAGGGGCCCGGGGCTGTGGCCCAGTGTGAGGACAGAGGACCACGTGCGGGTCGGTCAGTGCCCTGACCCAGGACACAGCCGGCGCTGCCTCCACACCGAACGGCACTTCTCAGCCGTGACCCCGAGTGCGAACACGGAGCTCCACGCCGCCAGGATCCCCACCCGCCCTGCGCCACGACCTGGGGGCAGGCGGGAGGCCTCCTCCGGCCTCTTCTCCGGGCTCCTGCGCCTAAGCGTTCCGTCTGGACAACAGCAAACAGGAACCTGCACCCCGGCTGGGTCCCGACGCCGCATTCTCTGGAAACTCTGTCTGATAAGAATCAGCCCCAGGGCCTGTGTGGTTGCCCGTGCGCCTGGGCAGTACACGTCCTCTGACGGCTGTTCCGCTCCCAACGCTAACACGTCTGCGAGCCAGCCAAGGTCGGCCCCAGTGCTGTGGCTCCGGTGTGGGAGGCCCAGATGGAGCTCCTGGCTCCCGGCTTCAGCCTGGCCCAGACCTGGCTGTTGTGGCCATTTAGGGAGTGAACCAGCAGGTGCGTGAAAGATCTCTCTCTCCCCCTCTCTATGCCTTTCAAATAAGCAAATCTCAAAAAAATAAAAATTTCCCCAGGGTCAGCCTCCCCGACTCATAAGGCTACAAGCGAGAAGCTGGTCACCGTGGACTGCTCACAAAACCACAGCTGAGGAGTTGTCCACACAGCGGCAGCTCGGAGCCGCAGCCCACAGGCCTCACCTGGTGTGGGGGATCCCACAGGAGTGTAACAGTGACAGAGCAAAAAGAAAGAAAAAAACAAAACTGAAATGGAGTGACTTAAGCTAAGGCCGCTAAGCATCCAGAACTGCCCAGACCGTCTTTCAGACACAGGTGGTGAGGCCTGGGGACGTCACGCGCAAGCAGCAGCCAACCAGCTGGCTACCACGACTTCACCCACACGGCTGCACCGTGACCCGCCACACCGAGACCCCACACACCACTGGTCACCCCGACACCAGGGCCGAGACCCCACACACCACTGGTCCCCGACACCAGGGCCGAGACCCCACACACCACTGGTCACCCCGACACCAGGGCCAAGACCCCACACACCACCCACTGGTCACCCCGACACCAGGGCCAAGACCCCACACACCACCCACTGGTCCCCGACACCAGGGCTGAGACCCCACACACCACCCACTGGTCACCCCGACACCAGGGCCGAGACCCCACACACCACTGGTCACCCCGACACCAGGGCCGAGACCCCACACACCACCCACTGGTCGCCCCAACACCAGGGCCGAGACCCCACACACCACTGGTCACCCCGACACCAGGGCCGAGACCCCACACACCACTGGTCACCCCAACACCACGGCCGAGACCCCACACACCACCCACTGGTCACCCCGATACCAGGGCCGAGACCCCACACACCACTGGTCCCCGACACCAGGGCCGAGACCCCACACACCACCCACTGGTCACCCCGACACCATGGCCGAGACCACACACACCACCCACTGGTCACCCCGACACCAGGGCCGAGACCCCACACACCACTGGTCACCCCGACACCAGGGCCGAGACCCCACACACCACTGGTCCCCGACACCAGGGCCGAGACCCCACACACCACTGGTCGCCCCGACACCAGGGCTGAGACCCCACACACCACCCACTGGTCACCCCGACACCAGGGCCCAGACCCCACACACCACCCACTGGTCACCCCAACACCAGGGCCAAGACCCCACACACCACCCACTGGTCACCCCGACACCAGGGCTGAGACCCCACACACCACTGGTCCCCGACACCAGGGCCGAGACCCCACACACCACTGGTCCCCGACACCAGGGCTGAGACCCCACACACCAGTGGTCGCCCCGACACCAGGGCCCAGAGAGGATGAGCTGTGGATGGCGGCCCCTACCCCAGGAGGGGTAGAAAGCCTCACTGCTCTCCATGCCCTCAGGGACCGCGGCTCAGGGCGAGTGACAGCTGGGTGGACCCGCCTCATCTGGCTGAAACCCTGCCTGAGTCTTCGCTGACCAAAACTCCGCTCGCCACTCCCTGCAGCCAACCTCGCCTGGACGGCCCAGCCGCTGCTGCAGCTGACAACGGAGCTGGACTGGACTTCTCATCGGTGACCTCTCCAACTGCCCAGGGCGCCAGTCACCCCACGACCCTGCCCGTAAGTGACCGTGCTGAGATCCATCTCTCCGATAGAACGGAGACTCTGGACTCTGGTCGCTGGACTCTGACTTCCGTGACCGTGACACAGCCCTGAGAGAGCAGCCCTTAGCCGTGAGTGAGCAGGTGGACCACGCTTCTCCTGCTTCGCGCTTACTGCTACTGCTGGACACATTCAGACTGCCTTCCTCCTAGATGTGTGACACGACCTGTGGCTGATGTGCTGAGTGAGACTGAACTTTAAATGCGTGCACTGACTATATATTGAGTGGTACGAACAGTAAGTCGACTCGCGATTCAGTGTGATTCTTCCCGTGCTCTGAACGCATTAGCCTCGCTGAGCTGTGTGACGAGTGATGCTCAGGACACCTGGGCACCAGCACACACGCCCACACCCAGCCTGCACGTGGGGCCCTCAGCCACGACGGGCCCCTAACACCAAGACCCAAGTCAGATGCACACACTCCTGTCTAACCAAGGACACCACACAGGGACATGGGCGGGACCCTCAGAGATGGCCCAAGAGTCAACACCACGCAACGCCCCGCCTGCCCTGGCCGCACCGTCACAGCACCGGCTGTGGGCACGGTCCTGGAGCTCAGTGTGGCGGGGCGCTCAACACTCCTATCCTCCCTTACGGACCCGAAACCAGGAAGTGATGACCTCAGAGCGGAGGGACCCAAGCCGAGGTCTGGGCCCAGCCAGCTGGTCTGAGGGTGCGTGCCAGGGCTAGCGCTGTGGCGCGGGAGGCAGGACGGCAGCAACACCCGTGGAAGCACCAGTTTGATGGCTGCTCCGCTTCCGATCCAGCTCCCCAATGGCCTGGGAAAGCATCTGAAGATGGCCCAGGTGCTCAGGGCCCTGCACCCGCGTGGGAGACGCGGACGGAGCTCTGGGCTCCTAGCTTTAGCCTGGCCCAGCCCCAGCCGTTGTGGCCACTGGAGACTGAACCAGTGGATGGAAGATCTAATCCCGCCTTCCAGATAAATAAATAAGTCTGAGAATAAATGAAAGACTAGGGGCCCCCGCCCCGCCCCGAGCAGGACACACACAGGCCAGGCTGGAGTTGGCGCGGGTGCCAGCGCTCTGGCCCCAGGTGAGAGGGGTGGCGCAGGGCGGGTGGGGATCCTGGCGGCGTGGAGCTCCGTGCTTGCACTCGGGGTCACGGCTGAGAAGTGCCATTCGGTGTGGAGGAGGCGCCGGCTGTGTCCTGGGTCAGGGCACTGACCGACCCGCACGTGGTCCTCTGTCCTCACACTGGGCCACAGGGACTGCCGGATCTTTCTTTAGACCCGCTTATAAAGGGCTACCCGCCCGGCCTGGGTCAGCGCTGGCCACCCCCCACCCCTCGGCCCAGGCCGGCCTTTGGAATCTGGCCAGTGGCGTCCCCCCCCCACAGGCAGGAGCCCCCAGCAGTGTCTGCAAAACAAAAGCAGGGACCCCCTCTCCAGAGCCATGGGGGGGCTGCCCTCACACCCAGCCCCCCTCATGAATATTCAACAGTAAGACAGCGCCTGACAAAAGAGTAGAGCGGCCACCTCAATGACCACCTGCAGGCTTGGTGCAGCGGCCGCCCAGACAGGCAGCTGGCCAGACCTGCCAGGCTGCTCACAGCCACGGTCATGCACACTCACCTCCCCACGGGGGTCAGGTGGACCGGCAGGGAGGGGCAGGGCCCTTGGTCAGCTTCTACCTGAGCCAGCCAGGAGAAAGGGAGGCCCTGGGGCTCCTCTGCTCCTCCCCTGGGGGAAAGCCAAGGTGAGGCCAGGCCATCAGGAAGCCCCTTCCCCCCCACCCCGCAGCTGCACCCCAAGCCACAGAGACGCTGCTAGGGGCTGCGGTGGAAACAGCGTCTTGCCCTGGGTCCGCGAGGCCAACCACACACGGCCAGCGCAGACTGGAGGGAAGCGCCGCGCGTGGTCCATCCTTTGTCTAGCAAGAGCTCCCCCCAGAATCCAGCTGGACCAGGTGCAAGCCCGGCCCTCCCGCACAGGCCCAGACACACTCCTCTGCAGGGTCCCGCCTGCCACACGCAGCTGGGGCCCACAGGCCAGGCACACAGTAGGTGAGCATAACCCACAG
Source organism: Sylvilagus floridanus (assembly GCA_949820135.1). Lineage (NCBI taxonomy): Eukaryota > Metazoa > Chordata > Mammalia > Lagomorpha > Leporidae > Sylvilagus > Sylvilagus floridanus. Next base: position 736,121 of record OX463225.1, on the reverse strand, counting down.
CTGCACAGGACGGCAAGCTCTGGGGGCCCGGTGGTCCGGGCACAGCCTCCGTCCAGGGTCAGGGGCACAGAACTGCAGAGGCAGACGGCGCAGACACAGAGAACAGAGGGCAGGAGGGACACACAGGCCAGGCGGCCAGGAGACACTGAGAGCTCCCGAGAACAGGACCGCACCTGACCGGACACCCCAGGGAGCAGGGCTTCTCCAGAGGAGGACGACAAAGGTCCTCGCAGACCACCTCCCAGAGCCACCCCCAGAATAAATACTAACAGTGTCAGCTCCCACAGGCACTGCTGGTGGGAAGCTGAGTGCCATAGCCCCTGAGGAAAACCCGGCAACTCCACAGCCGGGCACACGCACCAGAGGACGGACGCCAGGGCCATCCATGCACCCACATCCACAGCAGCATCACGCAGGCGGGTGGCACCTGCACACAGGGGCCCAGCACCCAGACGCGGGACGGAATGAGACCCTGCCACGGGCTGCAACGCGGGTGAACCACAACACTAGGCTCCACGGAACACGCCGTGACACACGTCGACACGCACGCACACACTGTGTGACTGCACGGACGGGAGACGCCTCGAGCAGGAAGCGGAAGGGGCGGGCTCAGGGAGGGGCGAGGCTGCGCCCTGCAAACCCGCACCCCGCAGCCGGCCTGCTGACGGGCACCCTGGGCAGCAGCAAGGACTGGCCCAGCACTGGGGCCCTTGCATCCACCTGGGAGACCCGGATGGAGTTTCCGGCTCCAGACTGGTCTGGTCCAGCTCCGGCTGTTGTGGGCATCCAGGAAGCAAACCAGTGGACAGAAGACCTCTCTAGCCTTGTCATTCTGCCTTTCAAATAAACAACCTTAAAAAGTGAACGTAATTAGTGCCACTGACCTGCGTGCTTCCACGGGGATTTAGGTGGTAAAATTTTATAGGACGTGGCCGGTGCCGTGGCTCAACAGGCTAATCCTCCGCCTTGCGGCGCCGGCACACCGGGTTCTAGTCCTGGTCGGGGCGCCGGATCCTGTCCCGGTTGCCCCTCTTCCAGGCCAGCCCTCTGCTATGGCCCGGGAGTGCAGTGGAGGATGGCCCAAGTGCTTGGGCCCTGCACCCCATGGGAGACCAGGGAAAAAGCACCTAGCACCTGGCTCCTGCTATCGGATCAGCGCGGTGCGCCAGCCGCAGCGCGCCGTCCACGGCAGCCATTGGAGGGTGAACCAACGGCAAAGGAAGACCTTTCTCTCTGTCTCTCTCTCTCACTGTCCACTCTGCCTGTCAAAAAAAAAAAAATTTATAGGACGTGTCTTTTGCTACCATTAAAAATATGCTCAAGGCAAATTAACTAAAAACAGAGTAGACGAAGAAAATCAAATGAAAGTAAGATTTTTGCATCCTGCAAATTAACAAAGATATTTTAGACAGCAGAATCTTGGGGTTATGAGGAGGCAGGAAAACGTGGAGCAGCTGGAAGATCTGTTGTCCTGCCTTTCAAACAAATGATCTTTTCAAACAAGGAGGCTGGGCCAGTGCCGTGGCACCACAGGGTAAGGCGCCGCCTGCGATGCTGGCGGCCCCGCGCGCCGGTGCACGTCCTGGCTGCCCGCTTCGGGCCCAGCTCCCCAATGTCCTGAGGAAGCAGCAGCAACAAAGTGCTTGGCACCTGCGCCCATGTAGGAGACGGGCTCCGGGCTGCTGGCTTCGGCCTGGCCCAGCCCTGGCCACTGTGGCCATCTGGGGAGTGACCAGCGGATGGAAGATCGCTGTCTCTCTCTCTCTGTCATTCTGCCTTTCAAACAAATAAAACTTTAAAAAAAATTTAAAGAGTGACAGAGATTGATCTTCCCTGCTGGTTCCTGTCACTGGTGGCAACGGCCAGGGCTGGGCCTGAAGCCAGGAGCTTCTTCCAGGTCTCCCGTGCGGGTGCAGGGCCCAGGCCCTTGGGCCATCTTCCACTGCTTTTTCCGGGCCACAGCAGGGAACTGGATCAGAAGAGGAGAAGCCGGGACACGATCTGACGCCCACATGGGATGGGGGCATTGTACGTGGAGGCTTTACCGGCTACGTCACAACGGTGGCCCCTGACCTGGGACAGCAGTGGAGAGTGACCCAAGTGCTCAGGCCCCTGCACCCCATGCGGAATGCCTGGGCGGAACCCCCAGACGTCGTGGCCATCTGGGGAGTGGACCAGTGAATGGAACTCTCTCTCTGACTCTGCCTTTCAAATAAATAAATAAATAAATCTTTCTAAAAAGCCGTGTGGCTGGCGCTGGCGCTGAGGGAAGAGGGCTGAGCGGCCCTGCGACCTGGCACCTGTGCGGAAGCTGCTGGCTCCAGCCCAGGTGGCTCCACTTTGTGTCCAGGGAAACCGGGGCGGTCTCCTGGCTCCTCGCTCCATTGCAGCCATCACTGGACGGAAGACCTTTCTCTCAGTCTCTCTCTCTATGGCTCCGCCTCTCAAATAAATACTTTAAAAACACAAATTACAGCCCCCTGGCTGCTGGGGGCCCAGGCATGTCAGCGATCTCGCAACATCAGCTGCTGTGGGCCTGAGACCCGTGTTAAAGGCCACAGACATGGTCAGGCCCCGACCTCACAGCAGTGGGAGACGAGCCCTCCTGGCTGGTGCCTGGCAGAGGGGCAGGGAACCCAGCACCGGTGGCCTCGCCTCCAGGGACCCCCAGCCTCCCGGTTCTCTGCCTTGGCGTCCTCCAAGTTCAACCAGAAAACACCAGAGGCCACGTGGGGGGGGCAACCCCAGGGCTTCTGCAAACCCCTCGCCTGAGGGGCACCCTGGGGTCTGCTCCCGGCCCTGGGAGGACAGGAGGCACCAGGCCTCAAACCTTCACGGCATCACGGTGGCTTGGGAGGATGCTCCCAACTGCAGCTTCCTGCCCGCGCTCGCCCTGGGAGGCAGCAGACTGAGCTCTGGGCTCCTGGCCTCCACCCAGCCCGAACTCCCGGGCATCTGGGAGGAAGCCACCCACCCTCCGTGATTCCAGGTACCACCGCGCTCACCCGGCTCATCTGACAGGGAGTCCAGGAGTCTGCGCTGCCTCTCCACCCCCGGGGACCTCAAGGGACACCCGCGAGGACACAACGCCTCATGGCCACCATCAGCTGGCCCGTCACCAGGGACAACCCCAGCCCTTCAGTCCCACGGCATTCAACAGAGCCCCGCACCTCAAAACCCACCGACTCCTTTCACAGTGGCCCTGGATGGGCCCAGGAACCCCTGTCCAGAGGCCCAAACCTGAGTCTCGTCCCTGGGCCCACTGCCCACACGATGTCCCCACGGGGCACCAGGGCACCCGCACAGCACGCCGCTGTGGGAAGTTCCCGGCCACAGCCGTGTCTCCAAGGCTACTCTGAGAAGCTGGCCAGAGTGGAGCGAGGCCACCCTCGGACCCTGCTTCAGGGGGCCTGGGAAACCCAGGCTTCTGCTCATCTCTTCATTGCCAAAGGGGCCACAATGTACGTAAAGCTGTTCAGATGAGAGTTAAGATATCGTCTACACTAGATACAGTATTGTCTACACTACAGTAAGTCTCATCAGGCCCCCCGGGGGGGGCACTAAAACCACAAGGGATCTCCCCACCCACACACCTGGCGATGTCCCACAGCAGCAGCCAGCAGCCCAGTTAAACTGTCACCCCCAGGAACCACCCCACCCGCACGGGGACACCCTGGCAGGGCCCCTCACCACCCATGTCCACACATGTCCCCAGGCTGGGCTCGGTGACTGCCCTCCTAGGGGGCCCTTCCTGCAGGACATGCCCCCCAGGCCATGAGGGCGGCTCCCCCACCCCACCCCGGGGACCCCAGGCCAGGGCTGAGGCAGGTCCCGGCTGCCGCCCGTCCTCGGGCAACCCTGGGAGCGCCCTGCTGTCACGGCTCCGAGGACTTCATAAATGGAGACAAAACCCACCAGGGTCAGGCAAGCTGGGTGACACTTACTGAGCACAAGGATGTTAAAAAAAAATCACAGTTTTGATAGTTCTGCAAAAAAAAACTTAGCAAATTTACAACAAAACTGTCAAGTAATTAAGGCAAGGCACTTCACACATGAACTTAAACTGCTAATTAAAATCCCCTCGCTTAATTGACTACATTTGCATATCACTCAACTTGGATGCGGGAGGAGGCAGGTGAGGTGGATCGGGCGCCAGCGTGGCCGTGGCCCTGGCCGGTGGCACCACAGCACCGAGCAGGGCCCCTCCTGCCAGGTCCGTCCGTGCGTGTGTTCAGGGAGGGCCTGGCCGAGACCTGAGACACCACGGCAGCGGGGGTGGGGTGGGGTCCTGGGCCCAGGGCTCCCACAGGGCCCCTCGTCCAGTCACTGCGGTCACCAGCCCTCAGCACCCCGTGCCCGGCTTCCTGCAGCGCAGTGGCCGCCCCACCCTGCCCACCTGCTCCTCCGCCCAGGGGAGCCAGGGGTCAGAGTCCAGACCCCGCACTCACCTAGACAAACAGGCAGAGTCCCTGGCTTGTCCTCTCTGCAGCCCCAGAGGCCAGGGTGCCCCCCCACCCACAGAGTGAGTGTGCCCCCCACCACACACACAGACCAGGGTGCCCCCCACCTCACACACACTTCAGGGTGGGACAAGACAGGGAAGGAGGTACCCCAGCCACAGGGTGTCAACCCCACTGGGTGCAGGGAGTGGTCAGCACCCAGGGGTCCAGGCAGGGCCACCCCGGGGTGTCCAGTCGGGCCAGAGGCACAAGGAGACACACAGAGGTCTCCTGAGGGCAGGGCCGTGGGGCGGGCAGGCCACAGCCACGCCAAGTAAGATCTGGGCTCTCCGAGCACGGAGGATGCCTCAAGCAAACGTCCTGGGGCCAGCAGGGGAGAGGAGGCCAGCCTCCCACCACACTGACCACTCAGCAGCCCCAAGGGGCAGGGCGCACCAGGCTGTCCGCACGCAGTGCTGACCAGCGGGTCCAGGCAGGCTCCAATCTGGAGGCCCCAGCCCAGGGGCCCGACAGCGTCACCTGCGCTTCCACGGGGCCCCAGTGAGCCTTGTTTCCAAACCAAGGGACCAGGAACCCCGCTCACAGGCGGGGACCCACACTCCACAGGCGGGGACCCACACTCCACAGCGCTCGCAGGCGGGGACCCACACTCCACAGCACTCGCAGGCGGGGACCCACACTCCACAGCACTCGCAGGCGGGGACCCACACTCCACAGCGCTCACAGGCGGGGACCCACACTCCACAGCGCTCACAGGCAGGGACCCACACTCCACAGGCGGGGACCCACACTCCACAGCGCTCACAGGCAGGGACCCACACTCCACAGGCGGGGACCCACACTCCACAGCGCTCACAGGCAGGGACCCACACTCCACAGGCGGGGACCCACACTTCACAGGCGGGGACCCACACTCCACAGGCGGGGACCCACACTCCACAGCGCTCGCAGGCGGGGACCCACACTCCACAGCACTCGCAGGCGGGGACCCACACTCCACAGCACTCGCAGGCGGGGACCCACACTCCACAGCGCTCACAGGCGGGGACCCACACTCCACAGCGCTCACAGGCAGGGACCCACACTCCACAGGCGGGGACCCACACTCCACAGCGCTCACAGGCAGGGACCCACACTCCACAGGCGGGGACCCACACTCCACAGCGCTCACAGGCAGGGACCCACACTCCACAGGCGGGGACCCACACTTCACAGGCGGGGACCCACACTCCACAGGCGGGGACCCACACTCCACAGCGCTCGCAGGCGGGGACCCACACTCCACAGCACTCGCAGGCGGGGACCCACACTCCACAGCACTCGCAGGCGGGGACCCACACTCCACAGCGCTCACAGGCGGGGACCCACACTCCACAGCGCTCACAGGCAGGGACCCACACTCCACAGGCGGGGACCCACACTCCACAGCGCTCACAGGCAGGGACCCACACTCCACAGGCGGGGACCCACACTCCACAGCGCTCACAGGCAGGGACCCACACTCCACAGGCGGGGACCCACACTCCACAGCGCTCGCAGGCGGGGACCCACACTCCACAGCACAAGCAGCGCTGTCCCCAGTCACCCAGGGCACAGTCCACAGAAGGGGCCGGAAGGGGCCGCCACCCTCGGCCTCCCCCAGCGGCTGGACGGGGCACCCCCAGCCCGGGCCAGACACTCACTGGTGCGTCGAAGAAAACAACGTTACCGGGGAGGAGGGGGAGAAGCCCAAACTCTGGTGGGTAAGGTTCCCCCCAAGCCCGGAAGTCAGACGGCCCCCGGGCAGCCCGCAGGGTGGACCCCAACAGCTGGCCCAGGACGCCGAGAGAGGAGCCCCGAGTGGCTCAGGGGCAGGGAGCATGGACAGACACGGGGCACCGGGCGGCCCGGCACAGCTGGGACGCCATCGCTGTCGGCTCCGGTGACTCAGGAGCAGAAGGGCCCCACCAGAGCCCAGGCAGCGCCCGGGCCTCAGCTCAGCTGCGCCGCCTGCCGGGGGCCCTGACCCTTCTGGGCCTGCCGGAATGCCGGCCCGGGCGCCACAGTGCTCTGGAAGAGGCAGCCCAGTGGGCCCAGCAGGAAGCCGGGTTCCTTGCCAGTCGCCAGAGCGCTGGCCGCAGGCCGGGAGGAACGCCAGGCCACGCTTGCCAGCCAAGGGTAGCACTCCAGTGCCTTCCGGGAAGCTTCCCCGGGTCATTCTGAGATCCACTTTGTTCAAAGTCTAACAGGAACAGGGGCACCAAGGAAAAGCCCGGAAGAGCCTCTCACCCCTTCCCCCCCCCCCCCCGGGAGCGGCGAGGCGACTTCAGCCCCCACGGAGTCTCTGGGCGCACATGCATCGCGGCCCGGAACTGGGGACCCAACTGTGACCGTGCCCTACAGCGCCCACCACCCAGCCGGCCTAGCGGGTCTCAGCTGCCGCCCTGCGTCCACCCACGCACGCCATACCGGGCCTCCCCAGGTGTGGCCCGCAGCTGTGAATCCACGAAGCAGACAGAGAAGATGCGAACACCAGCACCGAGACGGAATCCGGGCTGCTCAGGCCCACGCCGAGCCCGGCAGCACGCAGGGCCGCAGTCACCGTGGCGCCCACGGCCCTCCTTCCAGGTTTCACCATCATCCCCCACGACCTCACTCAAAATCCACGCCACCACCGAGAGCAGTCGCTGGCGTGCTGGCGTGCAGGGAGCCGGGGGCGCTCTAGGTGCCACCCACCGAGAGGACAAAGGCGCAAACTCTCTCCAGCATCCTGAGAGCTGACACCCGCCGCGGCTCCCCCGGGGACAAGCCGGGTGCTGCCTGGGGAGTCCTGACGTGGCCTGTCACACAGTAGCACCTGTCCTTAAAGTGAGCAGCGTCCAGGGGCCGGCGGGGAGAGCAGGGGAAGACCTTCTCTGGGCCCCTACAGGCCGGCCCCCGGGAGCAGACTGAAACCCACGCCAGACCGCAAAGACACCGCAAGGAAGAGCTGCCCACCCCACCCGGCCCCGCCCACGCCCCCGCCCCAGCACACAGCCCTCCCAGGCCCCGCCCGGCAGCCAGGGGAGACCCCTAAGGATGAGAGCGCTTCCTCCTTTCGGTTCTCCCAGATCTCAAGGAAATGACCGGCCTCTGTGTTTTGACTCAAAACAAAGCAACTTTTTGAAAACATTTCGGTTGAGGCTTGCACAATCCCTCCCCTGGAAGAGTCCTCCGGCTTTCGCAATCCTTAGAAAGAGACACTACTGCCACCGAGCCCGGCGCCGTGGACACCTCCTGCCAGACAGCCAGGGCGCGGGCCCCGGAACCGCCGCCCGCCGGCGACACCACAGCCCCGGCCCGGGCGGGGCCGCTTCACACTACAGCAGACTTCCTCCTGCTCCACATCCTGTCTGCCGCCGCAGGGGAAGTGCCCAAACGACCTACGCGCGCCCGCCGCGGAGCCGGAGCCGGGGCCGCTCGCCAGGGCTCCCCAAAACACCCTCCCGAGGCCGCGGGGGGCTCGGAGGGAGCGGGCACCTGGAGAGGAGCCCGCCAGCCTGGCACGCGGCCATCGGAGGCTCCTGGAGCAAGGAATCCCCCAGGCAAGCCCAGAGCAGCACCGTGCAGCAAACACGGACCTCGGGCAGCGCCGCCCAGGCGGGGGCGTCCAGGTGGGCACAGCCCCAGACACCGCGGGCAGCCGCTCTCGGACCCGGACTGCAGAGAGGCGGCTGCGTGCGCGGGTTCCTGACGAGGCCCCTTCCCGGACAACGCCAGCCTGAAGGCGCAAAGGTCACCTCCCTGCAGAGGGCTCCTGCGTCCGGCGCACCCTCCTGGACCCCAGCTGGGAGCCACCGTCACCCCCAAACACAGCTGCAGACTCGGGCCGCGCTGGCCAGGAGCAGCAGCCCTCACCCCAGGCAGGAGCCAACACCCAGGATTTGAGACCCACGCAGCCCCCGCCCGCGCCCCCCGGCGCACACTGGCTTTCACGGGAGACCTCCCAAGAACCCGGTGTCTGAAGCACGAAGGGCCCAGAATCCAAACTCGCGTCTGAGAACTTCAGCGAGAGGAGTTGGCTTCTTGGTGGCCCTCGGGAGGGCAGCACGTGGTTCCCTGCGACGCGGCACCCCAGTCGGAGGGCCAGGCAGCTGCCCACGACACAGCGGGAGAGGGCAGACTCAGCCCTGTGTGCGTTCGTCTCGGAACCCCCACGTTAGCACACAACCCTCGGAAACCAACACGCTGCTCGTCCCAGCGTACACACAAGGAAACCGAGGCCACACAGCCACGCAGGGGCAGCGCAGAGCCCACGCGGGCCGGCCCAGCGGCGGCGGGACACTCAGCAGGTCCCTTCATGGGGCCGCCGCTGGACACGGACGGGCATCAGGAAGACCAGCAGCCCTTGCACCCAGACAAGGGACACTGGCCTTGGGACACAGGGTTCTGAGCCCGAGGCCGCATGAGCTCCCTCCAAGCTCGGCTTCACCTGGGGGTGGCCACAGGAACCACGACCCCACCACAGCCAGGCGGCCGGCCCAGCGAGGCGTTAACACCGGGAAAACCAGCAGCCTCTCCACACTCCCAGCACGGGCAGGCCGCGGCCGCGTCCAGCCCCGCCCAACAGCGCCCACACAGAGCTCCCAGACACTGTTCCTTCGACCCTCATCCTCAGCAATCAAACATCTCCACATGCACACACACGTGACAAGAGCAACACACGTCCATGAAAAAGCTGTCAGGAGGCAGGTGGGAGGAGCCCACGGAGGGAGGGGCCATCCCAGGCCACGCCTCCAGGACCTGGGGGTCCAGGCAGCCGCAGGCCCAGTGCCCACCTAGACAGGGACGCCCTCTCTCCACCTGGCACGCACACGTGTCCCGGGGAGATGTGAAGGACCCCGTGGGCAGGGTTCTGGCTGCTGTGCCCGCAGAGCTCGCGAAGGGGCCAGAGTGGCCGAGCAGGTGCCAAAACGGACGCAGGGAGCCCTGTGCGGTGCAGGGACCTCAGCCACAGCCACCCCCAGTGCCCAGGGGGCGGTCTCCCTGGTCAGCAAAGATGCCGCTCAGCCCACCCACCAAGATGCCCAGAGGCCACCATCCTGTCTCCTCCCAGGCAGCACCTGGGCCCTGCCCAGCCTGGGGATGCCAGAACCCAGAACCACAGGGCTCACCGCAGGGGGCTGCAGGGGGGAGAAGTCAGTGACCAGGGCCCTGCAGGCCACACTGCCTGGCCCTCGGGGAAGGCCAGGGAGACAGGAAGACCATAGCCGCACAAGACCCAGAGCTGACACACACAGACACCCACATGCACACACACACGACACACCAAGACACGCATGTACACACACATGCAGACAAAAACACAAGACACACGCGCACATAACCCACATGCATGCACACACGACACACCGAGACACACACGACACACACACGCGCGCACACGTACACACATGCACACACACGCACAGACACGCCCTGCTCAGCCCAGATCCTCTTCCCCGCTCCGCAGCCCCGTGACGTGCGCGCTCCCCGGCGCCCCGCACACGTGGCTTCCTCGGGCCACACGAGCTAGTGGGGGGTGGGCACCCCAAACACAACGGCCGCCGGCAGGCGAGGGGTGCCCGTCACAGCCGCCCCTCTCTCCACACCACGGGGCCTGCCCTCCCCAGGGCCAGGCTGGCTCTGCCCCCGCCTCCAGCCCCTCCTCTCAGCGGCTCTGACACTGGCTGGAGGGGCGCCCAGAGAACCGGGCTGAAACATCTATTCACGGATTCAGAAAAAAAGTTTGATGCAACGGCTGAATTAATGAGGCCTCCCAAGAATAGCTGAGCCAATGCAGCAGTCCATGTGTGCGCTTAAATACGCCTGGTGTCCAAAAGAAAAGTTACCAATGCGGGCGTGGGGGAGGGGTGGGGAGGGTACAGCCCAAAGTCCCCGAGGACCCAGTGAGTAGTTCCGGCGTCGGGGCCCGGGGCCGGCCAGGCCAGAGCCCCCACGCCGGCCTGCGCCTGGCAGGGAGGGGAAGCAGGAAACCAGCCTCGGCCTGGCCCTGGCCCTCCACGGGGGCTCTGGGACTCACTCCCCGGCAGGCCCAGGAGACGCCAAGTCTCGGCCGCGGGCCACCGCAGCCTGGACACCTGGCTGCGTTCTCGCGTTTGTGTCCCAAGACTTCAAAGCACCAAACGAGGAGCTGGGACCAGCACCAGGCCGCCGGCCGGGGACCAAGGGCGGGCAGCCCTGGGCCTGGAGGCCTCGCCCGGCCCGGACGCCCGAGCAGGCCCCACGGAGGACCCAGGTCCGGGGCTCCTGGCCTGCCTCTGCCAGATCCGGCCTCCCCCAGCTGGGGCAGGCCTCCTTCCCCGCGCCGCGCCCGCCTCTGCGTGCGACAGCTGCGGGCCTCGGGCCGGCTCTCCCAGCCCCCCAGGCCCGGCCCCGGGCCCCGCCAGGGCTCCTCCCGGGGGAGGGGGGCCGGGAAGGAGGGCCTCCCTCCCAGGCCAGGCGGCGCACTCCCGCTCACTCTGCCCTCAGCCTCCCCCAACGATGCCGCCGCCCCCACCGCCGCGGCGGGCGGGGACACTCACCCGGGGCACCCGCCGCTTGTACTTGTTGCCGTAGTCGAACTTCTCCTTCACGTCGTCCAGGCAGCGGCCGAGCCGCGCCTGCTCCTCCTTCCCCGTGTAGTCCTGGCTCAGCAGGATGTAGGCCCGCCAGTTGGCCGAGTCGAAGCCCCAGTGGCAGGTCCGGTTCTCCAGGGCCTTGTGCGAGTGCACCACGAACTTGTGCGGGGGGTACATGAGGCGGCAGTCCAGGCACTGGATGCAGGCGGCGCTGGGGCTGCTGTACAGCTCGGGCACCAGCAGCCCCTTGCACTTGCCGAAGCACTCGTGGTACACGCGCACGCTGCGCTCGCTCAGCTCCAGGCCCAGCGCCAGGCTGGCCGCCAGCTCCTTCCTGCAGGGCGGCGGGTAGGCGCCCCCGTAGAGCAGCGCGTTGCACAGCCGCTCGGCGTCCGTCTTGGTGATGAGCCCGCACGAGGGCGCGGAGAACGGCAGGATGCCCATGACTTTCAGGATCTCCAGCTGGTCGGCCGTGCAGCGCGAGCAGTAGATGTGCAGCTCGTCGCACACCGAGTTGATCTGCTGCAGCGAGAAGTCGCGCAGCACCGAGTTGAGGATCTGCGGCAGGCACAGGCGCTTCTCGCCGCCCACCACGAAGCACGAGATGGTCTCGCCCTCCAGCACGGTCTCGCAGCGCTCGGTGGAGCGGTCGGACGGCATGAAGAAGGGCCCGGGCAGCACCGGCGGCGGCGGCTGGATGGCGGGCAGGTGCAGCACGGGCGGCGGCTCGGCGGCCGCGGGCACCGGCGCCGGCACCGCGGCCGCGCCCGCCTCCTTGGCGCTCTCCTTCTTGTAGGCCTCCTGCGCCCAGCGCGCCGAGAAGGCGGCCGGGCCGCCCAGGGAGCTCATGGAGCTCAGATGGAACTGCTCCAGCGTCTTCTGCAGCCCCGGGTGCGGCTGGAAGCCGCCGCGGCCGCCCGCCGCCGCCTCCATGGCGCGCTCGGGCTCCCCGGGCCGCTCCCGCTCCCGCGCGCCCGGGCCCCCTCGCAACCCGCCGCCGCCCCGCGCGCCCCGGCGGCGCCCGCGGCCCCGGCCCCGGCCGCCCCCCGCAGCCGGCTCCCGGCCGATCACGGCCGCGGCCTCGCCCGGGGGCGCGAAGGGGAAGGCGGGCGGGGCGAAGGGGTCCCGCCGCTGGAGCCCGCCGCCGCCGCCCGGGCCCGGCGCCACATCCACGCGCCCCGCGCCGCGCCCGCCGCCGCCGCCCGGGCCCCCCGCGCGCCCCCCGCGCGCCCCCCGGGCTCTAGGCGCGGGGCATGCCCCGGCGCGCGCCGCCAACGCCAACGCCAACGCTCGCGGGCCCGGGGCTCGCGGGGGGCGCGCGGGCAGGTGCCGGCGCCGCGAGGCGCGAATCGCCGCGGCGGCCGAGGCCGAGGGCCCCGGGAGGAGCGGGGGCGCGGGCGCGGGGCCCGCCGGGCCGTCCTCGCGCGGCGCGCCGCCGCCGCCCCGCTCCTCCCACCGCGCGGCGCCCGCCCGGCTCGTCCCGGCGGCGCTGGCCGGCCGCGTCTCGCCCGCCGCCGGCCCCCGGCCCGCCCGCCCGCCCGCCGCCCCCGCCCGCGGCTTCCGGGCGGCGGAGGCGCCTCTGCCCGCGGCCCTCAGAGCGCGGCCGAGGCGGCGGCGGCGGCGGCGGCGCGGGGCTCGGGGCGCTCGGCGCACATCCTCCCGGCGGCTCGCTCCGGCTCGGACTGAGCGCCCGGCGCTGAGCTCACGCCGCCGCCGCGCCGCCCCGCCCCGCGCCGCCCCGCCCCGCGCCGCCGGCCCGCCCCCCGCGCTGTTTGTTGCCGTGCGTCCGCCTCAGCCCGAGCGCCGGCCAAGAATGTGACCCGCGCCGCAGCCGCGCTGTTCCAGGAACGCGCTCTCCCCGCCCGGCTGGGCTGCGCTCGGCGCCGCTCGGCCGCGCTCGGCCGCCGCTCGGGACCACCCGCAGAGGAGTCGGCTCCGCTCGTGTCGGCCGGTCGGGAGCTCGGCCCCGCTCGGCCCCGCTCGGCCCCGCTCGGCCCCGCTCGGCCCCGCTCGGCCCCGCTCGGCTCCCCTCGGCCCCGCCCACCCGAAGGCCGCTGGCGGAGGCGGCGGCGGCGGCGCCCGGGGCCCCCCTTCCGGCCGAGGCCGCTTCCTGCGCGGCTGGGAAGACGCCCGTCCCGCCGCTGCCGCCGCCCCCGGGCCCCAACAAAACCCACAGGGCCCCGCAGCAACCGCAGCCTCGCCGAGGAGCCGACCTGGGCGGGTGCACGCCGCCTCCCATGCCCAACGGGACCGCCCCGCACCCACCCCGGGTCCCTCACCAGGGGGTCGCCCGCACCCACCCCGGGTCCCTCACCACGGAGCCAGCCCGCACACCCCCGGGTCCCTCACCACGGGGTCGCCCCGCACCCACTCCGGGTCCCTCACCACGGGGTCGCCCCGCACACCCCCGGGTCCCTCACCACCGGGCCAGCCCGCACACCCCCGGGTCCCTCACCACCGGGCCAGCCCGCACACCCCCGGGTCCCTCACCACGGGGTTGCCCCGCACCCACCCCGGGTCCCTCACCACCGGGCCAGCCCGCACACCCCCGGGTCCCTCACCACGGGGTCGCCCCGCACACCCCCGGGTCCCTCACCACGGGGTCGCCCCGCACACCCCCGGGTCCCTCACCACGGGGTCGCCCCGCACACCCCCGGGTCCCTCACCACGGGGTCGCCCCGCACACCCCCGGGTCCCTCACCACGGGGTTGCCCCGCACACCCCCGGGTCCCTCACCACCGGGCCAGCCCGCACACCCCCGGGTCCCTCACCACGGGGCCAGCCCGCACACCCCCGGGTCCCTCACCACCGGGCCAGCCCGCACACCCCCGGGTCCCTCACCACTGGGCCAGCTCGCACACCCCCGGGTCCCTCACCACGGGGTTGCCCCGCACCCACCCCGGGTCCCTCACCACGGGGCCAGCCCGCACACCCCCGGGTCCCTCACCACGGGGCCAGCCCGCACACCCCCGGGTCCCTCACCACCGGGCCAGCCCGCACACCCCCGGGTCCCTCACCACGGGGCCAGCCCGCACCCACCCCGGGTCCCTCACCACGGGGTCGCCCCGCACACCCCCGGGTCCCTCACCACGGGGTCGCCCCGCACACCCCCGGGTCCCTCACCACGGGGCCAGCCCGCACCCACCCCGGGTCCCTCACCACGGGGTTGCCCGCACCCACCCCGGGTCCCTCACCACGGGGTTGCCCCGCACCCACCCCGGGTCCCTCACCACGGGGTCGCCCCGCACACCCCCGGGTCCCTCACCACGGGGCCAGCCCGCACACCCCCGGGTCCCTCACCACGGGGTCGCCCCGCACCCACCCCGGGTCCCTCACCACGGGGTCGCCCCGCACACCCCCGGGTCCCTCACCACGGGGCCAGCCCGCACACCCCCGGGTCCCTCACCACGGGGCCAGCCCGCACACGCCCGGGTGCCACAAGAGCCTGGGTGGCTGCACCCCATGTGGAGATGGGCAGTGGCAGCGTGAGCAGGGGTCCTGGCACCCTTAGGACTTGCTTGGTAGGGGGTGGTGGCCAAGCAGCACCACACCACCATCGCCGGCCCTGTGACCCCGCACTGGCTGCCGTGTGGGCAGGAGAGCAGGCCCTGTGCCCAGCTCTGGCCAGGGCCAGCCCCAGGACCCCTGAGTGACTGGGGGCAGCTGGCGTCCACCTGCCGTGTCCAGGCCCACGGTGAGATGCCACCAGGTGTCCCACCATGCTGGTCCCCAGGGCAGGACGTGCAGCAGGACGGCCTGGGGGGAGGCAGCGTTCCCGAGGCCTGGAGGTGTCCACCCAGCATTGAGGCTGCGCTGTGCCCGGCCGAGGGGGCCAGCGGCCACTTCCCTCCAGATGAGTGGGCCCAAACTGCCCTGGGCGCTGGGGGAAGGCGTGGCAGGGACGGTGCCCTCATCAGCCTGGGAGACCTGGGTGCCCCAAGGCTGCACGCGTGGGTACAGCCCCTGTCCCAGGAGGCGGGGCGGGCATCTGTGTGCTCCCGGGAGAAGGTTGGGATTCGGGCTGGAGTCTGAAAGCTCAGGTCTCCTGAGCCCCAGGGGCGTCTCCCGCTCTCCTGTGATCCTCACTCCCGCCGCCACCCGCTCAGCCGTCGCTACCACGCTTTGCTGGCTGTTAGGAGGCCGGGTGGGAAGATGGCCGGGGGCGTCGGGTGCTCCGGGGTGGCGCTGCCAGCCGGGGTCTTACGGAGTTCACCTTGCTCCTGAGGGGCCGCTTTTCATCTGGAGTCAGACTCCATGCAACTCGGCAATCGGTCATCCTGCGAGGGAGCTGGACAGCGTCTCGGGGGGCGGGAGGCTGAGGGGGCCGGGAAGGGGAGCGTCCTCCCTGCTGCTCTGTCCCTCGCCTGCCCCTGGCCCCGCGGGGCGCAGGCAGGCGGCCAGCTGAAGACGGGTGGGCAGGAGGCTGGGGGCGGTGGTCTCGGGGCGAAGGGAGAGTCCAGGGCCTCGGAAGCTCTGCCTCCCGTCCAGCCCCCTGCTGTGGCCCGTGAGCTTGAGCTCTCACCCCGTGGGAGACCAAGTGGAGCTCCTGGCTCCTGGCTTCAGTGTGGCCCAGACCTGGCTGTTGCGGCCATTTGGGGAGTGAACCAGAAGATGGAAGCTCGCTCGCTCTCTGTCATTCTGCCTTCCAAATCAATCTTTTTTAAAAAGCAGCAACAGGAAGCCTCAGGCTCCTGCCGCCCCGCTGGGCTCCAAGGCCTCTTTGCCCCTTGCTGGGGGTCCAGGCAGCCTTGCCTGACAGAGGAAGCGGGGCCTGTGTGCTCATGGGCCCAGGGGGGCCCCCCACCTACTGGCCTCCCTTCAGCCCTCCTGCCAGCTGCTCTGGCCAGTTGCCCACTCAGTCCAAGGGTCAGCTCACAGGCACAGCCGCACCGGGAGTGCTACATGGTGGGCTTGGTGTTTGCCCAGAGGAGCCCCTGACCCAGGGGCTGCTGTAACCCAGGTTACTGTCTGTAACTGCCAGCTCACTCCCGCCATTGCACGTGGATGGGCGCCGGTGTTCCGTGTGCCTGTTCCCTCTCCGGTAAGCACAGGCGGCTATGATCTCCTAGATGGCCGGGGCCGAGCCAGGCGCTGGGACCAGTGGGAAGGAGACCACGCCCAGCCAGTTCCCTGGGCACCTGATGGTCAGTGGACCTGTCCACTCCGGAGGGTCCATGTCCTGAGGAATCCCTCGGGATCTCCCATGTGGGTGCAGGGACCCCGGGACGTGGGCCGTCTTCCGCTGCCTTCCCGGGAGCGTCAGCCAGGGGCTGGATCGGAAGCGGGGCAGCACCCACCTCGAACCCTGGGGCTCCACTCCGTGTGAGACCGGGATGGACTTCCTGGCTCCTGGCTTTGGCTTTGCCCACCCCCATCCACTTGTGGACATTCTGTCTGCGGATGAAGTTCCTTCTTTCTGTTTCCTCGTGTTTCTGTTGTTGTGCCTTTAAAATAAATAAATAAATAAATAAATAGTTGGGGGCGGGCGCCGTGGCTCACTTGGTTAATCCTCCGCCTGTGGCGCCGGCATCCCATATGAGCGCCGGGTTCTAGTCCCAGCTGCTCCTCTTCCAGCCCAGCTCTCTGCTGTGGCCCAGGAGGACAGTGGAGGATGGCCCGAGTGCTTGGGCCCTGCACCTGCATGGGAGACCAGGAGGAAGCACCTGGCTCCTGGCTTCGGATCTGCGCAGCTCCAGCCGTGGCGGCCATTTGGGGAGTGAATCAGCGGAAGGAAGACTTTTCTCTCTGTCTCTCTCTATCACTGTCTATAACTCTCTCTCTGTCTCTCACTGTCTGTAACTCTGCCTGTCAAAAAAAAAAAAAAAAAAAAACCAGTTGATGGAGCGCAGGTGTTGTGGCATAGTGGCTAAAGCTGTTGCCTTTTCGATGCCGGCATCCCATATGAGCGCTGGTTCCAGTCCCGCTGCTCCTCTTCTGATCCAGCTCCCTGCTAATGCACCTGGAAAAGCCCCAGAAGATGGCCCACGTCCCCAGGCCCCTGCACCCACGGGGGAGACCCAGATGGAGCCAGATGGAGCTCCTGGCTTCGGCCTGGCCCAGCCCTGGCTGTTGCCGCCATCTGGGGAGTGAACCAGAGGATGGGAGATCAGTCAATCTCTCTCCCCCTCTTTGTAACTCTGCCTTTCAAATAAAGGAATAAATCTTTTAAAAGAAACTGTGCAGGATCATCAATTTTTTTGCTCCAAAGTAAACTTATCTTTGAATTCCATTTCCATCAACTATTTTTTATTTATTTATTTGAAAGAGTTAGGGAGACACAGAGATTTCTGTCTGCTGGTTCACCCCCCAGATGGCCACAATGGCCAGGGCTGAGCCAAGCCGAAGCCAGGAGCCAGGAGCTTCATCCGGGTCTCCCACATGAGTGCAGGGGCCCAAGCACTTGGGCCATCTTCTGAGGCTTCCCCAGGCTCACTAGCAGGGGGCTGGATGGGAAGTGGAGCAGCCGGGACTCGAACTGGCCAGAGTGTGAGACGCTGGCATCACAAGCAATGGCTTAGCCCGCAGGCACAAAGTTCTGGTTCTTCAACGTGTGTTTCCACGGACTCTCGGAAGGTCCCTGTAGCCATGACTGTGGCAGACGAGAACACGGACGACGGCTCAGGGTCACGGATCAGAGGAAGCCGTGGTCCACACGTCCGTCAACATCTATCAGAATAAATAGCTTATTGAGTTGGGCGTTTCAGGAGTGTGCCCACACAGAGGCTTCTTTGTCGCAAAAGAAACAAGCCAGTTCCCCGTGGACGGCGGCAGACACCACGTCCACCCAGCGACCAAAGTGGACCTGGCTGGGAACGGTGCGCGTCGAGATCCTGCCGCTCCCACCCCGACGGGAGAAGCCGGCCTCAGCCGCTTCCCTGCCAAAGCTGTGAGCGGCACCGCCCCTCCCAAGACCCCAGCAGGACCCGAACGGTGAACCCGGTGAACCCGATGAAGAACGTCTCCAAACCCCAGGCAGACTAGCCAGGCTCCCGATGGCAATGGCGGAGACGAGAGGCTCCCGGCAGCACGCGGCCCCCGCCGGCCTGGGTTTCTCCCATGCAAGGATGTCTGGGGCACCAGACACCCTGGGGGGATCCCCACCCGTGGCACTGCCCCCCGGGGCCGGGCGGGATCCCCACCCGTGGCACTGCCCCCCGGGGCCGGGCGGATCCCCACCCCTGGACCTGGCATGAATTCTGCGGCGGTGCCACAGACCTGGGTCCCACCAGCGGCGACTGCAAGTCCCTCCCTCGGGCTCTGTGGGGTGGGGGGAGGTGCCGAGCAGCCGCAGGCCCCAGAGCCCCCCCCCCCCACTGCTCCGACCAAGATGGCACAGGCCTCCTTCCCCTCCAGGTACAAGCAGTGCCAGGCGAAGCCGAGGTGCCTGAGAGTCTCCGTAGTGAGCCCGGGGGGGCCGGCACTGTGGCACAGTGGGTAAAGCCGCCACCCACAGGGCCGGCGTCCTATACGGGCACCAGTTCCAGTCCCAGCTGCTCCACTTCCGATCCAGCTCTCTGCTGTGGCCTGGGAAGGCAGTGGAGGATGGTCCAAATCCTTGGGCCCCTGCACCTGCGTGGGAGACCTGGAGGAAGCTCCTGGCTTCAGATTGGTGCAGCTCCGGCCATTGTAGCCATCTGGGGAGTGAACCAGCGGATGGAAGACCTCTCTCTCTCTCTCTCTCCCTCTCTCTCTCTCTCTGCCTCTCTGTAACTCTGCCTTTCAAATAGATAAAATAAATCTTTAAGGAGAAAAAAAAAAAAAGAATGCACAAGAAGGCAGCTCCGCAGACTGGAAAGGAAGGCGGAACACGCGCCGCTCCGTAGCAAGCGCCGGGGCACCAGGCCGGGGCACCAGGTCGGCCTCTCACTCACTGAGGGCTAAGGCCAGTGTGGGGCAGAGTTGAGGCCATGGGCACTTTCTGAAATGAACATCTATCCAACAACAAAAGCTAAGAAGGAGCTGTCCTGTCCAAAGAGGGCTTGGAAGACTCTGGCCAGCCTGGACGTGGAGCCCAGAGAGACCTGGAGGGACAGAGGAGTGGACCCCAAACCACCCAGAGTCCACTGGAACAGGTAGGAGGGAGTGACCACAAACACCTAGAAAACTCAGCAGATGGGGAAAAAAGAAAGCAGGGTGAATTTTTTAAAGGTTTGTTTATTTATTTGAAAGTCAGAGTTACACAGAGAGAGGAGAGGCGGGGGGGAGAGGGGGAGTGAGAGAGAGAGAGAGGTCTTCCATCCGCTGGTTCACTCCCCTGTTGGCCACAATGGCTGGAGCTGGGCCAATCTGAAGCCAGGAGCCAGGAGCTTCTTCCAGGTCTCCCACGTGGGTGCAGGGCCCAAGGACTTGGGCCATCTTCTACTGCTCTCCCAGGCCATAGCAGAGAGCTGGATCGGAAGAGAAGCAGCCGGGATACGAACCGGCGCCCATATGGGATACTGGCACTGCAGGTGGCAGCTTTACCCGCTACGCCACGGCGCCGGCCCCACTAAGGGGAATATTAACTCCAGGAGAAAGGAAGGGAAAATCTAAGCAGAGTTTGCTACTTGGTCAGCAGTGAGTAACTTTTAAGTAGTGACAGCAGCGGATACAATGTAACCAAAATCACCAAGTAGTTGGTGTAGCAAGACAAGAGGAAGATGAGGCGGGGCCCTAGGCAAGCCCAGCGCTGCTCTGCAGGGTCCCGCGGGCCTGAAACGGGAGACCATTCCCTGGTCTCTTCCCGAGCAGCAGGAGCACCGCCAGACACTTGGAGGAATCGGACAGGGTGGGTGGGGGCGCAGCAGGCCGAGCTGCCTCCCCGAGATCCGCCCCCCACCCCGTGGGTGCCTGCGTTCTGGGTCTGGCTACTCTTTTTTTTTTTTTTTTTTTTTTTGCTTCCGATCCAGCCCCTGCTAATGCATCCTGGGAGCCAGCAGATGTGGTGGCCCAAGTGCCTGGGCCCCTGCCACCCACGGGGGAGACCCGGATGACGCTCCTGGCTCCCGGCTTCTGCCTGGCCCGGCCCTGGCTGCTGTGGGCAACTGGGGAGAGAACCAGCAGAT
Source organism: Sylvilagus floridanus (assembly GCA_949820135.1). NCBI lineage: Eukaryota > Metazoa > Chordata > Mammalia > Lagomorpha > Leporidae > Sylvilagus > Sylvilagus floridanus. The sequence continues at coordinate 716,039 of OX463225.1, read as the reverse complement.
GGAGGCCATCTCTCCCCCTCCTCTCTTGCTCTGCCTTTCCAGTAGATGAAAATAAATACACTTTGGCCAGCGCCGCGGCTCACTAGGCTAATCCTCCGCCTGCAGCGCTGGCACCCTGGGTTCTAGTCCCGGTTGGGGTGCCAGATTCTGTCCCGGTTGCCCCTCTTCCAGGCCAGCCCTCTGCTGTGGCCCGGGAGTGCAGTGGAGGATGGCCCAAGTGCTTGGGCCCTGCACCCCATGGGAGACCAAGAGAAGCACCTGGCTCCTGCCCTCGGATCAGCGCGGTGCGCCAGCCGCAGCGGCCATTTTGGGGGTGAACCAGCGGAAGGAAGACCTTTCTCTCTGTCTCTCTCACTGTCAAACTCTGCCTGTCAAAAAAAAGAAAGAAAGAAAGAAACTTTTTACAAAAGAAATATAAGAAACAGCTCGAGTTTGGAAAGAGGCCAGGGCACTGACGGAGGGGCTGGTGAGCCCTACAGCCTGAAATCCTCCTAACTCTGAGTTATTGTTGTTCCTTTTATCGGGGTGTCTGCATTTCTTTGGTAAGAATGAAACAAACGAACTAGGACCCTGCACTAAAAAGAAGCCACAGAGGAAGGTGGGCTCCCACCCCCTCGCCGGGACCTGCAGAACAGACTGAATCAGCCACTGATGGAAGACCAAGCTGGCAATCACACAGCGCTGCTGCTGGCCTGTCACTCAGCCCCTGCACGCGGCCCGGTGCGGTGCTGGCTGCGTCTGCCCGGCCTGAGCCCAGGGCAGAGCCTCGGCGAGTTCACACACTCTTCCTGTGCACGTTTTCCGGTGTCTAAAGCTGCTGCTCTCGGTTTCCTCCTGGGCCATTCTGGCAGGGAGACCTCCCGCCCATGGGAGTTCTGTGGGGTCGGCCATGAGCACGGGCTGCTGGTGTCCGTGGGCCCCAGGCCTCCCCTGAGCTGCTGGGGTCATCTGTGGGCCCAGCACCGCTGGCAGTCAAGTCCAGCCCTGAGCCGAGCACCTGCCGCGGGCACCGGAGGGGCCGCCCAGCTCATGCTCACCCTCGGCTCCTGAACGTGGGAGGCAGGAGTGGGGATTCCTCTTCTGCCCCCGCTGCCCGACCCCACAGCCCCGCAGCACTGCCCGCCTGGAGGCCTCCTACCACGGCCAGGCCCGGCCGCCACTGCTGGGCAAAGCCGACAGGGCCATGATGGGGCCGCCGAGCCTCTGAGGGCTGGGCAGGGCGGCAGGCAGTCCTGGGAGCCGGAGTAAGGCCCACTCTCTGCGGGCGCACAACCAAACACCAGGCTTGCCCCGGTGGGAGAGCCCCTGCCATGGGGAGCGCGGGGATGCGGCACCGGCTGGGGAAGTGAGCAGGAGCCAGGGCTCCCACCTGGAGTGGCCCTCGGCCCGGCCCTGGGGAGGTGTCCGCACCCTGGACACAGCCCGTGGGACAGTCCCCAAGGCCAGGCTGAGAGGAGAGCCCGCGTGGGCGTCCTGCCCACCGGAGCCTGCTCCCGTAGCATCCTGTGCTGCTCTGGAATGTGCGCCGTGCCGGGCTCGGCCTGCCCCGGGCTGCAGCCACACCGCGGATCACAGGGTGGCCGCCTCGTCCCGTGCCCTGCAGCGCTCCCCATGGCCCGGCCCGAGGCCACAGCTTGGGTGCAGACTCGGCTAACGAGGTCACGTGAGGTGCAGGGGACCGTGGAGCTGTGGGGCAGAGGGCCAGCCAGGGCCTGCGGCCTGGGCGTCCCGGCTTCCCTTACCCAGGCACAACGCTGGGCACCGCTCGACAGCGCAGGGAGCGGGCAGGGCTGCCCCATCCCAGGCGCAGGAGGATCCCGGCAGCACTGGGGTCGTTTTCTGGATTTGTGTATTTGAAAGGCAGAAAGGGAGAGACAGAGACAGAGAGCTCTTGATCTGCAGGTCCACTCCCAGAATGGTCACAACGGCGCGGGCTGGTCCAGGCCGAAGCCAGGCCCCTGGACCTCCATCCACGCCTCCCACTGGGTGCAGGGCCCCAAGCACTTGGGCCATCGTCTGCTGCCTCCCAAGTTGGCGGAGAGCTGGGTGGAAGCAGAGCAGCGAGGACTGGAACCAGCGCTCTGACGTGGGATGCCAGCTTCGCCGGCGGTGGCTTAACCAACTGTGCCCCAACGCAGGCCCCTCCAGCAGCTCTTCCGACCCCACGGTGCCCGGCTGTGTGGCTACGGGTGACACCAGAGGCTCAGGTGCCGCAGACACAGCAGCCACCGTGGCACTGACAGTGGTGGCGCTACTTTCCCTGTCGCGGGGGCAGGCGGGCTGCGGGGGGGAGGGGGGTGCTGGGAGCCCCGGGAGGCCGAGTTGTCACTGCACGCAGGGCACGGGCAGGGGTGTGGCTGAGGGGGACAGGGCAGAGTGTGCTCTCAAGCCCAGGCCCCACCCGCCGGGGCTCTACTTCACCTCCCAGCAGTGGCATACGGAGCGGGGAACCCCAGCCCCTGCCTCCCTACCTCGGGGTCACGACCCCATCAGGTCCCCTCCCGCCACCCTGCCCGGTGGCCTGCCCCACACTGGGCTCCCCGCACGGTCCTGGGAGGCCCTGATCCACCCCCCTGCCCGGGCTCACTCTCCCTGCGCTGGGTGGGGGCTGCCTTTCCTGGGGCACCCGGAAGGGGCCGCCACAGCACCTGCGGGACAGATGGAGTTCAGGGAGAGGCTCTGAGGACAGGTGCGCATGCCTCGCTGGCAGGGCCAACAGCCCCAGTCGGGCCCCCTGTCCTCCAGGGTTCTTGGGGAGACGGCTACCACGTGGCCCGGGGGCATTGCCCTAGAGACCCCTGCCGCTCCCCGGGGCCCTGGGGGTCCCTGCCGCAGCCCTCCTGAGCCCCCTTCTCACCCGAGACCCCTGGCAGGAGCTGGCGTGCAGGCTGGGCTGGCCCTGGAAGAGGCCTTGTGTCCAGGGTGCCCCTGGGATTTGGGCCTGACGCAGGGTGAGGGCGCCCAGCCCACCCCAGGGAGGCAGAGAGGGAGCTCCAGGTGTGGGTGGGTCTCTGGAGGGGGAGGGGCCCAGGCAGCCCAAGGGCCTTGGGTCCAGGCCTGCCCAGGGGCCATCCATGGAGTGGGCCTCCATCCTGGCTGTGAGTCCTGGCAAGGGGTTGGAGGGCAGAGGGCAGGGGGCAGAGGGCAGAGGGCAGAGGGCATCCAGGAAGTCAAGGCGACCCTTCCCAGGGCTCCCAGAGCTACCGCTGGGGTGGTCCTGAGTGAGGGCCCCTTCTCAGATATCCCAGCCTGCTGCACCTGCCCAGCATGGGGAGCGGGGTGGGTCTGGGCCTGCAGCTGCCCGGCCAGGCACCTGCGCGCTGAGCGACCAGCGTGGCCACCGTTGTGCCTGCACCAAGGCCTGGCCACGGCCACCATGCTGCCTCCAGGGCCCTTTCCCCAGTAGGGTCCCAGCCCAGACCTCCATCACCTTGCAGCCCTGGCCTGCCCAGCAGCCCCCTCCCATCAGGGGCCTGGTCCCTGTCTCCCCACTTGCTGGGTGTAGGAGGCACACGGGGGCTGTCTGGGGGGAGCTCCCATCCCTGTGGGGCTCGAGGATCCTGGGCATGTGAGAGGGACCCCTGTGTGTCCCCCACCCCGCTGCTCTGAGGGCTCTGGTGTGGGCCCAAGAGGGGTCAGCAGGTCTCCCGCACTCGGCCCCGCCCAGCCAGCCTTGCGGGTTCCCCAGGGCCTCTTCCGTCCCGAGTGGCGCACCTGCTCCCCAGGCAGCTCCTGGCCCACCCTCGGGCCCTGGGCCAGCGACATCTCAGCTGGGTTCGGCCTCCTGAGAGGAAGGGCCCACCCGTGCCACTTTGGCCAGAAGAGGTTGGGGGCGGGGGAGGGTGCAGGGAACAGCCCAGGGCCCTCAGGCCTCCATGCTGCTGGGACAGAGGGCCGGGGAGGGCAGCGGATGGACTGCAGAGGGGCGTGTGCCCGAGCCCGGGGCCTCTGGCTGCTCTGTGCCTTCCCTGCTCCACGCCCGGGCAGGCAGAGGGCATCCAGGTCCCCGCGGTGGAGCAGCGTTCAGGCCAGGGAGGGCCTGGGAAGCCGAGCTCGGTGGGGCCAGGCCCCTTCCCCTCTGCGCGGAAGGGAGGTCCCTGCGGAGGGCCTGGGTGCCGCGGGCATCCACCGGAAAGGGGACGTGCTCGCGGCCGGCCGGGGGAGCCGCCGCCACGCCCTGCGCGGGGACAAAGCTCCAGGGCAGCCCGCGGGCCCTGCCCCGCGCCAGCAGCCAGAACCGCGGACTCCTCTCCCCAGCGACTGCATCTTGGAACTCACACCCTCTCGGGTTTGCTATTTTTACCCACCCTGAGCCTTCCGGTCTCCATGGCGACGCCTCCAAACAGCAGACTCCGGGCGGCAATGATGTCACCGTTCCCCTTCCTGGAGCCCGGGCCTCTGAGGCGCTGCTGCCTGAGGCCGAGGGACCCCTCCCACACCCTGCTCAGGCCTCCCCCAGAGATCCAAGGGTCCGTGGGCCACAGCCGGGCCATGGTCAGGACCCCAGGCCAGTGTCCAGCTTCTCCTGCCCCCCCAAGCAGCCCTGCTGCGGGGTGGCAGGGGGCATCTGACCCAGAAGTGGTGCCCCCGCCCAGGACCCCGGGACCCCTGCCCTGCAGAGCCACCACGGGCCCTCGTGGCTGGGGAGGGAGGAGGGACAGGGCCGGCACCGAGCAGGCAGCAGCGTGTCTGGCCTGGGAAGCCCCCCCGCCCCCGCGGTCCTGCCTCAGGAACGCCTTCCCGAGAGAGATGGCAACAGTGGCAGGACCCCAAGGAGCCCAGAGACACAGCTGGAGCCAGGGACAGCCCGTGGCCTGGTGTGCCCGGCACCCACCATGGTGCCTGTGGGCATCCAGCCCACACAGGCCCTGGGGCCCCGGCCCCGCCCCACACCTGGGTCTTGATCACGCAGCTGGGGAGGGGTTGTGGCCCCCCATGGCTGAGGCCATGCCTCATCCCCAGCGGAGGTTAGGGACACTCAGGGCTGCTGGCCGCCTGTGACCACGCTGGGGTGGGAGAGTGGCCGCCCGCCCGGGGCTGTGCTCTGCGCGGACGCGGACATTTGCTGGGGTGACCGAGAAGTCCCCAGGCCCTGCGGATGGACACGAGCTCCGGAGCTCCCCGTTTGCCTTCAGCACGCTGGGAGGACGCCGCCCCACCGGCCCCCAGCGTGCCGAGGCCTGCCACCTCGCCTGGGGCCCTGTCCCCAGCCGGGCCCGCGCCGCCCATCTCTGAGGCTGAGTAAGCTCCAGGCCCACCCCCATCTGGCCTCAGCCCCAAACCCAGGCCCTGGGGGTGCGAGGGGAGGGGGCACAGGGCTGTGGGGCTGGGAGCGGCTGAGCCTCCGCGTGCCGGTGCTGGAGGGGTTTCCAGGCGCTCATTCCTGCTCGCTTTCAGGCGTGAAGTCCCAACTCGCCTGCGTCTCACGTCGGCAGGCGCGGCCGCAGGTCCGGGCACGAGGCAGGCAGGTGGGCGGCCGACTCCAGAGTCCCACACAGACCCGGTTACCACCCAGGTGTGCAGAGAGCGCGGCCTAGGGACTGGCCCCAGGCGGGTCCTGCACACCAGCCCTGCCCCGGGGACAAGCGCCTGGAGGAGGCCCGGGAGCGTCCAGGAGCCTGGCAGGCAACTCTGCTCCCAGACAGGACGCCGAGAGGTGGACGCTCGTCCGGGGACGCACCTGCAGGCACACTCTGTCTACTCAGAAGGCCGCGGGGTCCTGGGGGCTGTGAGGGCAGGAGGGAGGCCCATGGAGTGTGTGTGGCCCGCTCCCAGCCTGGCGGGCCTGCCTGAGATGCCCCCTCCACCCAGACACCCTGGGGTTGTATTGGTCCAGCCAGCTCCTCCCTCCTGACATCTGGGGTCTCCACTGGGCCCTGGGCCAGCCAGGCCTGCCCTGCTCAGACAGCGGCTGCAGGGCTGTGGCCTGGAGGGGGTGGGCTTCTGGGGGCGGGACCCCGTGCCGGAGGTGGGAACCACTGTCTTCTATGGGGTTCCTCTGACAAGTGCCTGTTCTCAGGCCCCCAGGGGACACTGCTCTTCGATGGAGCAAGCGGCACGCTCCTTTTTTTAAAAAAAAATTTTTTTGGTTTTATTTGTTTGAAAGGCAGAGTTACAGAAAGAGACGCAAGGCAGAGGTTCAACCTTGCACCCACCACTTGGCTCCTCGAAGCCCCCATGGTCAGCGCTGGGCCGGGCTGAAGCCAGGAGCCGGGAGCTCGTCTGGGTCTCCGTGTGGGAGGCCGCAGCACCAGCACCTGGGCCATCTGTTTTCCCAGGAGTGGAAACGGAGCCGCCGAGGCACGAGGCACGAGCCAGCCCAGACGGGCTGCTGGCTCACAGCGCGGCTTCACCCGCTGCTCCCCATACGCTCCTGCAAGGCCCGCTGAACCCCGCTCAGAGCTGGTGGGGCGAAGGCTGCAGGCAGGGGGACAGCGGGGCAGGGGCCCTGGGGCAGGAGGCGGGGCCTGTCTGTCGTTCACCTCGGGGACTGGGCGCCGCACTGAGGCCTGGAGACCCCCGAGCGGGGTGAGCGGGGGCTGGGCCCTGCCGGCCGCCCCAGGTACCGTCCTGGCCTCCGTGCTAGCTGAGGGTCGGCTGGACGCAGAGAAGGCTGTTTCTCTGAACAGTTTGTTCCCAGCCTCGCCCCTCGCCTGGCTCAGGGCTGGGGTGACCGGCTGAGCGGCGGGGAGGGCCTGTCCCTGGCCCAGCCCACGCCCCCCCAGGGCCCCTGGCCGGCCCCTCCCCGCCCTGCCCACCCTGACCCAGCCTGGGGGTTAAGCAAACAGCACCTCGAGTGACTCGGGTCTGGGCTGTGGATGCCCGTCCTGGTCCCCGGCGGGCGCTGCAGGGAGGCCAAGGCGGCCTCCGCCCAGTCCCTTCCTTGGCCGCGCCCCTCAGGCCGGGCTGCCCAGGGCGCTGGGCTCCATGAGTAATATTTAACTTGGAAGGGCGCTCGGACAACTGCGGGGGAGAACTTAACAACAAGTTAGGATTGGGTCTGCTTGCCAGGAGAGGGGGGAGGGGGAGGGAAGAAGGGAGGGGGCGGCCAGAGCGCCAGGCACGCTGGGGAGGCGGGCCCGAGGACCGCAGGGCCACCCTGCCCAGGAGTGGGCGCTCCGAGGCCAGTGACGCACGCTGGACGCACGGCGGAGCCCTGGCCCTGACTCAGTTTCACCTGCAGAAAACAAGGGGCAGCCTTGGGACTCAGCTCTGCGGCTCAGAACCCAGGACACGCGCACACGCGCACACGTGCACACATACACATGAACACACATGCACACACACACACACGTGTGCACACACACACGCAGCCCGCCTGCAACTCGGGCTCAACCCAAGGCCAGAAAAACCCCAGAGGCTTCATCAGGGACGAGGTTCCAGTGGGGGTGGGGCCGGGACCAGGCTCCCCCGACACAGGCTGCTGTGGGCTCAACCCTCCGGCCCGGGCTGGGCAGTGCTCCGACCACTGCCCTTGGCCACCGCGGCGAGCACACGCCCGGCAGGCACTGCGCAAGCGCCCCCCGCCAGCCCTGGCTCGGCTTCCTCATCCGCTCCCAGCTCCCGGGGGCGTCACTGGGGTCCCCACAGGGCCCAGCCCCGCCGGTGCCCGGAGCTGTGGCCACAGCCCCTTCAAGCCAGGCAGGAGTCACACCCCCGCCTGACTCACTTCCATCCCGCAGCACCGCTTCTCGGTTTCCAGAGCTTTTTTTCCAGCATCGTGCTGGTTCACAGGGGAAAATCCACCCCTCCCATAACCTCCTCTTTGTACCCGGATTCGCCCTTGAGCAAAAACCCTACCCATCTCCTATGGGGGCAGGGGGCTGGGGGCCTGCAGGGCCCGGGGCCCAGGGGAGCCTGACCCCCAGGGCCCCGCGAGGAGCCCCCCTGGGTCACACCCAGGGACGCCTGCAGCCAAGCTGCCCCTCCTGGGCAGCCCGCAAGTCCAGCGGGGGCAGCTCCAGCGCCCCAGCCGAGCGGACAGCAGCGCCCAGGATTCTGGGCAGCACAGGGTCAGCGACCCCGGCCACAGGGCGAGGCACCTCCGCTGGGGGCTGTGCAGTCAGCGGCCCTGGGACAGGGTCTGCTGGACACGGTCATGCAGTCAAGACCACCCCGGCCCCGAGGCCAGAAGAGACGGAGGGAAACTGAGGCCAGAGACCTTGCACCCTCCCTGAGCCGGGCCCCTGGGGCTGGGCACCGTTGGGGTCGTCCAGGGGGGCCGTCAGAGCCCTCACGGAGCACAGCGCGGGGTAGGGGCGGCCCCAGCACGCTGTGGCGGGGGCCCTGAGGCGCGGCCCAGGAACAAAAGGACGCGCGTGGGCCAGCGGATGCGGGGCCTCGGGCGCGGCTGCAACTTTCAATCGGCCTTCGCGGGCTTTTCGGTCGCTGCGAGGACAAGGCTGCCCCAGGGCGCCTCTGACGAGCGGGAACCGCGGGCTCGGACCCCGGCCTGGCAGCGGGGCGGGCAGCGCTGGACCGAGGCCCGAGGCCGTCGGCGGGCGGGGCCCGGGAGGGGAGACGGCGGGTGTGGGACGAGCCGCGGGAGGGGCGGGGCCGGGCGTGGGAGGTGCTGAGGGAGGGGCTGGGGCGGGACTTAGGCGTGGGGGATGCTGGGGAGGGGCGGGGAGTGGGAGGGGCCCGGAGGCGGGGCCGGCGCGGCCGGCAGCCGGACAGAGGCCGGGAGGGTGGGGGCAGGCCTGAGGGCGGGGGAGGCCCCGGCGGCCGGCGGTGACGGGCGGCCAGCGGCTGGCCAAGGCTGCGTGCTCGGTGGCGGTTCTGCAGGATGGCGCCGCAGGTCACCCACGGCTCTGGTTGTCTGGGCGGCCATCGTCAGACTGGGTGTGTGTGGGGGGCCGGCCTCCCGGCCATGCACGCGCCTGCAGGGACCCCTGGGGGCGCCTGTCTCTGAGCGAACTGATCAGCCCAGGGCACTCCGGGGGGGGGGGGGGTCACAGCTGTAAGGGAGGTGGGCAGAGGGGATTCAGAGGCAGCCCCCGTGGGTCAGCTCCATCCAGAACCATCCAGAATGTGCCAGCCCCACAGACAGCAGCCAGAGCCGGCAGGGCGAGCGCCTGGGGGCACCCGGGGTTGGCAACACCAAGGAACGCCGGCCCATGTCTGGCTGCAGAGGTGGTGGCTGGCGGGGGAGGACTGTTGGAGGGAGGCCACGAGGGGTTGGCCAGGCGTGGAGGGGCAGCTCTGTCCCTAAGGGTCTCCAGGGGCCCACAGCATGGGGGCAGCCTGTGTGCACCTGGGGCCCCGGCATGGCAGGAGCAGCCCTCGCTGGCTGCCTCCAGGGTGCTCAGGGAGCGAGGGGCTCAGTTCACGCTGACTCACAACCCCCAGTGGGGTGCCACCGGGTTCTGCTGAGTCAGCAAGACCTCCCCCACCCCACCCCACCCCGGCCACCCCAGGGCAGCAGCACCAAGGCCTGGTGTATGTCCAGCTGTGGGCTCACTGTCTTGTGGCTCTGACAAGTGGTGGGAGGACCCCGGGCCTCTGTGATGGGCTGGCTGCCTGGACACAGAAGGACCGGGCAGGGATGAGGCCAGAGGCCCAGCACCAGGCTGCCCACGGGTCCGAGTGTTTGGGGGGTGGTTCAGAGAGGGCAGACAGAGCCTGCCTGTGTCCTGGGGTGGGTCTGAGGGGCCTGCCCCCCTCCACTGCCCCAGGAACGGGCTCGGGGCACTGGCCAGCTCCAGCACAGGGAGTGATGGGCAGGTCAGCGCTAAGAGAGAGACACCGGGCAGAGCAGAGCTGGGCACAGCAAGGTGACCCCGCCCCACCCAGTGCTGACCCCCTCCCCGCTGCGCGGCTCTGTGACACTGGGAGATCCTGGCGCTCAGCTCGCCCACCCCGCACTGCGCCGAGTCCTCAGGTCCAGGTCCAGGGTGGGACACAGCCCGGAAAGGCCAGGGGCCCCCGTGAGCGTCGCAGCTGCTGCGCCGTGGCCACTGCCGATGGCGGGGTGGCTGCTCTCAGCTCTGCACACCGGAGGGAGGGGCCGGGGTCCTGGCCTCCTCACGGGGTCTCCGAGCCCAGGTTTCCTTTCCTTGTAGTCATGGTGGACGGAGGGCCAAGCCTAACCGTGCTACTTTGGCGGCACCTGCTTTCCCAGGTCGCCGGGGGACATGACTGGGCGGACACTGCTCGGTCCACAGCTCTGCTGCCCTGCCCTGGGGGGTGGGCGCCCAGAGTCCCCCACTGGGAGGGTTGGTCGGCTGACTGCCCTGGGCCAGGGCACCCACGAGACTCCGGACAAAGCCTGGGTTCACAGCGGGGGCAGGACAGCCCCACGGGGCTAAGGGGTGGAGAGGGAGGCTGGGGAGGGGGCCTGGGGCGAGCAGGACCCGCTGCAGGGCTGTGGGCCGCAGACAGCGTTTGCCCCGACGTGGGCAGCTGTGCATGCTGGAGGGTGGCGCGGCCCCGGGTGCCCAGGAGACGGCTTGGGGCGGAAGCAGGCCAGACTCCTTCCCGAGGTGCCCTGGCTGCTGGGCCCCCGGGGCTGAGAGCTGGGGGCTGGCGGCCACGACCTGCCCCACTGAAGCCCCGAGGGAGCCCCAGGCCGCCGTGGCATGCCCCCGCTCTGCACCCCAGGTGGGGGCCCAAACGCCTGCTCTCCTGCCTTGTCTCCCGGGCAACGTCACACACAGCCTGTCTGCCTGGCACTCCCGCACCCCGTAAATGCCACGGTGCCTGGCTCCAGGCAGCTTTGCCTGCTGGCACGCGCCGGCCAGCAGGTGTGGGGAGCACAGTCCGCTGCCTGGTAGCTCGCCTGCGCCTCTAGCCGTGTCCAGCCAGTGGGCACCGCTAGGGCACCTCTGCCATCTGACACGTCCAGTGCCCGGGCGCGCCCACCCACTGTACCCCAGTGGACACGTGTGCTGCTGCTTCCTGGCCGCGGGCCTGCTCTGCTCACTGCCCGTGTCTTGACGGAGTTTCTAGGGTGCCCCGAAGGCTGAACCAACCCCAAGAAATCAAGGAGGGTGTGGGGGAGCCAAGTGGGCCGGGGTGCGGCCGGGAAGCTGACCTGGGCTGGTGCTGACCAGCCCTGCGCTGGAGTGCAGGCGCGTGGGGAGCCCCGGCTGTGACCCCGGGGGCCAGCGCTGCAGAAGCCAGAGCGAGGAGCCCATCCAGTCCACCCGCAGGGTGCTCCTTGCTGGAGGACCTGCTGGCCAGCCCATCGCACCCCTTCCTGGACCTGGCTCCTTGGAGAAAGGCCTGGCTCGTCCTCCCTGAATGCATCATGTGATCACGTTCAAAGCCAAGACGAGGAGGGGGAGGCTCCAGCCCAGCCAGGCTGCAGGCGCGGGGGTGGAGGGTGCACCCCCGACCTCTCTCTGCCCTGAGTGCGAGTTTTGCTTCTAAAAGACTTGTCTCTGCAGCACGTGTCTGTCCCAGCCAGAAACTAACTTTCCGTGAGGCTCAGTTCCTCCTCAGGGCCCTCCGGAGAGCACTGCCTGCAGGGGTGAGCTGGGCCCCGGACACGCTCGGGACACCTGCTCGTCCTGCTGGGCCCCTCGGGGACGTGGGGTGCGGGCCTGCTCCCACGCTTCGGGTCAGCGGGGATACAGGACAACCTGAGGCCCGGTGATGCCCCCGGGCCCAGCAGGCTCCACAGACCACCGACCTCCAGGCCTCTTGGGAGGGCAGGAGACCAGGCCTGGAGGGGCAGCATGCTGACGGGAGGAGGGCGGGGGATGCTGGCCCCAGCACAGCCTAGGCTTCTGGGGTGGGGATGGCGGAAACCAGCAAGGGCGCCCGTGCCCTGTTGTGGGGCTGCCACTCGGCCCTGCAGGCCTCAGGCAGGTAGGGGTCCCCGCAGGGGCCGGGAGGGGCTAGGGAGGGCTGGGCCCACGCAGCACTGGGCGCAGGCCAGGGCCGGCACAGGGTGCCTGGGCTTCTGCTGCCACCACGTGGCGGCCTTGGACGGAGCCTGGCTGGAGCTGCAGGGCCCGCGGCCGGGTCCACGCGGGGTGTTAGGGCCCCAAGCTCGTCTGCCCAGCGTGGGTTCCTGCTAAGGAAGCTGCGTGGAGGCGCTTGACCGCCGTGACCAGCCCTCCTGGGGCACGGCCAGGCGCTCCAGGGCCAGGGCCGGCCTGCGGCCGCGGGACTCTCAGGGACACGGTTCCCGGGGCTCCTGGCGCTGCCCCTGCCGGGGAGCCTCCTTCTCCTGGGGGCTCAGCAGCCAGCTGGGTGGCCCCACCCCTCCTCTCCCTCGGAGGGAGGGACCCCGGCCTCAGCTTTCCCAGGGTGGGGGTCGGGACACCTTGGGCTCGACCTCGTCTGAGGCGGGTGCAACTCGCGGCCTTAGGAGTGGGCGGCGGGAGCGTCCCGGGGGCCGCTCGGCCGGCTGCGGGTGGGTCTCAGGGGCCGGCTTTTGTCCAGGCGCGGAGCCCGGCGGCCCGGCGAGTGCTGAGGGGGCGGGGCTGGGCGGGCGGGGCTCCGTGTGGGGGCGGGACCCAGGGTGGGCGGGGCTCCTGAGGGGAGGGCCAGTTTCTGCAGGTGAGGGGCGGGGCCTGGGCCTTGGGGCGGGGCCTGGGCGGCATCCGGGGCGGGGCCCCGCCGGCGTCCTCTTCCGGTGCGCCCGCTCTGGGGGCTGATGGAGGCGGCCAAGAGGCCACGGCTGCGGTTGAGCCGCCGGAGGCCGGCCTCGGAGGGCGGGTGAGTGCGGGGCGGGGGCGGGGGCGGGGGCGGGGCCCGAGCTCGCCCCCTCCGCGCCCCGCGCCCCGCGCCGACGCGCCCCTGCTGCCCTGCCCCGCAGCGGCCGCCCCTGGTTCCAGGCCGGCGGCGAGTGCGAGCTGTGGGCCACGCTGCTGCGCACGGTGAGCGCGGACCTGCGCCTGGACGGCGAGGTGCCGCCGCTGCCCGCCTTCCCCGGCCCGGTGAGCGCGCGGGGCAGCGGGGCCGCCCGGGGGGGCGCGGGGGGGCGCGGCGCGACGACCCCTGTCTTGCAGGAGCCGGGACGCGGCCCGGAGCCCGCGGACCCCTGCGAGGCCTTCTCCGTCGGGCCCCAGACCTTCAGCTGGACGCCGTTCCCGCAGCCCTCCGGGGGCTCGCGCTGCTCCTACCGTCTGCTCCGCGGGGCGGGGGCGCGGCCCCAGCCGGCACCCCCCGCCTCCGAGTCGCCCGGGACCCCCGGCCGGCCGGACGTGAGGAGGCCACCGGCCCTGCAGAGCTGCCCCATGTGCCAGAAGGAGTTTGGCCCCGGGTGAGTGCGACCCCAGCCCCGCGTGGAAACCGCAGCCGGGGGCGCCCAGCTCAGCTCTGGCAGCTAAGGGACAGGGAAGCTGCCGTCTGAGAGGCAGAGGGGGAAGCCTTCCTCCCGCTGGCTCGCTGCCCAGGTGGCTCCAGCGGCCAGGGCGGGGCCGGGCCTCCCCCGTGGGTGGCAGGGACCCGAGTGGGCGCCAGCGCCGGCGTCCCCGGTGCGCGTTTGCGGGAAGCCCAGCGCTCCCGTGCGGGGCTGAGTGCGGGTCCCAGGTCTGCCATGGTGCGGGGTGCAGGTGGGGGCTGGCTGGCTCCCCGGCTAGGCTGTGTGGGCGGCGGGCAGGGAGCTGGCCCAGCGCCCACACTGTGTCTCTGCACCAGTTTCCTGCTGGGACCACGCGGCTGGGGGTGAGGTGGGGGGTGCCCTTCACCCTGAGCTGCTGGTCCAGTGCATTTTTCGAAGATTAATTAATTAATTTAGAGTTACACAGAGAGAGGGAGGGAGGGAGAGGGAGGTCTTCCATCCTCTGGTTCACTCCCCAGGCCAGGACAAAGCCAGGAGCCAGGTGCTTCTCCGGGTCTCCCACGCAGGTGCAGGGGCCCAAGGACTTGAGCCGTCCTCCACTGCTTTCCCAGGCCACAGCAGAGAGCTGGATGGGAAGTGGAGCAGCCGGGACTCGAACTGGGGCCCATATGGGATGCCGGCACTGCAGGCCGCGGTTTTACCCACTGTGCCACAGCGCCAGCCCGAGCCTTTTCTTTTTTAAACGTGTATATCCTGGGGGTGGCGCCGTGGCCTAGGCTGCAGTCCGGGCTGCTCCAATTCCGATCCAGCTCTCTGCTGGTGGCCTGGGGAGGCAGCGGGAGATGGGCCAGCGCTTGGCCCCTGCACCGCGTGGGAGACCCGGAAGGAGTTTTTTGCTCCTGCTTTGGTCTGGCCCAGCCCCAGCTGTGGAGGTCATCTGGGGAGTGAGCCTGTGGATGGAAGACCTCTCTCTCTGTAACTCTGCCCATCAAATGAGTCTTTTAAAAAAATTATAGATATGTATTTTTTAAGACTTACTTATTTATTTGAAAGGTAGAGTTAGAGAGAGAGAGGGAGAGGGAGAGGTCTTCATCCGCTGGTTCACTCCCCAAATGTCTGCAACAGCTGGAGCTGCGCCAGTCAGGAGCCAGGAGCCTGGAGCCTCTCCCAGGTCTCCCACGCGGGTGCAGGGCCCAAGCACTTGGGCCATCTTCTACTGCTTTCCCAGGCCACAGCAGAGAGCTGGATCAGAGTGGAACAGCCAGGACTCAAACCGGCGCCCATAAGGGATGCCAGCGCTGCAGGCGGTGGCTTTACGCGACAGCACCGGCCCCTGAATCTTTTTTGAAATAACGGGTTTGAACCTGGTTCTGGCAGGACGGTAAACCTTGCACTTGGGCTGCCGGTTCCGGGGTGGGGGGGGGCTTAGCTGTTGTGCTCGGGCCCCAGGTGGGATCCTGGCCTGCACACTGATATGGAGTCAGAGCTCGGCGGCTCTGCAGGCGCTGGCTGGCAGGTTCCTGGCCCTCCCTGGATTGCAGCCTCCGCTCCCTGCGAGTGCTGTGTGAACCCAGGCTGCTCGGCTCCCAGTGCGGCTCTGCTGATGGCCTGGGAGGCAGCGGACACGGGCGAGTGCTTGGACCCCTGCACCCATTGGGAAACGCAGATGGAGCTCCTGCCCGTGGCCCGGCCTGGCCTGGCCATTTGGGAAGTGACCCAGTGGGCGGAGGCTCTGCCTCTCAGATACAGAATTAGGCCGGGGTCCTCGGCCTCTGGAAGCGCAGGCAGCCGCAGGGGATTCCAGCGAGCGTGGGCATGGGCGCGGGCACCTGGCACCGAGGGGCAGGGATGGAGTCTCCACCCTGGTCCACTCCCCGGTACCGCTTCCTGGTCTCCCACGTGAGTGTGGGGCCTGCGCACGTGGGGTTGTAGCGTTGCAGGTGGCCCCTCGCGCACCGTCTGCACCGTCAGGACATGCATGAGACAGATGCTGGGCCGTCGCTGGCGGAGTCATGGCCAGAACAGGCTTGCAGCCGGCAGCAGGTGCGGGATTGGTCTCCATGCGGTCGGTCACGGGGTCTGCGGAGCTGGAGCCGGCAGGTGCCAGTGTTGTCTCCGGGGCTCGCCCTCTGGTGCTGCTCCTGTCCAGGGGCCGAGCCCCTGCTGTCCTGTGCCAGCCGCCCGCCCCCAGGCTCGGCAGAAGCCCAGCGCGGGGCACAGATGCGGGGAAGAAAAGCGGGGGTCTGCGGGAATCCCCACCTGCCTGGATCCCCTTGGATTTTTACTTATTTATTTAAAAATTTAGTTGAAAGGCAGAGAGCGCGGGGGAGAGACAGCGCGAGCGCCTCCGCCTGCTGCGCCCCAGATGGCCGCTACAGCGAGGCCTGGGCCAGGCCGAAGCCGGAAGCCTGGAGCTCCGTCCAGCTCTCCCCCGCGGGGGCCGAGGCCGCGGCACTGCCTCCCCGGAGCCCCTCAGCGTCTCAGGGAGGCTGGGGCGGGGGGGGGTCTCCACAGCGCCTCGGTCCTCCGCCCGGGAGGAGGGATCTTCACTGGCTCACTGGCCAAGTGGTCGCCACGGCCCGCGGCAGCCAGGCTGGAGCCAGGAGCTCCCGAGCAGGAAGCGCGGAGCAGCTGGGGCTCGATTCAGCACGGGGACACGGGCTGTGGCCTCTGTGCTGGTCTCTGTCCCACGGGCACACATGCTCCTTCCTGGCTGGGGGCTGGGCAGGGCTGGCCTGGCCGCTTACTGGTGGACACGTGACAGCACGGGGAGGGCCGGGCCCTGTGGGAGGCGCTATCCCCTGTGCTGTAGTGGGCTTGGGGTCGCTTCCCAGGAAGGCCCCAGGCCGGGTCCCCAAGCTCAGCCACAGAAACCCGGGTGGGCTGGGAGCTGGAGGGACGCTCCCCCCGGTCCAGGGCTTGCTGGGCCCAGCAGAGCGCCCAGGCTCGGCTTTGGCCGGGCGGAGGTGGCCATGACCGTCTTCTCTCACAGGCTGGCGCAGCTGGACGTTGACAGCCACCTTGCCCAGTGCCTGGCTGAGAGCACGGAAGACGTGGTGTGGTGACCGCCGGAGCCACGCCTGGGCCGAGGCATCTCAGGAGGCAGAGACCTGGGCTCCCTGGGCTGGGCGCTGGCCGGGGGCGGTCTGTCACCCCCCCCCCGCCGCCGCCCTGTCGCCCTCCACCCCCATCCTGGTGCCTCCCCCCGCCCTGTCGCCCCCGTGTTCCTGTTCCTTGTGCCGAGGTGACCGTGGGGCTCAGCCGCTCCCCGTGTCCCTCCGTGACGCGGCTCTGGAATCCTGGTCCCCAAGTGACGGTGATGGAGGTGGGGCCTTTGTGAGGGCGGGGCTGAAGGGGGGCCACCCTGGGCTCTGTAGCGCTGTCCATGCCACACGAGGACCCAGGGGCGGCCCTCAGACCCCACAGTGCTGGCGCCGACCCCAGCCCACCTGGGGCTCTCGATCAGTGGTGTAAAGGGGCCTTGGCGGTGGGCAGGCCGGCGTGCTGAGTGGGCGTGGCCAGGGCGGCCTCTGGGCCCTGGCCAGGCTCCTTCCCGTCCGGGAGGTGCGCACTTTCCTTTTTGGAAAAGGCACGAAGACACCGAAGTCCATCCACTGAGCGGACGGCCAGACGTGGCTTAGGGATCTCCAGGGGACAGAGGAGAGGGACACGGGACAGACCTCCCACATGCCTGTAACGGGCAGGGCTGGGCCAGGCTGGAGCCAGGAGCTCCCTCTGGGTCCCACACAGGGGCAGGGACCCAGGCTGTCGCCGTCTGCATGAGCACGCGCCGGGTCAGAGGTGCAGAGGAGCCAGGACCAGGACTGGAACCAGGCACCGGGATGTGGGGTGGGACCTGCCCCACGCGAGGATTTGTGGGGAACCAGCTGAGACCCGGGGGGCCTCAGACCTGGGAAGCTGAGGGTGGGACTCCTGGCCCAGGGCCAAAGCCCGAGTGCGGGCAGGGGGCCGCTGGCGCGAGTCTTGGAGCCATGCAGGCGCCTGCCCCCCAGGTCCGCACACCTGGGCCCCACAGCCAGGACTGGCCGGCGCTGCCACGTTAGCCCACTTCCCCTCACTGCAGCGGGGGTGGGGTGGGGCAATCATGTTGCAAGGGAACAGCACCTGGGCCAGGGGCACTCCGATGCTGACCACCCAGAGCCCCCACCGACCCTGAGAGCCCTGGGCCCACCTCAGCCGCTGCCGTTCCGAATACGCAAGATGGGGATGGCACAGGGGCCGGGGGCTGCTGCGGCCGAGCGCCAGACACACAGGTCGTCCCGCGGCCGGGCTGGACTCCAGTGGGGCGGCACGTGTGGCCCTGGCAGGGAGTCTGCCCCTCCCCCTGCTGCGAGCCCGGGCCCAGTGGGGGCACCTGGGTCCTCGCCAGCCATGGACCTGCATGGAGTTCTGGGCTCCTGGCTCCAGACTGGCCTGGGCCTGGCTGCTGCGACCATAGCGGAGTGAACAGCGGACAGCAGCTCGCTCTCGGTTACTCTTTCAAATAAATTTTTAAAAACGTCTGTTTGAGTGGCTTGGCAACCTTTGCTTCCTCTATGAGCGTTTTCATTGCAGTCTGGGGGTGACAAGCATCCACGCTGGGCTCCACGCGCCCCCCGAACAAGCCCACGGCCCCTGCTGAGCCCTTCGCCACAGGCTACACTGAAACACATCCTTCGGTTTACTGAGAATCCATGCCTGCAAAAACCTCCCTTCTGCTGGGCACGTTCACGTCCTGCACACGTGGCCGCCCCGACGAGCACCCCCGTTCCTGGGAGAGTGGGGGTGCTGGCTGAAACGCACCCCGACTTGTGGCCAGAAGCCCAGGCTGGGGAGGTCCGCGTGTCCCTGTCCACCCTAGCGTCCCAGGCCCGGGTGAGGCTGCCGCATTGAGCCCTGAGAAGGCGGAGTGTGGGGCGAGGTGCCCTCCCCGACTGCCTGGCCCGGGGGGGGGGGGGGCCGTGACCGCGCGGCCCTTCCCCTTCCGCCACGGCTGCATCGCGCCAGTCCGTGCTAAGGGCGCACAAAGACCTAAACCCCAGTGCCTGCCCTCGGGCCAGCCAGGCCACGTCCTGCTGTCCCTCATGAGGCGGCGGCCCGGGCGGGGCGTTTAGGGTGAGGGCTCGTGGCGCGTGAGTCTCCTGGAGTCCCTGGAGCTTTGTGTCAGTGATAAAGTTTCCAGAAATCTACGTAACACAAGACAAAACGGAGGCTCGGCTGTTTCCAGAAATATATTTTGTGCAGCTCTGGTTTGGAGTTGTTTGCTGTTTTTGGTCTACTGGTGCTCTGGTGAGCAACGCTTCAGAACCTGTACCCGGTTTTCCTCCTGCGGCCCGCGCTCCGCGGACAGCGCCCGCCAGGCGCCGACTCGACTTACCGCGACTCGGGCAGGGCAGCTCCGCGTCCTGGTGCCACCACGGCGGGGGCGCGGCGGGCTCACGGAATAAAGGCGCCAGGGAGGCCTGGGCATCATCGGCACATTTTATTCCTCGGGACAGGACACGCCAGCTTCCTGGCGCAGAGGTCGGGGCACCGAGTTCTGTCTCTGAGGGCCGTGCAAGTCTGCCTCGGCATCCGCGGCGCAGAGCCTGCCTCGCTGGGCCCGGGCGCCGGCCGGTCCTGAGCCTCGTGCCCAGCCTGGCATGCATATGCTGTGGTTCAGGATAAAGGTCAAGGGTCATTCACAGGCGTGTCCACGGCGGGGCTGCGCCGGCCTCACACGGACTCCTCAGTGGAGAGCAGGAGGGGGTTGATGTACTCGAAGCCTTCGAACTCGGACTGGTCGATCCTCTTGATGACGTCCCTGGAAGCGCAGGGGAGGGGTGGCGGCATCCCCGTGGGGCTCCTCCCTCCTCCCCCAGCCCGGGGCAGGAAGTGGGGCCGCCCTGCGGCAGGCGGGACTCACTCGTCGTCTGGGGTCAGCTGCACAGGCTCGCTGGTGAACTGCGTGTCGAAGTTGTCCAGGCCGTAGTCGTCCGTGATCTGTGGCTGGAACGGGGGCAGCGCCTGCTTCTTCTCCAGCTGGGGGAATGGGCGACAGGTGGTGAGCCTGCTGGACAGAGCTCACACGCCACGCCGCAGACCCAGGGTCTCAACAGAGCCTGGTCTGAACGCCCTGTTCCTTAAGATGCAAAGTTTAGGATAAGGGACGCGCACTGTGACGCAGCGGGTCAAAGCCCCGGCTGCTCCACTTTCGGAAGCTCCCTGCTAGTGCACCTAGGAAAGGAAGGAGGATGGTCCCAGTGCTCGGCCCCTGCGCCCACGTGGGAGACCCCAAAGCAGCTCCTGGCTTCAGGTCGGCCCAGCTCTGGCCAATGCGGCCATTTGGTGGCGTGACCCAGAGGATGGCAGACCTCGCTCGCTCGCTCTCCCTATCTCTAACTCTGCCTTTCAAATAAATAAATCTTTTAAAAAAATTATGACAAAATACCCACAAGTCCCAGCTGCTCTGAAACATGCTGGGAGCAGCCAGGTGGCGCCTGGGGGTGGGGGGCAGGGCGTGGCCGGGACACCTGGAACCTGGTCAGGAAGGTGCTGGGCCTGCAGCACCTCCATCCAGGCCAGCGCGTGAGCCCCGCCCCGGGCCTGTTCCCCATCAGCAGGCCCTGACGGTTTAGATGCCAACCTCAGATCACAAGGGCCCATGGGCAGGAGAAGCGGGCGGCAGGAAATGGCCGCGGCAGCCCTGAGCCGTGCCTGAGCCGAGAGCGGGCAGAGGGTCGTGTGCCCCACACAGGGGCCTGCTGCACGGGGCCCTGTGGCACACACCTGTGCTGAGACCGTCTCAGTGTGCTGGGACTCAACCCAGTGCAGCGTGGGGGCTGCGGGTCCCGGGGGCGCAGGGCGAGGGCCCGAGAACAGCGCCCTCTGGGGGTGGCGGCATTCCAGCACCACCCTGGAGCACCAATGCCTCCCCTTCCCGCACATTGGCAGGTGCCTTGGCCTGGGGCTCTGGAGCTGTGGCGGTGTTCCTGGGATTGCCCAGCCTCATCATGGCTCGTCCTCTCGCTCACCCACAGGGGTGCTGCACTCCTGCGGACCCAGGGGGCGAGAGGGAGGGACTGACCCCGCTGGGTGCTGCCCCATCCAGCTGCTGTGGGATGGCCCTCACCCCAACAGCCACGTCCTGCATTCTTGGCCCCGGTGGGCCCCAGGGCTCCTGCAACAGGGTCTGCCCCGCTCGGGAGAGCCCGAAGGTCTGGGCGACAGCGGCTTCCCCCTCCTCCGAGGGTCCCACACACCCCAGAGACGCAACGCCCTGGCACATGGCCGACAGTCGCTGTGCCCAAAGGGAAGAGCCCAGGCAGGAGGGGCGCCCACCACGGAGCACGGCTTTCTCTCTGCTGCGCCTGAGCTCGGGTTGGAGGGGACCAGCGCTGTGGTGCAGCCGGTGAAGCCACCACCTGGGGCGCCGGCACCCACACGGGCGACGATTCGAGTCCCGGCTGCTCCACGTCTGATCCAGCTCCCTGCTAACGGCCTGGGAGGCAGTGGTGATGGCCCAAGTGTTAGGCCCCTCCCCTCCACATGGAGACCCAGATGGAGTTCCAGGCTCCCGGCTTCAGCCTGGTCCAGTGCTGGCTGACAGGGCCATTCGGGGAGCGGCCCAGCAGGTGGAAGATCTCTCTCTGTGTGCCACTCTGCTTTTCAAACAAATGAATCTTTTACAAAAGCTGACTTGATCAGCTACCTAACGTTCTACATCTTCAAGAGAGCACGTAAAGGTTGTATTTCAGTAACTTGTGACTGTTTATCTTGAAATTCCATTTTCCTTTGCCTCAGGAACCACAGCACGGAAGGCCAACCCGGGTGCCACTGGCCAGCCCAGTGCAGCAGCCAGTGACGCCCAAGGGAGACCAAGCAGGCTGTAGAAGCCAGTGGTGAAAACCAGCGAAAATGCCTCTCCCTGGGCCAGCCCCCCGAGCTATCCCTCTCGGAGCCCCTGGGCAGTGTGGACCCACGCCCAGCGCGTCCCCTGCAGGCCCCACGATGGCACCAGCCACAGGCTCCAAGCTGTCTCCGGTTCCCTGCTGGGGGCCCTGAGGGCAGTGCCCCCCACCCCCTTCCGGATGGGCCCTGCGGGAGGGGCCCTGCAGTCACTCAGCCCAGCCCCACCTTCCCGCCCGCCCCAGCCCTGCCCACTGTCAGGAGTGCCGCCTTACCAGGTCCCAGTCTATGCTGCGGAAAAACGCGTGAGATTTGATGTCAGAAAAACCAGTCTGTGGCCGGCAACCAAGCCTCTCTTTGGGGTCCTAGGGGTGAGAGGTCAAAGGACAAATCAGGCCAGGCAGAGGTAGCCCTGCTTCCCCAGAGATCCCAAGTGCCTCTGAGCACAGGGAACCAGCCCCGCCCTCCTGCACCCCCACGCCCCACGCCCACACTGGCCTCCTGCACCCCCCACCGTGGCTTTACTCTGTTAACTGAGGACACAAATGCAGACTTGCGAACCCACAGCTGGCCACGCCCACCCCACACGGCACCTGCAGTTCTGCCCCCGCTCCCTGCGGGGGGGGGGGGAGGGGAGGGGAGATGCGGAAGCAGAGCACACCTTGTTTAAAAAGCCTTTCAAGACGTGGGAGGCCTTGACGGACAGGAACCGGGGGATCCGGATCGGCTTCTCCAGGATGACTGCAAGGTGGAGGCCCGGGCGGCATTTCCAATCGGGGCTTTGGGCGCTAGGGCGTCAGCCCCCAGCCCCTTCCCACTGCTCCGTCCTCCCAGGCCTTCGGCTGCACCACCCGGTAGGAACCAGCTGCCTCTGGCCAGGTGGGCCGGTGGAAGCCTCCGCACATGGGCCACTAGAGGGCGCCACAGGTCCTGCACTGGGCTCCCAACTAACTCTGGGCCAGGCGCAGGAGGGCAAAGGCTGTGTTTTGCTCCAGTGGGCACCTGGCCAGGGCACTCTCTTTCCTGGGGGCCCACGCTGTCCTCCTGCTTGCGAGCCTCTGAGAGCCGGTGTGCGGGAAGGGACTGCCAGGGGAATGCATGCGGGAGCCTGGGCCCCTCGTCCACACATCTGCGGGGCAAGGAGGGCGGCCCACACACCTTGGAAAAGGTAGTCCTCCGTGTTCATGTCGGGGTTGTCGGTGATGATGTCGAAGGGGGAGCGCCCGGCCATCATCTCAAACATGAGCACGCCCAGCGCCCACCAGTCCACGCTGAACCCTGGGGCAGAGCAGGCAGCCGTCAGGCGGGCGTGACCCCCCCCCACCTCTCCGGTGGGGCTGGGGCAGGAGCTCTGGTCTTTCAGAGGAGGCAGCGTCCACTTCTCCAGCGGCTGGGCCTACCCAGCATTACCAGCCAGAGTGCAGACGCCTGCTCAGGCCTCAAAGCTGACCTGACACTGTGGGTTTTCCAGGGGGTCACTGGGCACCTCTGACACCACACCTCGCCCCACGTGAAGAGCCGTCCGGCCTGCCTCGCACGTGGCTGATCCCTCAAATGCCTGTTCTGAGACAGGAGCTCAGGCACTGGTGGGGAGTGTGCCGCAGTGGACGTGGGGGCGTGGGAGGGACTTCCGCCTGCCCACAGAACCAGCTGTCTGGGCGCTGGCACTGCCCACAGTCCACCTGCTTGCTGCCCCCGTCATGTGCAGGTCAGTGTTC
Organism: Sylvilagus floridanus; assembly: GCA_949820135.1. Lineage (NCBI taxonomy): Eukaryota > Metazoa > Chordata > Mammalia > Lagomorpha > Leporidae > Sylvilagus > Sylvilagus floridanus. Next base: position 693,200 of record OX463225.1, on the reverse strand, counting down.
TGGTTCCACCAACTGCTGTCCTTCCTCTTCTAGCCACTGGGCGATTCCAGGAGCCCAGCTACCCCCGAGGACCAGTGGCTACCCCTGCCACCACAGACCTGAAGCCACACCCGAGACATGCTTCTTTAGAAACCTCACGGACAACGCACAGGTGCACACAAACCCCCACAGACACACAGCAGTATGTGGTACACAGTGCACAGGCACAGACGCGGGTGAACACGTTACACCCACACGGGTACACACATGCACGCCGGGCACTGATGAGCGGGCTGCACACGTGTGCACAGGGACACTATGATCACATGCAGGTCATGCACGGTGCAGGTGCACAGCAAGTACGTGCACAGGAAGGCCGTGCACGTGTGCGTGTGCACAGCAGAGGTGCACATGTAAGCACGCACATGTGCACATGCACCATCCACATTCACATGTGGGTCATACACACATGTGCAGGTGCACAGCACACACACACACACATGCAGGTGCACAGCACACACACCTACACTGTGTCCCCCCACAGCACACACACACCTACACTGTGTCCCCCCACAGCACACACACACCTACACTGTGTCCCCCCACAGCACACACACATGTACACTGTGTCCCCCCACAGCACACACACACCTACACTGTGTCCCCCCACAGCACACACACACCTACACTGTGACGCCCCACAGCACACACACACCTACACTGTGTCCCCCCACAGCAAACACACACCTACACTGTGTCCCCCCACAGCACACACACACCTACACTGTGTCCCCCCCACAGCACACACACACCTACACTGTGTCCCCCCACAGCACACACACCTACACTGTGTCCCCGCACAGCACACACACACCTACACTGTGTCCCCCCACAGCACACACACACCTACACTGTGTCCCCCCCACAGCACACACACACCTACACTGTGTCCCCCCACAGCACACACACACCTACACTGTGTCCCCCCACAGCACACACACACCTACACTCTGTCCCCCCACAGCACACACACCTACACTGTGTCCCCCCACAGCACACACACCTACACTGTGTCCCCCCCACAGCACACACACACCTACACTGTGACCCCCCACAGCACACACACACCTACACTGTGTCCCCCCACAGCACACACACCTACACTGTGTCCCCCCACAGCACACACACACCTACACTGTGTCCCCCCACAGCACACACACACCTACACTGTGTCCCCCCACAGCACACACACACCTACACTGTGACCCCCCACAGCACACACACATGTACACTGTGTCCCCCCACAGCACACACACCTACACTCTGTCCCCCCACAGCACACACACACCTACACTGTGTCCCCCCCACAGCACACACACACCTACACTGTGTCCCCCCACAGCACACACACCTACACTCTGTCCCCCCACAGCACACACACACCTACACTGTGTCCCCCCACAGCACACACACACCTACACTGTGTCCCCCCACAAAACACACACACACCTACACTGTGACCCCCCACAGCACACACACACCTACACTGTGTCCCCCCACAGCACACACACACCTACACTGTGTCCCCCCACAGCACACACACACCTACACTCTGTCCCCCCACAGCACACACACCTACACTGTGTCCCCCCACAGCACACACACCTACACTGTGTCCCCCCACAGCACACACACACCTACACTGTGACCCCCCACAGCACACACACACCTACACTGTGTCCCCCCACAGCACACACACCTACACTGTGACCCCCCACAGCACACACACCTACACTCTGTCCCCCCACAGCACACACACACCTACACTGTGTCCCCCCACAGCACACACACACCTACACTCTGTCCCCCCCACAGCACACACACATGTACACTGTGTCCCCCCACAGCACACACACCTACACTGTGACGCCCCACAGCACACACACACCTACACTGTGTCCCCCCACAGCACATACACACCTACACTGTGTCCCCCCACAGCACACACACACCTACACTCTGTCCCCCCACAGCACACACACCTACACTGTGTCCCCCCACAGCACACACACCTACACTGTGTCCCCCCCACAGCACACACACACCTACACTGTGACCCCCCACAGCACACACACACCTACACTGTGTCCCCCCACAGCACACACACCTACACTGTGACCCCCCACAGCACACACACCTACACTCTGTCCCCCCACAGCACACACACACCTACACTGTGTCCCCCCACAGCACACACACACCTACACTCTGTCCCCCCCACAGCACACACACATGTACACTGTGTCCCCCCACAGCACACACACCTACACTGTGACGCCCCACAGCACACACACACCTACACTGTGTCCCCCCACAGCACACACACACCTACACTGTGTCCCCCCACAGCACACACACACCTACACTCTGTCCCCCCACAGCACACACACCTACACTGTGTCCCCCCACAGCACACACACCTACACTGTGTCCCCCCACAGCACACACACACCTACACTGTGACCCCCCACAGCACACACACACCTACACTGTGTCCCCCCACAGCACACACACCTACACTGTGACCCCCCACAGCACACACACCTACACTCTGTCCCCCCACAGCACACACACACCTACACTGTGTCCCCCCACAGCACACACACACCTACACTCTGTCCCCCCCACAGCACACACACATGTACACTGTGTCCCCCCACAGCACACACACCTACACTGTGACGCCCCACAGCACACACACACCTACACTGTGTCCCCCCACAGCACATACACACCTACACTGTGTCCCCCCACAGCACACACACACCTACACTCTGTCCCCCCACAGCACACACACCTACACTGTGTCCCCCCACAGCACACACACCTACACTGTGTCCCCCCCACAGCACACACACACCTACACTGTGACCCCCCACAGCACACACACACCTACACTGTGTCCCCCCACAGCACACACACCTACACTGTGACCCCCCACAGCACACACACCTACACTCTGTCCCCCCACAGCACACACACACCTACACTGTGTCCCCCCACAGCACACACACACCTACACTCTGTCCCCCCCACAGCACACACACATGTACACTGTGTCCCCCCACAGCACACACACCTACACTGTGACGCCCCACAGCACACACACACCTACACTGTGTCCCCCCACAGCACACACACACCTACACTGTGTCCCCCCACAGCACACACACATGCACACTGTGTCCCCCCACAGCACACACACACCTACACTGTGTCCCCCCACAGCACACACACACCTACACTGTGTCCCCCCACAGCACACACACACCTACACTGTGTCCCCCCACAGCACACACACACCTACACTGTGTCCCCCTACAGCACATACACACCTACACTGTGTCCCCCCACAGCACACACACACCTACACTGTGTCCCCCCACAGCACACACACACCTACACTGTGTCCCCCCACAGCACACACACACCTACACTGTGTCCCCCCACAGCACACACACACCTACACTGTGTCCCCCCACAGCACACACACACCTACACTGTGTCCCCCCACAGCACACACACACCTACACTGTGTCCCCCCACAACACACACACACCTACACTGTGTCCCCCCACAGCACACACACACCTACACTGTGTCCCCGCACAGCACACACACATGCACACTGTGTCCCCCCACAGCACACACACACCTACACTGTGTCCCCCCACAGCACACACACACCTACACTGTGTCCCCCTACAGCACACACACACCTACACTGTGTCCCCCCGCAGCACACACACACCTACACTGTGTCCCCCCGCAGCACACACACACCTACACTGTGTCTCCCCACAGCACAAACACACCTACACTGTGTCCCCCCACAGCACACACACATGCACACTGTGTCCCCCCACAGCACACACACACCTACACTGTGTCCCCCCACAGCACACACACACCTACACTGTGTCCCCCTACAGCACACACACACCTACACTGTGACCCCCCACAGCACACACACACCTACACTGTGACCCCCCACAGCACACACACACCTACACTGTGTCCCCCCACAGCACACACACACCTACACTGTGTCCCCCCACAGCACACACACACCTACACTGTGTCCCCCCACAGCACACACACACCTACACTGTGTCCCCCCACAGCACACACACATGCACACTGTGTCCCCCCACAGCACACACACACCTACACTGTGTCCCCCCACAGCACACACACACCTACACTGTGTCCCCCCACAGCACACACACACCTACACTGTGTCCCCCCACAGCACACACACACCTACACTGTGTCCCCCTACAGCACATACACACCTACACTGTGTCCCCCCACAGCACACACACACCTACACTGTGTCCCCCCACAGCACACACACACCTACACTGTGTCCCCCCACAGCACACACACACCTACACTGTGTCCCCCCACAGCACATACACACCTACACTGTGTCCCCCCACAGCACACACACACCTACACTGTGTCCCCCCACAGCACACACACACCTACACTGTGTCCCCCCACAGCACACACACATGCACACTCTGTCCCCCCACAGCACACACACACCTACACTGTGTCCCCCCACAGCACATACACACCTACACTGTGTCCCCCCACAGCACACACACATGCACACTGTGTCCCCCCACAGCACATACACACCTACACACACCTACACTGTGTCCCCCCACAGCACACACACACCTACACTGTGTCCCCCCACAGCACACACACATGTACACTGTGTCCCCCCACAGCACACACACACCTACACTGTGTCCCCCCACAGCACACACACACCTACACTGTGTCCCCCCACAGCACACACACACCTACACTGTGACCCCCCACAGCACACACACACCTACACTGTGTCCCCCCACAGCACACACACACCTACACTGTGTCCCCCCACAGCACACACACACCTACACTGTGTCCCCCCACAGCACACACACATGCACACTGTGTCCCCCCACAGCACACACACACCTACACTGTGTCCCCCCACAGCACACACACACCTACACTGTGTCCCCCCACAGCACACACACACCTACACTGTGTCCCCCCACAGCACACACACACCTACACTGTGTCCCCCTACAGCACATACACACCTACACTGTGTCCCCCCACAGCACACACACACCTACACTGTGTCCCCCCACAGCACACACACACCTACACTGTGTCCCCCCACAGCACACACACACCTACACTGTGTCCCCCCACAGCACATACACACCTACACTGTGTCCCCCCACAGCACACACACACCTACACTGTGTCCCCCCACAGCACACACACACCTACACTGTGTCCCCCCACAGCACACACACATGCACACTCTGTCCCCCCACAGCACACACACACCTACACTGTGTCCCCCCACAGCACATACACACCTACACTGTGTCCCCCCACAGCACACACACATGCACACTGTGTCCCCCCACAGCACATACACACCTACACACACCTACACTGTGTCCCCCCACAGCACACACACACCTACACTGTGTCCCCCCACAGCACACACACATGTACACTGTGTCCCCCCACAGCACACACACACCTACACTGTGTCCCCCCACAGCACACACACACCTACACTGTGTCCCCCCACAGCACACACACACCTACACTGTGACCCCCCACAGCACACACACACCTACACTGTGTCCCCCCACAGCACACACACACCTACACTGTGTCCCCCCCACAGCACACACACATGTACACTGTGTCCCCCCACAGCACACACACACGTACACTGTGTCCCCCCCACAGCACACACACACCTACACTGTGTCCCCCCACAGCACACACACATGTACACTGTGTCCCCCCACAGCACACACACACCTACACTGTGTCCCCCCACAGCACACACACACCTACACTGTGTCCCCCCCACAGCACACACACACCTACACTGTGTCCCCCCACAGCACACACACACCTACACTGTGACCCCCCACAGCACACACACACCTACACTGTGTCCCCCCACAGCACACACACACCTACACTGTGTCCCCCCACAGCACACACACACGTACACTGTGTCCCCCCACAGCACACACAGACCTACACTGTGTCCCCCCCACAGCACACACACACCTACACTGTGTCCCCGCACAGCACACACACACGTACACTGTGTCCCCCCCAAGTCAAGGAGCAAAATGGTGCTCCTGGGCCACAGGGCTGGGGTCCCGAGGAAGCCCCCTGCCCCCGCTGGGCGCCGCCCGAGCCTGCACAGCCGCCAGGGTGCAGCCTGCTGCTCCCCGGCAGGGTTCGCCTTTGCACCCCGTGTCTCCTCCCCACGTAACGGGAGGGCCCCGTCTAGACTCCTCCATCAAGGAGACACACGCGGTTGGGGCTTGCGTGGGTGAATACGTCCAGGTGGAGAGGGTTCGGGCAAATGTGTGCACGTGTGCGCATGTGTGTTAGTTCTGCCAGTGACACACGGATACAGTCCCTTCCCAGCTGCTGGGCTGGGAGCGCCTGCCTGCCCCACTCCTGCTGATATGGCCTCACCAGGGAGGGTTTCTGGGGGGCATTGTGGTCTCCCTGCTCCCACCCACGCCCCACGTGCTCACCGTACTCTTCTCCCCGCAGGATTTCTGGGGCGATGTAATTTGGGGTCCCACAGAAAGTGCTGGTCGTGTCGCCGGGGCCCAGGCCTTCCTGTGGGGACAGCCACTTCGTCAGCTGCTCCGGGGAGGCCGGGTGCCGCCCGGGCCCGGAGGCCGCGCGGGGAGCACAGCCGCGCCGCCCACCTTGCACATGCCGTAATCCGTGAGCTTGATGTGGCCGTCGGCGTCCAGGAGGACGTTGTCCAGCTTCAGGTCCCGGTAGATGATCCCTCGCTCGTGCAGGAAGTTGAGGGCGATGCAGATCTCCGCAGCGTAGAACCTGGGGGTGGGGACGTCCTGTTGTCAGCCCGGGGACCGGGATGCAGCCTGTGGCCTCCTCCGGGGTTCCAGCCGGGAGGGCTGTGCCGCCCCAGCCGCTCCCCTCACTACCACCGAGCGTGGGGCAACAGGACTCAACACAGATGCGCTACGCCACCAACCCTTAGGGAGACACAAACCAAACCACAGTGAGGTGCCACTGCTGGAAGAGAGGAACAAGCCAGAGGTGCCGGTGGTGCAGCTGGGGAGCTGTGGACTCGGAGGACGCGGCAGCCGTGCTGGTGCACATGTGCACGCGAGAGCCGACCACACAGACTCAGGCCCCGGCACGCCCACGGTCACTGCAGCTCGGCTCCAACAGCTGAGAGGTGAAGTGGCCCAAGTGTGCACGGACAGATGGACGGACGGACGCAGTGGGGCCGTGCTCACAGGGAGGACATGCCGGCCCGGGCTGCAGCAGAGCAGACGGGGGACGACCGGGCACCGCGGGCACCGCAGCTGCCTCTGCAGGAGGCCCCTAGGGCAGCGCCAGGGTGTTCAGTGGGGACGGAGCCCACACGGGGAGGGTGAGGAATTCCTGGAGGCAGATGACGGCGTGCAAGGAGCAGACCCCACAGGGCTGTGCCCTGGAACACGGTGACGCTGACCAGGCTGGTGCTGCGTGTGGCTAACGACTGGTTTACTGCGCGTGTTTCCCCCACAGGGGATCCAGGGAGACTCATGAAGCCTCCTGCAAATCTCTCTCAAGTGAGGAAATGAGGAAGAGGGCGCGTGTGGGAGCAGGAAGAGGCGATGCGCTCGAGACGGGCCGCCCTCTGCTCCCCGAGTGTCCGCGGTGATGCACTTGAGACAGGCCGCCCCCCGCCCCCCGAGCGTCCGTGGGCCCACGCAGGCCCCACGCGGCCGTCAGACTGCAGAACGGAACACGCCCTCTGAAAACTGCTTCCTCCCGACGCTGTGGGGACACCTGCCATGCCGCACACTCAGCGGAGCCCAGCTGGAACTTGGTCCCCCAGGGTCAGACACAGGGAAAAGGGGACCAAACCCAGAGACGGCCCCAGGAAGCACCCGGCTCTGCCCGAGCTGACCTCCGATGCCAAGGACTTCACAGCCCCTGCTTGAGGTCTGTCACTGGGGAGCAAGTGGCAGCCTCTGCCGCTTCCCCAATATTGTCTCCTTCAACTCTGCTGACCTCCCGAAGAAGGGGCCCACACACGTGCCCCCTCTGCACAGCCTGTGCCCACCTGGCTGTGGCACCCACCTGGCCATGAATGGCACCTACCTGGCTGTGTGTGGCACCCACCTGGCCGTAGCACCCGCCTGGCTGTAGCACCCACCTGGCGTGCTCCTCCGGGAGCTTCCTCTGTCTCTGCATGTGGAACATGAGGTCACCTCCGTTGACGTACTCTATGACCAGGAACAACCTAGCAGGAGAGGGCACAGGGCAGGCTGGCGACACCCAGTGGCAGGGTCAGCCCCGCCCTCCCGAGCCAACGCGCTCCTGGCTGCTGCTGGGGCAGCCCACGGCCTGCCCTGGGCCCAGCCCCTGCTCCCTGCCTGTCTAAGGCCCTGCCCACGCGCAGTGGGCTCGGCCACCACCAAGAGTGAGCCAGTGCAGCTGCTGCAGAAAACAAAGATTTACACTTTCATTCACATCACCCCTACTCGCTCTCCAATGGTGCCAGGCCAGTCTTGGGGTAAAAACGGCGGGAATAAGGCAGGGTGCTGGCCAGAGGCCCCAGGTGGGGCTGTGTGGGCAGGAGGCGAGGCCAGGACAGGGTGAGGGCGGGGAGGCTGAGGGCTGCAGAGCCACTCGGGAGGCAGAGCCCGGCCAGGGGACCAGCAGGGCTGGCGGGCAGGCGCCCTGGCCAGGTGAGGACAGCATGGAGGGCTCGTCTCTGCCACCCATCGGCTGCTCCGGCATGGGGAAGGGGTGGGCCCAGGAGTTCAGGGGGGCAGTTTGAGGCTGGGGTGGGGGTAGTGAGGAGGGGCTGGGGCAGAGCTGCCAGGAGGCTGTTCACCAGGGAAGGCAGAAAGGGGCTGGGGGTCGAGGCAGCCTGGCTCCTCCGCAGGCTGCAGACGGCACTGCCCGTGACCTGGCCCTGTGAGCATGAGATGCCACCAGCCCTCTGCGTGGCGGAGCTGAGGCCGCAGCTGGGGGCTGGGGAGGTCGGGCCAGGGGTGGCATTTGGGGCTCCTCCTGCTCACTGTGCATGGGCTTCACCTCTCCCAACAGCTGCCCTGGCCAAGTGGTCTCCCCACTGCCAAGATCCCTCTCCTGTTTCCTAAGACCTGGTTTTAAGGTTACGTCCACACACGACTTCCCAGAGGTGCCCTGGCGCTGGGTGGAGTCTGGGTCACTTCTCTGCCCTGGGCATTTGTTGCTCTCAGTGGGGGAGGGGGTGCAGGAGGAAAGGCAGACACGGCTGGTCACCCCCAGGTCCACGGAGCCGACAACGCGCCGGCACACTGGGCTTGACGCCCACTGTCGCTGGGCTCCGGGCAGTGAACAGGACAGAGGTCAAGGCGCCAGCACAGACAGGCTGCCTGCCAAGTGCCTGGGAAGCCCTGGAGAGCGCCTTCAGGTGGGAGGCCGACCCTGACCTGGCTGCACACCTTCTGCGTACACAACTCATGGACTTGCACGTAACGAAAAGTAGTATGCACTATTGTGGATTTTTTGCATTGAAAGAAGCACTTTTAATCCTATTTTTTTTTAAATGAACTTTTTCAAGTGCGTCTGAGAAGTTCTACTAACACAGCTGGGGTCCCGGGGCCTGCCTGCGGCTGTCCCTCTGTCCCGCGCCGGCTCCCGCATCCCAGAGTTGAACAAGTTCAAGTCCTCTGGAGAACAGGCACTGTGGTCACGCAGAGCCCACTCGTCCTCCTGTACCGAGTCACCTCCAGGTCACTGACAACACCGACACGAGGCCGCCTGCAGCGCCGTGCAGAGCCGGTCAGAGCCGGCCAGAGCCGGCCATCGGCACGCAGAGACATTGTGCTCGGGGACTTAAGAATTTTTCCCTTTCCCTTTCTTCTCTCTTTCTTTTTTTAGATTTCAGGCCGGCGCCGAGGCTCAACAGGCTAATCCTCCGCCTTGCGGCGCCGGCACACCGGGTTCTAGTCCCGGTCAGGGCGCCGGATTCTGTCCCGGTTGCCCCTCTTCCAGGCCAGCCCTCTGCTGTGGCCCGGGAGTGCAGTGGAGGATGGCCCAGGTGCTCTGGCCCTGCACCCCATGGGAGACCAGGTAAAAGCACCTAGCACCTGGCTCCTGCCATCGGATGAGCGCGGTGCGCCATCCGCGGCAGCCATTGGAGGGTGAACCAACGGCAAAGGAAGACCTTTCTCTCTGTCTCTCTCTCTCTCACTGTCCACTCTGCCTGTCAAAAAATAAAAAAAAAAAAAAAAAGATTTCAGTATTTGAAAATCACAGTTCACTGAGAGGGATAGAGATCTTCCAACCACTGGGTCACTCCCCAAATGGTTGGAACAGCCAGGGCTGGGCCAGGCTGCAGCCAGGAGCCAGGAGCTCCATCTGTGCCCTCCACAGGGTCAGCAGGGGCCCAAGCACTTGTGTCACCATCATCTTCTGCCTCCCAGGTGCCTTAGCAGTGAGCTCGACGCGAGCCCAGAGCAGCCGGGGCCTGTACCGCGCTCTGATAGGAGACGCTGAGCTGCAGGTGGCAGCTTCACCCGCCGAGCCACGCTGGCCCCAGTAAGAACAGCAACAGAGACAGCCGGAGCGAGGTGACCACACACTGTGACCACACGGGAAAAGCAAAGGCAGTGTGGTGCTTTTCCACCAGGGCCAAGTGCACCCTGGGAGTCACAGCAGAGGTGTCGGGGCCTCTGGTCCAGGGCCACAGCACCGGCAGGTAGAACTCCCTTCATCTGTGACGCTGACCAAGCTACAGTGACAGTGGAGGGTTCTGCTGTGTTTGTTTTATGTAAAAGTCAGAGAGTTAGACACACACACACACACACACACACACACACACACAGAGGGAGGGAGGGAGGGAGGGAAAGAGAGAAAGAGAGAGAAAGAGAGAGAAAGAGAGAGAGAGAGAGAGAGAATGAATGGGGAATGCTTCACTCCCCAAGTGGCTGCAATGGTAGGGGCTGGGCCAGGCGGAAGCCAGGACCCAGGAGCTCCTTCCAGGTCTCTCACATGGCACAGGGGCCCCAGCACCTGGGCCGTCCTCCGCTGCTCTCCCAGGCACGTAGGCAGGAAGCTGGATGGGAGTTGGATCGGCTGGGTCTTGAACCAGCGCCCACGTGGGAGGCCAGCACTGCAGTCAGCGGCTCACCCTGTACCCCACAGTGCTGGCCCCGCTTCTCACAACAGCTGAGTTCCCATTTTTTTTTTTTGTCTGCAGATAAAGACGACTTCAGTCCACGTCTGACATTTCTCAGAGCAGAAACACACAGGAGGCCTATGCTCAGACCCCGCCCACAGTGCAGCAACGCGCGCAGCCATCCGGGTGACACTGCACACGTCTGCCGTCACACAGGTGTCCCAGTGGGTGGCCTGACAGGCACCCTGTGGGCGTGACCACTCCAGGAGTCACGGTGTGGGCGGCACGAGGCTGTCTTCCCAGAGCTACAGGCAGTTTCTAACCTGCAAGTTAGGAACGGTGAGGGACTGGGGCCAGCGGGCACTGCATGGCCCGGGGGCAGTCCACTCCCATGACCTACGAGGGCACGTCTGCTCCATGCCACGTGCGGCACAGCCACGGTGTGGCCGAGGCTCAGGGGATGAAGCCAGCAGTCACAGGCTTGGCCCAGCAGGCAGGCGGCCACCGGAACCGCAGTAGCACCTGGAGAGAGGACGCCCGGGTGCTGACTCCCTGGGGGTGGGGACAGAGCCGTACTTCCAGCTGAGCCCCCAGAGCCCCTCTGCCTGGCACGCCCGATGCAGCCGTGTCCACTTCGGAGAAGGCCGCGGTCTGGACGTGGAACGTGGTCTCTCCACGAAACTGCTCTGCGTCACAAACGCCATCGTCCTCGTTTACACCAAACGTGCACACGTGGTGACGTCAGAGCCGACCCTGAGTCTCAGGGACGGGCGCGGCCGCCCAGAATGGGTGTGGCCTGATCAAGGCAGTGGGAGAAGTCCTCGCCCTTCCCCGCCCTGAGCCCCCGCGCACACGTGTGCCGCTTCATCGCCAGACTTGGGGCTGCCCAGGAGAATCCGGTCCCGGCTGCGTGCGATCCTGTCGCAACGGGGTCACACTGGCGGGCAGCTGGCCTAGCAACAGAAGGTTCCCACCAACACTGCAAACACCATGTGCGACCAAGGTGCCAAGCACACGCCGGGCAGAGGCCTCTCCCCCAGGGTGGGCGGCAGTGTGTGCACGTCCTGGTGGTGGCACAGGCACGGTGTCACCAGCCACCCCTTGGGGCTCACAGTGTCCGGGTCATGAACAGGGCTCACGGCGGCAGGGCCTCGCTGCTGACTCCCACGATGACGCCATGGCAGGGTGGGCATCCCTGCCCCCTCTCCAGAGCAGCCAGCTGTGGTCCAGGGGCTGCGCCGTGCAGTGCGGGCGCCAGGGCCTCCACGCACCAGGCGCCGACAGCTTTCCAGCAGGTCACAAGGCTGCAGGTGTCCTCGTGGGGTAGGCACACTTCCGCCCTGTTTCCGGGGCTCTGTCATGGTCTCTGAGGCATTTTCCAAGCCTGTAGGATGCACGGGACAGTGGAGCACGATGCCGACGGGCCTGGCGGGTGAGAGGACAACGGACCCCAAGCCTGTCCCCAGCCGGTGCCACGCCTGGCTGCGGCTCTGCCCCAGGGCTCCTGACCCCGACCCCTCTGAGCAGGTTGGAACTTTCCACACGTTCACGTTGTTTGTAGAAGAAACGTGATTTTACATTCTTCCCTACCGCCGACACAAGGGCCAGGTCTCGAACAATGCTGAGATCCGAGGGACTCGTGGCCAGTGCGGTACAGCGCAGTACACGCCTGGTGCACTAGGGTGAAAACAGAGCCCGAGAGTGTGGGGAGATGCCTGGAAGTCAGCGAGAGTTCAGTAAAGAAAAAGCAGGAAAAGGAATGAGACTCTGTTCGTTCTTCCTGGGCGTGGCCTCTCGTGTGGACGCGAACGCTGCAGAAGTCTTGCAAGCTTCGTGGGAGAGGCAGCACTGGGGGCTGCACAGTGGGGACCACAGGGGAGACCGAGGGCTGTGGGAGAAGTCCTCACTTTGTGGGAGAGGCAGCACTGGGGGCTGCACAGTGGGGACCACAGGGGAGACCGAGGGCTGTGGGAGAAGCCCTCAGGCTCTGCTTCACGCACCAGACTTCTGGCCCCGCACAAATGCAGGGTGGACAAGCAGTTGTAACGTTCGACACTTCCTATGTGCAAGTTCGTAAGGGGAAAGTAACAGAAACTAGGGGCCGGCACTGTGGCGTAGCAGGTGAGGCCACCCCTGCACCACCTGTGTCCATATGGGCGCTGGTTTGGGTCCCGGCTGCTCCACTTCCGATCCAGCTCCTTGCTGTGGCCTGGGAAAGCAGTGGAAGATGGCCCAAGTGCTTGGGCCCCTGCACCCATGGGGGAGACCTGGAAGAAGCTCCTTGCCTGGACCTGGCCCAGCTCCAGCTGCTGCAGCCCTTTGGGGAGTGAACCAGGGATGGAAGGCCTGTCTCTCCCTGTCCCTCTGTAACTCTGCCTTTCAAACAAATAAGTAAACCTTAAAAAAACAAGCACTCTGCTAAGAAGGGGCCAGAGCCGGCGACATTCAGGACACCTGCAGCCCCCACGCTGACCTCGACGCCCCAGCCGCGCTCTCCTGGCTGTGCACAAGGTACGCCCTGGGGCTGACTGCCCCACCCTGGCCGGCCATCGGGTGTCCGGGCCCTGGGGCTGACTGCCCCACCCTGGTCGGCCATCGGGCGTCCGGGCGCTGGGGCTGACTGCCCCACCCTGGCCGGCCATCGGGCGTCCGGGCGCTGGGGCTGACTGCCCCACCCTGGTCGGCCAGCAGGCGTCCGGGCGCTGAGTGCGTCTTTGACGGTGTTTCTGGAGCCGAGAGCGGGCTCTGACTCCCTTCTCCGAATCCCAGCTCTGCAGAGAATCCGGACAGTGAGCAGGGCTGTGGGGGAGACCTGGGAGTCTCCCAGGGAGTCGTCTAACCCGGGGTGGCCTGGGGGCCTCAATGCTGAGCAGTTCAAGATTTTCAAAGAAACACGCTAGGAGAGGCCAAGCCACCCGCACAAGGACTTCCAACAGGACTCACGTCTGAGACCGCGGACCACCAGCTCTGCCACAGCACACGCGGGTCCAGGGCTCGTGAGAGAAGCTCCTGGGGGCTGCTCGCCCAGAGACCCAGTGCTTGGGCCGCTGCTTCCCCGGCTGTGGCTCACCCGGCCCCAGGCCCTGGGCTGGCTTGGTGGCTCACTTCCTTACTGGGACAACAACCACACAGGATAGGTGCGTCTGATGACCCCGAAAGCATCCTGCTTGGACCCTGAACTCTCTGGCCGGCGGCCGGAGCCCCAGGCACTCTGCCCGCCACGAGCCGTCCCCCTTACCGACTTGTCGTCTGGAAGCAGGAGTGTAGGCCGACCAGGAAGGGGTTGCCGGACGCCTGTTCAAACACGTGCTTCTCCGTCTGCACCCAGTCGATGTCCTGGAACAGAGACCAGGGCTGCGGCTGCGGCTCCGGAGAGGAGACAGAGGAGGAAAAGCCCCTCAGAGGAGACGCCCATGGGGCCGGCGCCGTGGCGTTTGGGCTAAGCCTCCGCCTACGGCATGGCATCCCTTACGGGCGCTGGTTTGTGTCCCGCCTGCTCCTCTTCAGAGCCAGCTCCCGGCTAACAGCCTGGAAAGCAGCGGAAGACGGCCCAAGTGCTCGCCCTGCTCGACGTGGGAGACCCAGAAGCTCCGGGCTCCTGGCTTCGGATCAGCGCAGCTCCAGCCACTGCGGCCACTGGGGAGTGAACCAGCGGATGGAAGATCCCTGTCTGCCACTCTGCCTCTCAAATAAATCAATCTCAAAAAAAGAAAAAAGACACCCCACCACTGCCTCCGTCACCCCCATCGTCCGCCCACCCGATCCGCGGCCGCCTCCATCTCCTCCCCAGGCGGCTTTGGGAAGTTGAGGGGACGAGGAGGCCTCCCTGGGCCCACGGCCGCGACCCGAGCGCCTGCAAGGAGGCCCACGGCCGCCTCCAGCTCCCACTGTGGGCGCCTCCCTCCTGGTTTACACCGGACTCGGCGAAGCGCTGCGGATCCGACACCACGGGGCCGGGCTGCGGGGCAGCAGGTTAGACCACGGGTTGCAACGCCGACATCCCACGTGCTGGTTTGAGTCCTGGCTGCTCCGCTTCTGATGCAGCCCCTGCTAACGGCCTGGGAAGGTGGCAGTGACGCCCGAGTTCCGGGCCCCTGACACCGCGTGGGACACTGAGACGAAGCTCCTGGCGACTGACCTCAGCCTGGCCCAGCTCTGGCCCCTGCAGCACTTTGAGGAGTGTTGGCATGCGCAGGATCTCTCTCTCTCTCTGCCTCTCCAATAAATAAGATTTTTTTAAAAATCCTTCCCTAACTCGCCACGGGGACTCCACAGAGCTCCAGAAGGCAGAGCTGCAGGCCTGGGGCTCGCTAGGTCACCTCCTCCACCTGAGGGGGCCTGGGGCTCCCTGGTCACCCCCACTGAGGGGCCTGGGGCTCCCTGGTCACCTCCTCCACCTGAGGGGCCTGGAGCTCGCTGGTCACCCCCACTGAGGACCTGGGGCTCCCTGATCACCCCCCCTGAGGGGCCTGGGGCTCCCTGATCACCCCCCCGAGGGTCCTGGGGCTCCCTGGTGACCCCCCCACCTGAGGGGCCTGGGGCTCCCTGATCACCCCCACAAGGGGCCTGGGGCTCCCTGGTCACCCCCACTGAGGACCTGGGGCTCCCTGATCACCCCCCCTGAGGGGCCTGGGGCTCCCTGATCACCCCCCCGAGGGTCCTGGGGCTCCCTGGTCACCCCCACTGAGGGGCCGGGGGCTCCCTGGTCACCCCCCCCAAGGGGCCTGGGGCTCCCTGGTCACCCCCCCACCTGAGGGGCCTGGGGCTCCCTGATCACCCCCACAAGGGGCCTGAGGCTCCCTGGTCACCCCCACTGAGGGGCCTGGGGCTCCCTGGTCACCCCCACAAGGGGCCTGGGGCTCCCTGGTCACCCCCCCACCTGAGGGGCCTGGGGCTCCCTGATCACCCCCCCCCAAGGGGCCTGGGGCTCCCTGGGTCACCCCCACTGAGGGGCCGGGGGCTCCCTGGTCACCCCCCCACCTGAGGGGCCTGGGGCTCCCTGGTCACCCCCCCACCTGAGGGGCCTGGGGCTCCCTGGTCACCCCCCCACCTGAGGGGCCTGGGGCTCCCTGGTCACCCCCCCGAGGGGCAGGAAGCCGTGGAGAGACGAGGCTGGGGCCGGGGACCCTGGGGACCTGCTCCGCTGTCCCCGCCCCTGTGCCCCTGACCCTGGGAGCGGCTCGGGGAAAAGCCCAGGACCCCACGCCGCCCACCCCACGGCACCTCTGCTGGCCCCTCCCCGCGCCCACACGCCCCCGCGTCTGCATGACCCGGGGGGGCTCCCTGGGCACGAGGCACCCCTCGCCCTCGCCCTGGGGGCGCGCGCACCCTCCTCCTCCCAGGCCTGGGCCCGGCCTCCCACGGGGGAGCTGCGCCCACGCGGGCACTTGCTCCTGCGACCTCCGACACGGTTCACGACACCTCAGGCCCAGAAGCCCGGAGACGAGCGCCCATCCAGGCGCAGCCGCCACGAGACCAGCGCATGCGCGTCAGGTGTGCCGCCGTAGTGGGACTAGCGCATGCGCAGGATGTGTGCGTCCTCTGAGACTAGTACACGCGTGGGATGTCAGCCATGGGAGATGCGCATGCGCAGTATGTGTGTGTCGTCTGTGGGAGCAGTGCATGCGCGGTACGTGTGCGTCGTCCGTGGGGGCAACGCATGCATGGGATGTGTGCGTGGTCCGTGGGGGCTCCCTGGTCACCTCCTCCACCTGCATCATCCATGAGACTAGCGCACACGTGGGCTGTGCGTCGTCCGTGGGGCGGTGCACGCGCGGCCCGGGCGCCCACCTCGTCGTCGTGGACCAGCTCCTTCTTCACGACCTTCATGGCGTAGACCTGGCCGTTCTTCTTGAGCCGCACCAGGAGGACCTTGGCGTAGCTGCCGCGCCCGATGACCCTGATGAGGTCGAAGTCCTGCAGCCCGAGCCCCTGGGAGATCTTGATGCCGTCCACGCCGTCGATCACGGGCTTGAGGTCCTGGGGGCGGCGCGCGTCAGGGCGGCCCGCGCACGCGCCTCCGGGGCCTCCGGGGCTGTCCCCGCCCGCCGCGCACTCACCTCCGCGTCCTCCTTGCCGCTGTCCTGCTTCCGGGTGGAGATGAAAGCGACTGGGGGCAGAGCAGAGCAGAGCCGCCTCAGCCCGGGCCTGGTGCGCGGCCCCGCCCGACGGGCAGGGGCAGGGGCGCGGCCGGACCCCGCCCAGACCTCCGAGTGTGGCCGAGCGCCGGTGCCCTCTGTCCGGTCCACCCTAGCCCTCCGGGGACAGACCCCTGCCCAGAGCTGTGGCGCACGCTGGCCCCAGCCCGCACAGGGGCCGTCAGTGCGCACGGCTCCGAATGCGTCTTCATCAGAAGCCCCTTCCACGCGGGAAAGAACAACTCACTCAGCCATGAAGCGGCGCCCCCCCCCCCCCGTGTGCGGGCAGGGGGCTCCCTGGGGACAAGGGCTCCGCACAGTGCCCAGGCTGAGGGCGCCGCCTAGAACTCATGGAGTCGGCACAGACCCCACCCCGGCACCCACGGCACCCACGGAGTTGTCCCCGCCCACCCCAGCACCCATGGCACCCACGGAGTTGTCCCGCCCACCCCGGCACCCATGGCACCCACAGAGTTGTCCCGCCCACCCCGGCACCCATGGCACCCACGGAGTTGTCCCGCCCACCCCGGCACCAATGGCACCCACGGAGTTGTCCCGCCCACCCCGGCACCCATGGCACCCATGGAGTTGTCCCGCCCACCCCGCACCTCCTGGCCATGTCCCTGCCCAAGGCCCTCATGTGCCCATGGCACACCGACTCTCGTCGGCTGAGTGGGTCAGGGAGGCTGGCAGGGGCCAGGGTGAGGGGCTGCGCTCTGCCCAGCAGGGAGAGGGCGGCACCTACTTCCGTCAGTCTCCTGGGAAGGAAGGTCCGCGTCGTCACTCTTGTCGTCTACTGGAGGCTCTTGGGAAGGCATGACAGAATCCTGCCCAGGAGACCACAGGGCAGGGTCACCACGCGGCTCTGCACACGCTCCTGTGACCTCTGACCTTACCACATACTCCCGTGACCTCACCACGCGGCTCTGTACATTCCCAACCCCGTGACCTCACCACGCGCCCCTGCACACTCCCGACCCCGTGACCCCACCACACAGCTCTGCACACTCCCCACCCCGTGACCTGTGCAAGGGACTTCACAAAATTCACGGAAAATGGAATCAAGAAGACAAGTTTATTTTGGTACAGAAATTTTTTGAAATCTGCATAATCTTTTCATAAAATGTATTTTTCATGAACTTCTGGAAGATTCCACACATGTGTGGATTTAAAAATGTCTTGTACCAAAATAAACTCACCCTTAATTTTTTTTCCCTGGGTAATCTGAGAGGCAGTGAGAGAGCGATGAGCAGGCTCCCATGCACCGATTCCTCCTCAGGTGCCCGTGACAGTGGGGAGGGGCTGGCACCAGAGCCGGGAGGCCCCCCACACCCCCCACGGGTGGCAGGAGCCAGGGGACCAGGCCAGTGCAGAACCCAGGCCTCTGGGATGTGGGGTCCTGCTGAGCCACGCCCTGCCCCATCTGGGATGTGGGGTCCTGCTGGGCCACGCCCGGCCCCCATCTGGGATGTGGGGTCCCACTGGGCCACGCCCGGCCCCATCTGGGATGTGGGGTCCCACTGGGCCATGCCCTGCCCCATCTGGAATGTGGGTCCCACTGGGCCACGCCCGGCCCCATCTGGGATGTGGGGTCCTGCTGAGCCACCCCTGCCCCCATCTGGGATGTGGGTCCCACTGGGCCATGCCCGGTCCCATCTGGGATGTGGGTCCCACTGGGCCACGCCCGGCCCCATCTGGGATGTGGGGTCCCACTGGGCCATGCCCTGCCCCATCTGGAATGTGGGTCCCACTGGGCCACGCCCGGCCCCATCTGGGATGTGGGGTCCTGCTGAGCCACCCCTGCCCCCATCTGGGATGTGGGTCCCACTGGGCCATGCCCGGTCCCATCTGGGATGTGGGTCCCACTGGGCCACGCCCGGTCCCATCTGGGATGTGGGGTCCTCCTGAGCCACACCTGCCCCCATCTGGGATATGGGGTCCTCCTGAGCCACGCCCTGCCCCAGGTTTCTGAATTCTGTCCTGCAGCGCTCTCTGGAGTAATGTGGCACAGCGGAGGAACCGGGCTGTACCGGATGCGTGACACGAGTGACTGACAAGTGACCACCCACCCACGCTCCACCCTTTCCTGCAGGTGCTACGTGGAGTGGGCACTTCAGTCCTGCACACCTGTCTCCCCTCACGCACTGCGTCCTGTGTGGTCGGCAGCCAAGGCACCCAGGGTTGACCTTACAATGGAGCGACTCCCAGTGGTGGTCATACAGGTCCCACGCACTGGCCTTTCTGGGGCTGCTCTCACTGTCCTAACCTAGAGTGGATCTGTGGGGTCAAAGGGCACACCCTGTTCTTGCTTGTAGCAGACTCACCCGGCAACACTGGGGTGAGAGGCGGGTCTAAACTCTTCCTGTCCCATAAGGGGGCGCCTTCCCCCTCTGCATACAGTGCACGCAGGGGAGCCACCCTCCCAGATGGAGCCCACCATGTAACGTGGCCAGGATGCCAGTCGGGCAGAGGACTGAACATCCAGGCCAGGTGCCCGCTCCTGTGTTCTGAGACACAGGCTGGTCAGCAGGTCACCAACGGACTCTTCAAACCCCAACCTGCAGGGGAGGCGCAGGGGGCGCCTTGAGCCCAGGCCAGTCACCAGCTACCCACAGGGCCCCAGGCGGGCTCCTTGGGCTTCCCGAGCCGTGCGGAAGGGTGCAGCGTCTGGGGTCAGACCTGACTGTGCCTCTGCAGCTCTCAGAGCTGCGTCAACCGGGTGGGGCAAGCCCCCCGCTCGCCTGTCCACCCCCTCAGCCTCTCTGGCTCCCCTGGTCTACCCCTGCAGCCTCCCCAGCTCCCCTGTCCACGCCCCCAGCCTCCCTCACTCCCCTGTCTATCCCCCCCAGCCTCTCTGGCTCCCCTGTCCACCCCCCAGCCTGCCCAGCTCCCCTGTCCACGCCCCCAGCCTCCCTCACTCCCCTGTCTATCCCCCCCCAGCCTCTCTGGCTCCCCTGGTCCACCCCTGCAGCCTCTCTGGCTCCCCTGGTCCACCCCTGCAGCCTCTCTTGCTCCCCTGTCCACCCCCAGCCTCCCCCGCTCCCCTGTCCACCCCCCAGCCTCTCTGGCTCCCCTGGTCCACCCCTGCAGCCTCCCCAGCTCCCCTGTCCACGCCCCCAGCCTCCCTCACTCCCCTGTCTATCCCCCCCAGCCTCTCTGGCTCCCCTGTCCACGCCCCCAGCCTCCCTCACTCCCCTGTCCACCCCCCAGCCTCTTTGGCTCCCCTCCCACCCCAGCACTGCAGAGGGTTCTGGAGCCTCTCAAGTGCATGGGGGAGGGGCACGCAGGGTCCTGTCCCAGATGCTGCCTGGGGTCCTCAGTGCAGTGCCCGGGTGCCTCCTCCTCAGGCCTGGCTAGTGGCGAGGACGGTGCCACGACCCCTCTGGACAGAGGGGCAGAGGCCCAGTTCGTGCGGTCAGCTCAGACGAGGCAGGGCCTCAGGCCCGACTCACCATATGCCTCCTGCAGGTCAGCGGGACGAGGCCGTGGCAACGCTTATGGACCAGCAGTTTGCAGTTGACGCACCTGTAGCCCTGCCTGGCGAGACCCCATATCCTTTCGCTGCACTGGCCACAGTACGCTCTCTGTGGGGAGAACAGCAGACAGAGCTGTCAGCCGGGCCTGCTCCCCGAGACGCTCAGGGCTCCCGAGATGGAGCCGCCAGCCAGGGCGAGAGGCCAGCTCCCTCAAGGGCCCACCCCAGGGCTGCAGGACTCAAAGGCCTCAAGCAGAGGCCTGGACCCCTCTCTGCGAGGGCCCAGCGGACAGTGGTGCCGAGGCCAGGGGCTGCAGGGCCTGCTGGGCTGGGCCTAGTTGGGGGAGGAAGCCCCTGCAGACCCCACCGGAGGAGAACCTTGGGGAAAACCTGCTTGGCTGGCACCGGCCCACAGGGCAGCTTGCGAGGTCTCAGTGCCACTTCACGGCCTTTCTCTGTCCCACTAAACAACTGGGAATGAGTCACTGGCTTCTTTCCTGATGTTTCCATGAATTTTTAAAATTTTACAAAAGGCAAAGAACCAAGGTCTCCTGAGCCAGGGCAGGCATCCGTTACCTGTGTCCAAAGCCACCATCATGGTTACAGGCACACCGCACGCGTCCCCAGGGCCTGGTCTCCCGCCGTCACGGTCACAGGCACACCGCACGCGTCCCCAGGGCCTGGTCTCCCGCCGTCACGGTCACAGACACACCGCACGCGTCCCCAGGGCCTGGTCTCCCGCCGTCACGGTCACAGGCACACCGCACGTGTCCCCGGGGCCTGGTCTCCCGCCGTCACGGTCACAGGCACACCGCACGCGTCCCCGGGGCCTGGTCTCCCGCCGTCACGGTCACAGACACACCGCACGCGTCCCCGGGGCCTGGTCTCCCGCCGTCACGGTCACAGACACACCGCACGCGTCCCCGGGGCCTGGTCTCCCGCCGTCACGGTCACAGGCACACCGCACGCGTCCCCGGGGCCTGGTCTCCCGCCGTCACGGTCACAGGCACACCGCACGCGTCCCCGGGGCCTGGTCTCCCGCCGTCACGGTCACAGACACACCGCACGCGTCCCCGGGGCCTGGTCTCCCGCCGTCACGGTCACAGGCACACCGCACGCGTCACGGGGCCTGGTCTCCCGCCGTCACGGTCACAGACACACCGCACGCGTCCCCGGGGCCTGGTCTCCCGCTGTCACGGTCACAGGCACACCGCACGTGTCCCCGGGGCCTGGTCTCCCGCCGTCACGGTCACAGGCACACCGCACGCGTCGCGGGGCCTGGTCTCCCTTCCTGTTTTTCCATTTAGAACTTCCTTCAGCGCTGTAACGACTCTTTCTAGTGGGTCCGAGAGTGAGAGGAACACAGCCGGGCCTGTGCAGTGTGGGCTGAGCTCATCTCAGGGTGTGAGGCGCACCTGCCCCGCCCCAGCCGCGTGCACGGTCAGGGTGGTGGGACCTGCACCCAGGACTCTGCTCTGCCTGGCAGGAGCCCAGGGAAACGCTGACATGCACACAACTCTGCTTTCAACTCTGGTAGAAGGGCAGAAAGATGGGTCCTCCCAAAGCTCCTGTGTTGCCCACGTCACCACTGTCACAAGGGAATGGACCCCCGTCTGGGACGTCTGGGGGTGACTGGAGGTGTAGCGGGGTTGGGGGCTCCACACGAGCTTCAGTTGCAGTCACCCTGGCTCCACATTGACACTGGGATCTGCCCGTCCACGGCCACTGGCCCCTGCAGCAGCCGCCCTGGCTTCAACACCCGCCAGCTGACGCACTGGCCTCCCCCAGGCTACCACTCTGGGTCCTCATCTGCGTGCTAAGAACACGTAGGGCCAATTCACAGCCACCAGGTGCCGCTCTCCCATCCCCCAAGCTAACAAGGACTCCGCTCAGGCGCTGCTGCCTGGGGCCAGGCCACAGGGACCTAAGGCTACCACACCTGTGCCACAGCCCTGGTTTCTGGTCTACCTGGGAGTTCAGCAGCTCAGAAAATGTGCCATTACGTTAAACAGCTTAGGTTCATGTGGACGGAGACCAACGTGGTGGCCGCACCTTACGTCTGCTCCCTGCTGCACTGCCGGTCTTAAACATAGTCCACTTTCGGGGCCAGCACTTGGTTAATCCTCCGCCTGCGGCGCCGGCATCCCATATGGGCGCCGGGTTCTAGTCTCGGTTGCTCCTCTTCCAGGCCAGCTCTCTGCTGTGGCCTGGGAGTGCAGTGGAGGATGGCCCAAGTGTTTGGGCCCTGCACCCACATGGGAGACCAGGAGGAAGCACCTAGCTCCTGGCTTCGGATCGGCACAGTGCTGGCTGTAGCAGCCATTTGGGGATGAGCCAACAGAAGGAAGACCTTTTTCTGTGTCTCTCTGTCTATAACTCTACCTATCAAAAAAACAAAAAACCACAGTCCACTCCCAGCGGCTGGCCTGGGCTCCTGCTCAGGACGCCCCGTTTCCCACGCTGCTGGTTCCGCATCGCGAGCTCAGTGCCCGGCGCATCCACCTGCAGGCGTCGGCTGAAGAGAGCTCTGCTTGCTCGTGCCGGCGGCGGGCTCTGCTGGGCTGGGCCCCTGCGCAGGGGAGGCCCGGCCCGGGGTTCCGGCCCTTCACACCACGGAGACACGGGGGAGGCAGCTCGACTCTCATCTGTCCGGTCAGCCAAGGGCTGGGGCCATTTTATGCCGACAGTGGGTGGGGGCAGGGTCCCCCACCAGGCCGAGCCTCTTCCCTCAGAGCTTGGGAATCTGAAAAACAGCAGCTGCATATTCTAGTCTCAGGCGGGCAGGTGACACCAGGCTCATACCCAATTGTCACCCGTGTTGTAAATAAAGTTTTATTGGACACAGCCGAGTATCTGCTGCCGCCTCAGAGTGCGATGCCACAGCTGGGTGTGGGAATGAGCCTGGGGCCGAAGCCAGGACACATGACTCCCCGGTCCCTCCCAAGAGCTGCCCCACCCAGCAGGCCGGGGAGAAGCCCGTGGCGGCTGGCAGAGCGTGGGCAGCACCCCCCAGCTTGCTCTCCCTGCCCCCTACTCCCCAGGGACCCCATGGCTCCTCATGCAAAGGCCAAAGGTGTTGGACTGTCCACCAGCTAGCCATGCTGCCAGCAGAGGCCCCAGCAGCCCCAGGACAGGGTCGTCAGCTGCTGTGGGCTGGGGCCCTGGGCGGGGGACGGTCAGTGGATAGCCAGGGTCCAGGTACTGGCCCCACTTTTAACGCCCTGCGGACCTCCTCACACACCGGCCGGGAGCCTCTCGGAGCCAGCGCTGTCTCCTGAGCATGCTCCCCAGAGTTGGGCCCCGTGCCCCCGCCCCGGGTGAGCACCCACTGTGGCACACAGGGCGACGCCAGGCTGTGCCACTCGTGACGCCTCTGCTGCCCACAGACGCCGTGGCCTCGCAGAGGAGACGAAGGAAGGAGAGCGCACCCCCGACACCGAGCCCGGACGGCGGCTGCTCCCGGCTGTCTGCGGCGCTCTCGCCTACGGAGGGAGATGGCCTGAGCTCTTTCTGTGGCTCCGGTCGTAACCCGCCCCGGCATCTCCTCTGCAAACACACGGGACCCCCGACCACTGAAGCGTGGTCCTGAGCCACGCAGGCTGCAGCTTAAACCCCGCAGCGCCACGGCAGCTAAGGTTCGGGGCGGATGCTCAACCTCAGGAAGGGACGCCCGCTGGGCCCGCTGGCTGTACTGAGCTGCTCTCCACGCTCACTGTCTCCGGGGCCTGTTCGAGTGAGGGGAGTTTTCCCACCCAGGCTTCGTAACACCCGACTTTGTGGCCACGCCACGTCCCCAGCCCGAGGAGCCGCCCTGGCCGCCCTGGCCTCAGCTGTCACTCCAGGTGTGTCTGCCACATCTTCCCAGTGTGCTTTGCAGAGACCAGAGACGTTCCACTGGCCGCAGAGCCTGGGCCCCACCCCCCCCGAGGCGGTGGGTCCTGCCCCTCCCTGTCGCCCCGTCCAGGGCACCCTTTACTGGGGAGGGAGCAGCCCCTGCTCTTCCCCAGAAATGTGCTGCCTCCCCTTCGACCGTCACAGCTGCACCTGTTCCTTCTAGAAGAGTCTAAGGGACATCAGTGAGCTGAGGCAGGCAGGGAGCTCTGGGCCCCAGCAGTGGCGCCCACTCACTCGCGGTGTCCTGGGGTCACCCACAGACTGTGGGACGCAGTCTCCTTGGTGGGTGAGTCGTCCCCTTTAGGTCCTGCCAAGTCCCAGTGCCCCTTTTGACTGAGAGGCAGCTGGTCTGACAGCCCTGTAATTACTGAGTGACGGTGCCCAGGGCAGCCTGGAGGCCGGGCCAGAGGACCTCACGGGCAGCAGATAGAACGCAGAGCCCAGGGACAACGAGGAGAGCTAGCAGCTGGGGTCTCTGCCCAGCCACCTGCGGCCACGACTGACAGGGCCGGGCAGGCGGCAGCAGACGGAGTGGCCCTGTGCTCTCGGAGCTGGCCTGTCCTGTGAGGACGTGGGCCTCACCTGGACCGGTCGGGGAGCCAGCTGTAAACCTCCGGGCTGCGGCCGCCTGGCGTGGCGATGTTTGCCGAGCGCGGCGTGGACAGGCAGGCAGGGAGGCGCTCGCCAGGCAGCGGCCAGCAGCAGGAACAGGCCGTGAGCAAAGGTGAGCAAAAGCCCAAGAATCCCCTCCGTGACCTCACTGTCAGATCTGACCGAGGCCAGAGCAGGGCCGGTGCCCGGGTTCACAGGGAGAAGCCAGCCAGTCCCAGAGTGGCTGCTTGTCTTCTGAGCACACACGTGTGCTAGGGGATGGACGCGGCCAGCATCCGGCCTGTCTGGTCGGCCCCGCCCCACTCGGTCCTCCTCTCTTGGTGACACCTGTGGCTCTCCCACCATCCACACCTGGCTCTCCGGCTCCTGTTCAATCCTGGGGAACAGGGCCCTGGCCCCGAGTCTCTACTGCGGCCCCCGGCTCTCTCCAGGGGAGCTTCCTACCATCACTGAGTCCAACGAAGGACAACTGGTGGCGGGCAGTGCTCACCGTGTGCTCACCATGGCAGGCACGGGGCTGAATGGTGCCCTCCCCAGGGACACGTCTGCCCAGGACCCAGGGGTGGGCTCCTCCCGTCCCTGCAGGCGCCAAGGGTTGAAGTGAGGACACGCCGGGCGAGGTGGGCCCTGTCCAGTGACCGATCCTGGTGAGCCCAGGGACACACACACACTGACCGCTGGTGAGGACAAGGTAGGAGTAGGCCCAGGGCCAAGCAGCAGCAGACGCTGGGCAGGTGAAGGAGGGGTGTTTGGAGGAGCCCTGGGCAGGGGGCTTTGTCCCAGCAGCCCAGGGACACCAGCGCGGGCCCTGGCAGGCCGATCCAGGAGGGCAGTTCCTGCACTGCGAGCCTCACCACAGCCACCTCCAGAGGCCACGCTCCCCTAACCACTAGGCCTCCCACCTCCTATCAGTACACAGCTGAGACCCCCTGGGCGCCCAGTCTCAGCCTCCGGGACCCCCAGACTCTGCTGGTGCCCTCCTGTGCCTCCTGCACCCTGCTCCAGCACCCCTATGTTAACCTCCAGGCAGTAAGACCAGACACCTCCTCCAGGAAGTCTGCTGGGCTCTGCTCAGCACCGACTCACCTTCCTGAGTGCTGCTCTCCCCACGCCCCTCACACGGGAACCCGGCCTTCCACCTCCCCACATCAGCTCCGGGGGGTGAGAGTGGTGTGAGCCACATTCTCGCTATGATAGGGCCAGGACACGGCTCATACTCAGAGCCGCCCAGTGGTCCAGAGGAGGCTCCGTGACAACTTGGGACCGCGTGACAGGCATGTGTGGGAGCACGGAGGCAGGGACAGCAGCCGTGGCCCGAGCGGTGTCCCCTGACGTGGCTCTCGTACCACCACTCCCACCCAGCTGACTCAGGCCACCCCCGTGGCTGCTCCATCGTCTTCACTTTGGGGGGGGGCTGAGGCAGAGGGAGTGGCACCTTGATGAGGAGGTGACAGCTGGCACTCGAACCAGCGACGGAGCTGCCTCCACCCCCCATGGAGCAGAGGATGCCAGTGCGGCCACATTGGCACAGGAGCCAGCGGCTCACTGGGCAGTTCCGTGGCCCACGAGGGCTGATGGGGACCCTCGCAGGGTCCTGCTACAGGGACAGGCCCACATGCTTCCGTGTATTCCCTCCATGCCCAGGGGCCACCAAGACAGCTGGCTCCACACTGCGGCACAGAACCACAAGCTACCACGTCGTTCCCAGAGCGCAGGCAAAGGCACCAAGAGCCCAGGGGAGGAGGCGTGCGTCCTCGGGAACGCGCTGGGCGGCCGTGGGAGGACAGAGGCTGAGGACGGGGGCCGGCACCTCCAGGGCTCATGGGAGACCCTGTGTGCAGCTAAGAACACGCTGGCCGGTCGGCGCCAAGTGTCGAGCACCCTAGTCCCGCCACCACACAAGCAGGCTGGGCCCAGGTGGAGGATTATGTCACCTGGGCAGCAGGGGATGCCGGGATGCACACGGGGCTCCCGCGTGTCTGGGAGGAGCCCCAGCCCTGGGCAGGCAGCGCTGTCCCCTTCCCCGGGGGCGGGCCCTCAGAGGCGGGGCCCCGGGCTGGGCGCTCACCCTGTTAAAGCGCTTGGCTTGGAAGAGATGGCCGTTGGCACGGTACAGCTTCCTCCATCTTCTGGCTCCGCGGCGGTAGATGGATTCTGGGAAGGGAGTGAGAAAGGGGTAAGGAGACAACATCAGAGCCTCAGCGGGCCCCGCCGGGGACAGGCCACGCCCCCTAGGGCGAGGGAGCTGAAGTGACAGCAACGGGGGCAGGGGGCTCTCTCCTCCTCACACGACTCTCCTGTCGTCTCAGCCACGGTGAGCAGGCACGGACCCACGTGAGGCCGGCGGCCCCCGCCCCCTTTCTGGACAAACCAGGCCCTTTCTCCCAGAGGGCTGAGGCCTCGGAGCAGGGAGCCCGGCCCCGGGGCCCTCGGTCAGCCTGAAGCTGCCGGCCACGTCGCCACAACGCACCCGGGGCCGGGAGGCGCCAGGCCTCAGGGCTCCCGGCCAGGGCTCCTGCGGCCCTGGCAGATCTCAGGGCAGGAGGACCAGGCCCTCGGAGCACCCATGGTCACACTCGCGGTCAGCAGCGCGGGCTCCCCGAAACCGCCCGAGCGGAACCTGGGCTGGAACCGCGGGCGCACCCGGTGCCCCCCGGCACGGACACGGCCCAGACAACACCAGTCCTTCGGGAGCCGGTGCCCCCCGGCACGGACACGGCCCAGACAACACCAGTCCTTCGGGAGCCGGTGCACAACGGTGCGCTTTGTGCTTTTGTAAAGGTGACTCATGAGCCGGTGGAGGTGCCGGCAACACTCTGGAATGGAAACTCTGCGGAATGTCTTCACAGCAAGCGAATTGCCAGCCCTGGATCCCGCTGCCGTCAGGCAGGGCGGCTGCACAACCTGCTCCTCTCCTCTGCACCCAGCCCCTGCTGGCACCGGCTGCCGCGGCCCTGCACGGACCTCACCAGGGTCCCCAAGGCTTCCCACCACGGACAGGCCACCCCAGCTGCAGTGGGCCGGGGCCAGCCCCCCACCCCCACCCCCACAGCAACAGGAGCGGCAGCAACCCTGGTCCGAATGCCCCTCGGCTCTGAGGGCACCCGTGAGCCCCACAGGGCTCAGCCCAGTGGTCCCCGCCTCCATGGCTGTGGTCCTGACTGTCCCTCAGCATCCTTCACAACACCCCAACACCCCCATCCCAGAGGAGAAAGAGCAAAGGGCATGGAGGGGCTGGGACAGAGAGAAACGCAGCCCCGGGGGGCCACACCGGGACCCAGTGCCACGTCCAAGCCTGAAATCCACCCCCCGGGGTGGGTGCTGCGGTGCCACCGACTGACAGCCGCCTGGGGAGCCCCCATCCCGTCAGGAGTGCGGGGTCTGAATCCCGACCCTGCCTCCAACCCAGCTTCGTGCCAATGCCCCCCAGGAGGCAGCGGATGATGGTGCGAGTACCTGGGTCCCTGCCACCCCCATGGGAGCCTGGATGGAGCTCCTGGCTCCTGGCTCCTGCCTGGCCCAGCCCCCGCTGTTGGCGGCCACTTGGGAAGTGAACCAGCAGGTGGAAGATCTCATTCTGTGTCTCTTTCTTTCTCTGTTGGGCTCTCTTTCAAACAAATAAAAACAATAAACAACTAAAAAATAAAATGAAATGCACCTGCCTGGTGTCCTTCCAGTGAGTCACAGTGCAGCCAGTGGGGTCCCCGTCCGGCCCCAGGGGCTGCATCTGGGGAAGGGGCCTGGGAACGAAGCTCAGTGAGGCCACAGGGTGGGGTCCTGATGCCACAGAGTGGCACCCCCTGCACCCGAAGTCAGGCACTTGCAACCCGGGGGCCACACCCTGAACACAAGTCCCTTCAGAAAACCGGCACTCAGACAGAAGCGGCCAGCGCTCAGCGGGAAGGGCGGGTGCTGACCACACAAACACACGCAGCACGAGCCAGCAGGGGGCCAGGGAGACCCGAGCACCCGCCAGCAGGAGACACCCACACACGGCCGAGAAAGGCCCAGTGGCTCAGGACCCTGCTGGACATCTGTCAATCTGGAGCGGAACGGCGAGAACAAGGCACCTCCCAGAGGACAGACAGACGCCCAGGGCACAGCACAAGGCTATGCCCCCAGCCCCAGGCTGCCAAGGAGGGGCGCCCTGGGGAACCTGGGGAACAGTGGCTCAGTCATGTCCCCCAGTTTCTGTGCCCTGAAACCAAATGGGCCCAGGGAACATTCTAGAGCATTTGAAGATCCTGCGGCCCACAGAGGAGAAAATGGACACACAGCCAATGTGGTGTCCAAGGGAGCACCGTCCACCACGTGGCCTGCGTCCAGCCACGGGCAGCTCAGGGGGCCTCCTGACATCCACAGGCAAATCCTGGGGTCCCGTAAGCCAGTGCCCCCGTTAGGGAGCTAAACAGCGAGCAAAACAAGCGGCGCATCACTTCAGGCCTGGCGATCAGGAACCCGTTCCGGCAGAGGAGTAGCCAACGCCGCGTTCAGGACGTGGGGCCTCTGGTCTGGGTCAAGTCCTAGCCCTGCTTTGATGGTGGCGAAGGCCTCTGTCGTGTCGCGATGCTTCGTGTCTTTGGTTAATTTATTTTTATTTCATTCGAAAGGCAAAGAGACGGAAGGGGCTCATGCACGGGGTCGCTCCCAGGCGCCTGCAGCAGCTGGGGCTGGGCCAGGCTGAAGCCGGAGGCTGGAACTCAACCAGGGACCCCGGGGCAGCAGCAGGCAGCCAGGAGCCCAGCCCAGGCCCTCTGATGGGGGCGGTGGGCATCTCAGGTCATGCCCAGCTCCCAGCTTTCTTCTTTGATAACCGACTCCCACAGCAGCTTCAGGTTTTAGGTTTGTGCTAAAACAGGAAAGGGAACACAGGGCCCCACACTGCTGCCGTCAGCTGCCACTCACACCGGCCGTGACGTCGCGACTGAAGCCAGGTGCTCAGCCTCGCTGCTGCTCACTGTGCGTCCTGGGGAGGGCTGGCCGGGCACTGGCAGAATGTCCCCCACCCCCGTCGGACCCGCCTGGTGCCCTCACACTGGGCCTGGGCCTGGCCGTGGCCTCCTCTGCCCGCGTCTGACCTGAGCACCCTCCTTGAAAAGTCCACACCCCACCATGCTGCCACCAAGATTCCACGGCTCCCTGGGCGCTCTGCAGGCATGGAGCCCCACGGCTCCCTGGGCACTCTGCAGGCACGGAGCCCCACGGCTCCCTGGGCACTCTGCAGGCAGAGCCCTACAGCTCCCTGGGCGCTCTGCAGGCACGGAGCCCCACGGCTCCCTGGGCACTCTGCAGGCAGAGCCCCACGGCTCCCTGGGTGCTCTGCAGGCACGGAGCCCCATGGCTCCCTGGGTGCTCTGCAGGCACGGAGCCCCACGGCTCCCTGGGTGCTCTGCAGGCACGGAGCCCCACGGCTCCCTGGGCCCTGGGCCGCGAGGACGGGAGGGGTGCACACCGAGCACTGCCCTACCCTGCAGGCCGAGGCGACCCAGATTGGAGGGAGTGACGGCCTGTTCCTGGGTGGTAGAGACGGGGCCACCTGCATGGTCACCTCGCTCCTCTCCAGGCAGGAGACGTGGAGAAGCTCGGCTTCCCCTGTGGGGCAGACGCTGCGTGCTGGCCACTGGGCAGACAGGGCCTCACACTGGCTGGGGCACGTGCAGGGCTGGGTCAGGGAGGAGGCTGGGTCAGGGAGGGGGAGGCTGGGTCAGGGAGGAGGAGGAGGCTGTGTCAGGGAGGAGGCTGGATCAGGGAGGGGGTGGAGGCTGTGTCAGGGAGGGGGAGGAGGCTGGGTCAGGGAGGAGGAGGCTGGGTCAGGGAGGGGGAGGAGGCTGGGTCAGGGAGGGGGAGGAGGCTGGGTCAGGGAGGGGGAGGAGGCTGGGTCAGGGAGGAGGCTGGGTTCAGCCTGACAGCCAGGCGCTGCCATCAGGAGGGCGTGGGCTGCTTCCCCTTTTCTTCCCTAGCTCCCACAACCCCCAGGAGCTCTCTGCTTGCCTTTGAATTTCTATAATTAGGCTGGGTGCAGGCATGCTAACGAGCTGGTTTCCATGGCGATGCGGCGTCTTGAGCACTCTGACAAGCGAAAAAAACACATTTTCAAAAACTCAGCTCTGCAACAGGCTGTGAACAAACCATGGCAGCCCCAGATCCGGGAGCAAGTGTGTGGCGGGGCCGCCGGGTCCCCTGTGGCAGGGCACGACCCTGCCGCAATGCGGGCCCAGCACTGGGCCATGCAGCACCGGTAAAGGGCGCCTGCTGGCCGTGGAGCCCCATGGGGCCCACGCGGGTCAGCCCGCAGGGCCAGCCCCGGGACACCTGACCCCTCCGGTAGCCAGAGGACAGGGGTCTCTCAGGCCCTGGGCACCCACAGAGGGGCAGCTGCCGCCTCTCAGCTGGGTTCCCCCCTCCCACCACTGATGTCCACCAGACTCTAGGCCCCGGGAGGGCGGGGCCTGCCCGTCTCCTGCTGGTCTCCCGCAGGCAGCTCACACCAGCTCACACTGAGCACACGTGACACAAAACCCTTGGTGAGGAACCAACGCCTGGGTGTGGGGGGGTGGGGCACTCTCAGGCAGCCACCCCCAGGGAACGGGCCAGGGTTGCAGCGGCTGAACGCAGGGCAGGGCTCCGCTCTCAACTGGCCACGCGTCCCACCAGAGGCTCCCAGGCTATGCGCACCGTCCCCGCGACCTCTAGCCACTGCCGTCGGGGGCTCAGGAGGGTCACCTCATTTGCCTGGCTCAGCCTGCTGGCCTGCCCCTTCAATCCCGGGCACACCTGATGCCCAGCGCTCCTTCGGGGCTCCTGGGGGGCTCAGCGAACGGGATCTGGGGGGGTGGAGCCCCCAGCAGGGACCCAAGGGGCAGGAGTGGGGGGGCAAAGGTGAGACCTCAGTGGCTGCCCCGCAGGGCCGGCAGCTCCACCCCACGCCGGCCACACCAGCTTCACGGGCCGAAGGAAGAGCAGTGTGGGCGGAGGCAGGGCTACGTCCTTAGTTTCCAAGGTAGCTATTCAAGGAATTTCTTAAAGCTCTTGAGAGAGAGAACACGTGAGAAAAACACTCGATTAACCCGAAAGGGACGGAGGGAGAAGTGCAAGGACAGGCTAGGGAACGTGACCGAGTCCAAGTGTGGCGCGGCGGCCGGCTCCGCACGAGAACCGACTGATGGCTCTGCCCTAGCTGGGCGAGAACGGACTTCTGCTGAGTCCGGAGCACGGCCCAGAGACGGCACAGCACACTCGGGCTTTGGGACGCACAGATCTGCAGCCGGGGATTCTACCGGCTTCAGAGAAAACCTTCCCAACACAAGCTGCACTGCTGCTGCCCTGTGCTGCAGAATTCAGCCCAAACCAGCGGCTTCTGAAGTCCAGACTCCTCGTCGTCGTCGCCCAGCAACACGGGGAACCAGCTGCCAGAACCACTCACAGAGGGCTATCTTAACTAGAAATCATCACGGCCTACACGGGCATGCACAGGCTACACAGCCACCTCTGCACGAGGAGCAGCTACACCCGTGGGCTCCGGTATCTGAGGGGGGCCCTGGAGCCCACCCCACTGAGGCTGGGGGACTGAGAGGAAAAGGCCAGAGGAACGCTGAGTCCCCCAGTGCTCACACACACAGTGCACCTGCACCCACACCCACGTGACAGCACAGCCCCACTGCACACACACAGTAACCTGCACCCACGTGACACACAGCCCCACTGCACACACACAGTGCACCCGCACCCACGTGACACACAGCCCCACTGCACACACACAGTGCACCTGCACCCACGTGACACACAGCCCCACTGCACACACACACAGTGCACCTGCACCCACGTGACAGCACAGCCCCACTGCACACACACACAGTACACCTGCACCCATGTGACACACAGCCCCACTGCACACACACACAGTACACCTGCACCCACGTGACACACAGCCCCACTGCACACACACACGGTAACCTGCACCCACGTGACACACAGCCCCACTGCACACACACGGTGCACCTGCACCTGCACCCACGTGACGGCACAGCCCCACTGCACACACACAGTGTACCTGCACCCACGTGACACACAGCCCCACTGCACACACACAGTGCACCTGCACCCACGTGACAGCACAGACCCACTGCACACACACAGTGCACCTGCACCCACGTGACGGCACAGCCCCCACTGCACACACACAGTGCACCTGCACCCACGTGACACACAGCCCCACTGCACACACACAGTGCACCCGAACCCATGTGACACACAGCCCCACCGCACACACACAGTGCACCTGCACCCACGTGACACACAGCCCCACTGCACACACACACGGTACCACGTGACACACAGCCCCACTGCACACACACAGTGCACCCGCACCCATGTGACACACAGCCCCACCGCACACACACAGTGCACCTGCACCCACGTGACACACAGCCCCACTGCACACACACACGGTAACCTGCACCCACGTGACACACAGCCCCACTGCACACACACACAGTGCACCTGCACCCACGTGACACACAGCCCCACTGCACACACACACAGTAACCTGCACCCACGTGACGGCACAGCCCCACTGCACACACACACAGTGCACCCGCACCCACGTGACACACAGCCCCACTGCACACACACACAGTGCACCTGCACCCACGTGACACACAGCCCCCACTGCACACACACACAGTGCACCTGCACCCACGTGACGGCACAGCCCCCACTGCACACACACAGTAACCTGCACCCACGTGACACACAGCCCCACTGCACACACACAGTGCACCCGAACCCATGTGACACACAGCCCCACCGCACACACACAGTGCACCTGCACCCACGTGACACACAGCCCCACTGCACACACACACGGTACCACGTGACACACAGCCCCACTGCACACACACAGTGCACCCGCACCCATGTGACACACAGCCCCACCGCACACACACAGTGCACCTGCACCCACGTGACACACAGCCCCACTGCACACACACACGGTAACCTGCACCCACGTGACACACAGCCCCACTGCACACACACAGTGCACCCGCACCCATGTGACACACAGCCCCACCGCACACACACAGTGCACCTGCACCCACGTGACACACAGCCCCACTGCACACACACACAGTGCACCTGCACCCACGTGACACACAGCCCCACTGCACACACACACGGTAACCTGCACCCACGTGACACACAGCCCCACTGCACACACACACAGTAACCTGCACCCACGTGACACACAGCCCCACTGCACACACACAGTGCACCTGCACCCACGTGACATATAGCCCCCACTGCACAAACACAGTGCACCTGCACCCACGTGACACACAGCCCCACTGCACACACACACAGTGCACCCGCACCCACGTGACACACAGCCCCACTGCACACACACAGTGCACCCGCACCCACGTGACAGCAC
Source organism: Sylvilagus floridanus (assembly GCA_949820135.1). Classification (NCBI taxonomy): domain Eukaryota; kingdom Metazoa; phylum Chordata; class Mammalia; order Lagomorpha; family Leporidae; genus Sylvilagus; species Sylvilagus floridanus. Next base: position 658,410 of record OX463225.1, on the reverse strand, counting down.
AGACCCACTGCACACACACACAGTGCACCTGCACCGTGACACACAGCCACACTACACACACACACAGTGTACCTGCACCCACGTGACACACAGCCCCACTGCACACACACAGTGTGCACCTGCACCCACGTGACACACAGCCCCACTGCACACACACACAGTGCACCTGCACCCATGTGACGGTACAGCCCCCACGGCAAACACACACAGTGCACCTGCACCCACATGACACACAGCCCCACTGCACACACACAGTGCACCCGCACCCACGTGACAGCACAGACCCACTGCACACACACACAGTGCACCTGCACCGTGACACACAGCCACACTACACACACACACAGTGCACCTGCACCCACGTGACACACAGCCCTACTGCACACACACACACAGTGCACCTGCACTCACGTGACATATAGCCCCACTGCACACACACAGTGCACCTGCACCCACGTGACACACAGCCCCACTGCACACACACACGGTAACCTGCACCCACGTGACACACAGCCCCACTGCACACACACACAGTAACCTGCACCCACGTGACACACAGCCCCACTACACACACACACAGTGCACCTGCACCCACGTGACATATAGCCCCCACTGCACACACACAGTGCACCTGCACCCACATGACACACAGCCCCACTGCACACACACACAATGCACCCGCACCCACGTGACACACAGCCCCACTGCACACACACAGTGCACCCGCACCCACGTGACAGCACAGACCCACTGCACACACACACAGTGCACCTGCACCGTGACACACAGCCACACTACACACACACACAGTGTACCTGCACCCACGTGACACACAGCCCCACTGCACACACACAGTGCACCTGCACCCACGTGACACACAGCCCCACTGCACACACACACAGTGCACCTGCACCCATGTGACGGTACAGCCCCCACGGCAAACACACACAGTGCACCTGCACCCACATGACACACAGCCCCACTGCACACACACAGTACACCTGCACCCACGTGATACACAGCCCCACCGCACACACACAGTGTGCACCTGCACCCACGTGATGGCACAGCCCCCACTGCACACACACACAGTGCACCTGCACCCATGTGACACACAGCCCCCACTGCACACACACACAGTGCACCTGCACCCACGTGACACACAGCCCCACTGCACACACACACAGTGCACCTACACCCACGTGACACACAGCCCCCACTGCACACACACACAGTGCACCTGCACCCACGTGACACACAGCCCCACTGCACACACACACAGTGCACCTGCACCCACGTGACACACAGCCCCCACTGCACACACACACAGTGCACCTGCACCCATGTGATGGCACAGCCCCCACTGCACACACACACAGTGCACCTGCACCCATGTGACACACAGCCCCCACTGCACACACACACACAGTACACCTGCACCCACGTGACACACAGCCCCCACTGCACACACACACAGTGCACCTGCACCCACGTGACGGCACAGCCCCACTACACACACACAGTGCACCTGCACCCACGTGACACACAGCCCCACTGCACACACACACAGTGCACCTACACCCACGTGACACACAGCCCCCACTGCACACACACACAGTGCACCTGCACCCACGTGATGGCACAGCCCCCACTGCACACACACACAGTGCACCTGCACCCATGTGACACACAGCCCCCACTGCACACACACACACAGTACACCTGCACCCACGTGACACACAGCCCCACCGCACACACACACAGTACACCTGCACCCACGTGACGGCACAGCCCCCACTGCACACACACACAGTGCACCTGCACCCACGTGACACACAGCCCTACTGCACACACACACACAGTGCACCTGCACTCACGTGACATATAGCCCCACTGCACACATACAGTGCACCTGCACCCACGTGACACACAGCCCCACTGCACACACACAGTGCACCTGCACCCACGTGACACACAGCCCCACTGTACACATACAGTGCACCTGCACCCACGTGACACACAGCCCCACTGCACACACACAGTGCACCTGCACCCACGTGACACACAGCCCCACTGCACACATACAGTGCACCTGCACCCACGTGACACACAGCCCCACTGCACACACACAGTGCACCTGCACCCACGTGACACATAGCCCCCACTGCACACACACACACACAGTGCACCTGCACCTGCACCCACAGGAGGGGGAGGACAGATGGCATGTGCCCCCACATGGCGGTGGTTGGACTTTGTAGCTTTCTGACCTCACGATGGTGAGAAAACAAAACGCACTCAGTGGAAATCATCTGAACCCAATCTTTGCCCAGGAGCAGCGTGAGGTCCTCTCCCCTCTGCAATCCTGGCCTGGGCAGTGATGGCCGTGCCGCCCGGCCAGGGCGTGAGGCCATCAGGTGCAGTCGAGGCCAGGAGGTGACCTCATCCTACATCTAGAAGCACCTGTGACGCTTCTCACTCCACAGAGCAACACAAAGGCGTCCCATCAAGAGGCAGCAACACCAACCTGTTCACCCAACACAGAGCACGCGAGGAAACTCAACGACCCAAGGAGAAATCCACAAGCCCTCAAGGTTGCGGACAGTTAACGCATCTCACTCAGTAACTGATGCCGGGGCAGACCCGAAAGGAAAAGAGAAAAAGATCCGTGCACGACTCAGCCACGCCCAGTCAGAACCCCGCGCCCGACAGTGCACCGGGCACCTGGCGGGCAGTGACACAGCCAGAGCGCGCCGGCTCACACCCTGCGAAGGAGCCCAGCAGGGCGGGCGTTCGGAGCGCGGCTCAGATGCCCGCGGGCGGTGCCTGGGTTCGCGAGCTGCCCCCACTCTGGATGAGCTTCCCGCTCATTGTGCCCTGGGAGGCAGCAGGCGAGGGCCCACGTGGGAGGCAGGAACGAGTTTCAGATCCCCGGATCCGGCTGCCATGGGCATCTGAAGAGCGAACCCGCGGAGGGGAGACCCGTCTGTCTCTGTCTCACTCTCTGCCTTTCAAATAAATAAAAGGACAAATAATGGAAAAATTAAAAAGAAGCAGGAGCATACGGAGTACGTCCTCTGAGCATCACAAGCAAAATGTAACAAAGGCACCTGTTGAGATCACAGAGGACGCCGCTCGGCCCACCGCGGCGCCGCAGGACGCGGCCCAGCAGCTGCCGACAGGGAACAACTGAGCCTCGTGCACGCCGGAGAAGTCGAGGGTTTCACGTCCGTCTCCACGAACAGCGAGCAGAACAGCTAAGCAGACCCAAAGAACACAAAGGACCAGGCTACGGAGGACAGGAGCCCTGCCGACATCGTGGCACAGGGGGCTGAGCCACCGGCCAGGATCCCCACATCCCTGCTGGGCACTGGTTCGAGTCCCAGCTGCTCCACTTCCGATTCAGCTCCCTGCTACTGTGCCCGGGGCAGGCGCGGATGATGGCCCAGGTGCCTGGGCCCCAGCACCCACATGAGAGCTGGACTGGGCTCCAGGCTCCGGGTTCCAGCCTGGCCCAGCAGAGTCAGCCAGGTCTTCATCCACTGGGTCACTCCCCAAACAGCCACAAGAACCAGGGCTGGGCCAGGCTGAAGCCCGGAGCCAGGAGCTCACCTGGGTCTCTGACGGGTTGTGGGAGCCACGGCACCCGTCTGGAACCTGGCTGCGCCGCACTCGGAGCCCAGTCTGCTGCCCCAGCGTGCAGCCTCACTCTGCTCTCGGTAATCTCTGTCTTCCCCCCCCTTCTCTGTACCAGTCTTGCTAGACATTGATCACATTTATCTTTTCAAATAACCAACACTTTTGGCTTTGCTGATTATTCTATTGATTCCTGCTTTTTCATGTGTTTAATCACTGTGCAAATATAACAACTGAGATTTTAAAAACCCTCGAAGACACAACTTAATAAAGGTGAGGGCGCAGAGTCTGATGCTATTTTAAGGGAACCATGCTTAAGGGAGACGCTCACAAGTAAACAAGCTCCTAACCGGGGAAAGCCGCCGCCTGCGGTGCTGGCATCCCACACGAGTCCCGGCTCCACTTCCTATCCAGCTCCTGACAAAGCACCGGAAGATGCTTGGGCCCCTGCACCTGTGTGAGAGACCTGGCAGAAGCTCCTGGCCCCTGGCTTCAGTCTGGCCCAACTCCAGCTCTTGCGGCCATCTGGAGAGTGAACCAGTGGATACAGGATCGATCTCTCTCTCTCTCTCTCTCCCCCTCCCTCCTTCCCTCTCCCCCCCAACCCTGTCTTTCAAGTAGATAAATTAATCTTTAAAAAAGTCAAAGGCATCCACCTTACACAGCACCTTCCCGTTTACGAGAAGCAAGTTTGGTTGCCGCTCCCAGGCCAGCGCCTCTCAACAGCACCCACTGCAGCACAGGAGAGCCACGGCAGCATCACCAACCGACGGCTGCAGAGGTGTCAGACAGCAGAGCAGCAGATTCAAGCCGTGCCAGTCAGGCAGAGCCAGTCAGATCGCGTGCCCGCCTTCCCAGACACAGGACGAAGCGGCACCCGCTGACCTCCCACACCGCGCACGGCGAACACTTCCGAACGGGAGCGGAACGTGCACAAAATCTGGAACTTGCCCTAAACCAGGCACACGGGACGCGGCCCTCACCACTTCTATGCCACGCGACTTTGGAAAACTAACAGTGTCCGGGAAACAAGGCGACAGCCAGGGGGAGGCGGCAACTGCCAGGAAGTGCCGAGGCTACCGGGGAGCGCACAGGAGTCTACGGAGAGAGGGTCAGCAGGTGGGCGCCCGGGGCCGCCAAGCTCAATGTGAGACAATCACATTTCTCGACACAAATGATGGAAACCAACCCTGGGAACGGTTCCCAGGGAGATGCAGGGACCGCGCAAGGCCGCGGACAGCTCCCTACAGGCTCAGAGCCAGGCTGCGGACAGCTCCCTACAGGCTCAGCCCCAAGGCACACAAAGCCCCTCACCGTGGAACCAAGCCCTGGACCACGGCCACTGGCGGGTCCTGGTCTCAGCCTCCAGCCTGCAGAACCAGGGCAGCCATCCCCTCGGGGATCCAGATCACCACACAGGAGGTTGTTCCTCGCCCCTGCTGGCAACATCTTGACGTCCAGTCGAGATTCTGGGCAAGCAGTAGACACCTGTGCCTGCACCCCCTCTGCCATCATCAAAATTCCCTAAGGGACAGCATCACCAGCCAATCAGAGTACCACGGGCACAGCACACCAGCCAGGGGCCCGCCCACGAGCCGAACACACGCCTCCCCACCCCCACTTCTGTCCCTAGGAGCTTCACCCCAACCCCTCGACCTCTCGACCCCTCGACCCCTCGGGGCAGCTGGGACACAATGGCGGCCGCCGGCCCCTTGCTCCGTGCTTTGCAATAAGCACCCGCTCGCTTCCAGCTCCCAGTGCCGCGGACAGGCGCTTGGGTATCTCCCGCACGGCACATTGCGGGCTGACTCACAGGGAAGGTCAGCCCAGCCCGTGGGCACTTGGGAGTGAGGGCCTGGCTGCCGTCTGCTCTCCTGGAAGGTGAGAACGCCTCTGGCTTTCACGCCAGGTCCAGACCTGTCCCTCACAAGTGACCCGGCTGGGCCGATGGGGACGAGCGACATCACACCTAACTCTAGCAGAAGCAGGTCACACCAGCATTTCACCCACACGACACCCGAACGGCTCAGCGCACGACTCATGGGGGCCGGGGGCGCCCCCAGGGCCTCCCCCTGAGGGCTCCCGAGTCTCCTAGGCCTGCGTCCTGGCCCCTTCCATGAGGCACACGTGGCCTTCAGCTGGTCTGCATGTGGACTAGTGAGTCTGCCCACTCACAAGGGCAACTTGGGGGCGGGGCTGCCTTTCACTGTGCCCAGCCACGTGGCCGCAGGTGCCCTGGATGCCCACAGAGAAGAGCAGTGGAAGAGGGGGCTCCAGGGGGCACGTGGGCACCTCCCCTGCCGGCACGCCCTGCAACTCCACAGCCCAGGAGACAGGTGGCTCCGCCCACTGATAGCGGGGCACAAAGTGGCTTCCAGGTCCCAGGAATGTGGCGCCGGCTGGAGGCTCGGACGACCCCCCAGGGGCCACAGCATAGGTGTGCCAGTGCTGTCGGTCCGTGGCAGTGGATGCCTCAGGGGGTCAAGGGGAGCCAGGGGACCACCTAAACGGGGAGCAGGGGGGCGGGGTTCAGCCATGGCTTGGGACACCCAGATCCCACACCAGGGCACTCAGCTCCCTGCTCACGTGTGCCCCGGGAGGCAGCAGACGGTGGCCCGAATACTGTGTCCCTGCCACCCCGGTGGGAGATGCGGATGGAGCACCAGGCTGCTGGCTGCAGCCTGGCCCGCCCCGGCTGCCGCAGGCATTTGGGGAGTGACCCAGCGGGTCGAAGATCCATCTCTCTCTCTCTCTGTTGCTCTTTCAATACATTTTTTAATTTATTTTTTTTTAAGATTTATTTACTTATTTGAAAGTCAGAATCACACAGAGAGAGGAGAAGCAGAGAGAGAGAGAGGCCTTCTACCTGCTGGTTCACTCCCCAGGTGGCCACAATGGCTGGAGCTGCACCGATCCAAAGCCAGGAGCCAGGAGCTCATCCTAGTCTCCCACATGGGTGCAGGGGCGCAAGCACTTGGCATCTTCTACCGCTTTCCCAGGCCACAGCAGAGAGCTGGATAGGAAATGGAACAGCCGGGACTCGAACCAGCGCCCATATGGGATGCTGGCGCTTTAGGCCAGGGTGTTAACCCGCTGCGCCACAGGTTGGCCCCTAAAAACAATTTAAAGAGGAGATTTCTATGGGAGCGGCAGCTGCGGGGTTCTCTATCACTCACCTTGGACCCCCAAGTTCTGCTTGATGGTGCAGAACCAAAGGATACCAGCCAGCAGCCCCGGGCCACATTGGCACCCCCCCATCAGAGCAGCCAGAGGCTCAAGGGCAGGAGTGGGGGCGTCCGAGTCACCCCCAGGGGCTGGGCTGCAGCGCTGACTGCCCTGGTCCACCCCACGTGGAGGACGCTCTGCGGCTGATCACCCGGGTTAAAATCAGCACACTTCATGTTCACACGTCCCAGAGTTAAGCTAAGAACCTCTCAACTTTGAAAAACTCAGCTGCACCCACGGGGCGTACGTAGCCCGCAGACCCTCGCACGCCGTCCTCCTGTCCGTCACCAGGGACCATGCCCTGGAGAGAGGGGACCTGCTGCACCCCCCAGGTCCTCTGCGGCCCGGTCTGCCTGGCCTCTCCCGGAGCTCGGGCCCTGCTGTCAGCGGCAGCGTCCGGGGCGTGCAGGGTCCAGTGCATGGCGAGTCCAGGCAGCTGTGCTTCCCAGAGGTCATTGCAGGCCCAGAGGGGACGCTGGGAGGGGTTGGTGGCTTCAGAGCCACATCTCTGTCCCTGGAGGGGCTGAGGAGGACACGGCGGCCCCACCAGCCAGCTCCCAGCTCCAGGTGACAGGAGCAGTGGGCAGCTTCCTGGGCTGGGGGCCAAGCTGGCCCTAGGGTTCCAGGCCTGAAGTCCTCAGCTCTGCCTCCCTTGGTCATCCAGTGCCAGGATGGCCGTGTCTGGGTAAGTGAGGTTCTGGGCTGGGAGGTGCAGCCGGGCCAGGGACTGGGGACCCACAGGAGGCCTCGGGCAGACACCTCCCAGGCCATCGTCTTCCTCCTTTACTGAACAGGTGACCGTGAGGAAGGCTCGGCCCTCATGGTTCCACGGGCCTCCTCCCACGGTCTGTCACTGCCCCATCACCCCCAGGGCCCTGGTCACCGCCTCCTATAGACAGGGGTGGAGAGCAGTGGACTCTGCCTGGACGCAGAAGACAGCACACGGCCTGGTCCGCTGCCCTGGCCACCACATGCCCGCCACAGGGAGCCGCCACCTGCAAATGAGGGCTCCACCAGGACAGCAGGTGCTGTGGGCGGGGCCCAGGAACCAGGCAGGGTCACCCCAGAACCCAACAGTCCGGGAAGCAGAGGTGAACGGCCTGATGGGACACCAGGGCACACAGCTGCACCCCAGGGGACTCCGCGTGGACGTGGCCCCCAGGTGACTCACAAACCCAGCGGCCCAGGCGCGGCAGGGGCTCAGGAGCTGTGGAGGGCAGCCATCACAGGGGTGGGGGCAGAGCTGGGCGAGCCCAGGACAGTGCTTTCTACAGGGGGTGGGGGTGGGGGTGGAGCCTGGGGCGGGAGATGCGGCCAGGCCAGGGCAGTGAGCCCGGGTGCAGAGGCCCCCTGCGCACCCTCACCTGAGAGCGAGGAAGGGGGGAGGGGCGCTCCTGCCCCAGGCAAGGACACGGCAGGGGTCAGAGACAGAACATGGCCGCCTTCCCCGGGGCTGCCAGCCAGGAATCACCATGGTAGCCACGCCACCGGGGACACTGCATCGCCCGGGCTGTCACTCCCACTGCCATCACGCCCCTGACGCCATGACCCCTCAGACTGCCTCAAAAGGACAGAAAACGAGCAGTCACCAAGCTCCCCGCCAGGACCTGCCCCCACATGAGGACCCACCCCACACCAGGACCCGCCCCCACATGCCAGGACCCACCCCCACATGAGGACCCACCCCACACCAGGACCCGCCCCCCACCAGGACCTGCCCCCACATTCCAGGGCCCACCCCCATGCCAGGGCCCGCCCCCACATGAAGACCCACCCCTACATGAGGACCCGCACACCCAGCCCCATGTGGGCACGCCCCCTCCCCAGAGCCCGCCCCCACATGAGGACTCACACCAGGCATCGTCCATGGCTGCACCCCCACTTCAGCGTGGGCTCCCGCTGTTCCCGCGTCTCATGCCTGCGTGCATCCATGTGTCAGAGACAAGAACCTGCGCCTGAGGGCAGAGGCGGCTGCCCCGCCCCCAAGGATAGGGGACTCCCTGAGGCGGGCACCCAAGGGTGAAGACTGACCCGGACCGCGAACTCCTGAGAAAAACGGGCTCCCGGCCCCTGGCGCCGCCCACCCGCCCGCCACCCAACCATGGGAGTCGCCCTCCCCAGGGGCAGCTGCTCTCAGGCACCGGGAGCCCTGGGGGTCCTCCCTGGCATCTCCCTCTTCCTTGCCCACCTCCCATGGGCACGGAAGTGGAGCCCTGCACAGACGAGCGGCACCCACGGCATCCCAACATGGCCGACCCCAGGGACACTCGCTACAGGCAGCCCCCAACCCCAACCCCCCACCCTAGAGAGACGGGCGCTAGGCCCGCACATGAGACCGCGGGCTTGCCCCCCCGACAGCCCTCGGCAGCAGCCTGGCCGAAGTGGATGCGAGTCCAGCCCCAGACGCACAGTCTGCTCTGCCCAGGGACAGACAGGGTGTCCAGAGAGAGGCCAGTTCCAAGTGGGAGCCCAAGGCAGCAGTGGGGGCCCGAGAAACCAGCCAGCAGCTGCAGGTGGAAGTCCACACCCAACTCCAGGCACCCACACCCACAGCCGCCACACTCCTGCCTGCCCACACCCGTCCACACCCCTGCCTGCCCACACCCGTCCACACCCCTGTCTGCCCACACCCGTCCACACCCAACTCCAGGCACCCACACCCACAGCCGCCAAACCCCTGCCTGCACACACCCACCCACACCCATCCACACCCACCCACACCCATCCACACCCCTACCTGCACACACCCACCCACGCTCCTGCCCGCCCACACCCATCCACACCCATCCACACCCACCTACACCCACAGCCGCCACACCCCTGCCTGCACACACCCACCCACACCCCTGCCTGCCCACACCCGTCCACACCCATCCACACCCAACTCCAGGCACCCACACCCACAGCCGCCACACCCCTGCCTGCACACACCCACCCACACCCCTGCCTGCCCACACCCACCCACACCCAACTCCAGGCACCCACACCCACACCCGCCACACCCCTGCCTGCACACACCTACCCACACTCCTGCCCGCCCACACCCGTCCACACCCATCCACACCCACCCACACCCACAACACCCCTGCCTACACACACCCACCCACACACCCCTGCCTGCCCACACCCGTCCACACCCATCCACACCCACCCACACCCACAGCCGCCACACTCCTGCCCACCCACACCCATCCATACCCACAGCCACCACACCCCTGCCTGCACACACCCATCCACACCCCTACCTGCACACACCCGTCCACACCCACCCACACCCACAGCTGCCACACCCCTGCCTGCACACACCCACCCATACTCCTGCCTGCCCACACCCGTCCACACCCACCCACACCCACAGCCGCCACACCCCTGCCTGCACACACCCACCCACACCCCTGCCTGCCCACACCCGTCCACACCCACCCACAGCCGCCACACCCCTGCCTGCACACACCCACCCACACCCCTGCCTGCCCACATCCGTCCACACCCATCCACACCACCCACACCCACAGCCGCCACACCCCTGCCTGCACACACCCACCCACACCCCTGCCTGCCCACACCCGTCCACACCCATCCACACCCACCCACACCCACAGCCGCCACACCCCTGCCTGCACACACCCACCCACACCCCTACCTGCACACACCCACCCATACTCCTGCCCGCCCACAGCCATCCACACCCCCTCCAGTCCACACCCCTGCTTGCCCCCACCCACCATACCCCTACCTGCACACACCCGTCCACACCCCTACCTGCCCACACCCGTCCACAGCCAATGTACACACCAACACTCATTACACTCGAGCCCACCCACACCCGTCCACACCCACCCACATCCGTCCACAGCCAGTGGTACACACCAGCACTTGAGCCCAGCCACACACGTCCACACCCACCCACACACGTCCACAGCCAATGGTACACACCAACACTCATTACAGTCGAGCCCACCCACACCTGTCCACACCAACACTTGAGCCCACCCACACCGGTCCACACTGCGTGCACACAAGGGGGCAGGTGCTTTCCCAGGGAGCTGCCACTGCCGGCCCGGCCCCTGCAATGCCCACTTCTCCCCAGCCAGGGCTCTGAGCCGGAGCTGAGCGCCCCCGTGGGGCGGCTCCCTTGCAGCCTCTACCCTGTCACCCAGCGTTTCTGTGTCCTGGAGCTGGCGCTGAGCCAGAGCGGCAGGGCCAGGGCCCGGTGCTCATGGACACGGGCGGGGCAGCGCCCAGGACCTGCTTTGTTGAGACGCTGGCGGCTTCCTCTCTTCTCAGCTGGGACTGAGATCTGGTTGCCTTCCCAGCTGGCCCAGCGATCCCGGCACCCTCAGCTCCCTCCCAACCCCCACCGTGGTCCTGGGTGCTGTCCCTCCCTGACCCCGCAGGGTCAGTCTCAGCTGTCCCGGCTCCGAGCAGAGGGCCCTGACCTCGCCCTCCCTGCAGCCCTCACTGTCTGCTCACGTTGAGAGCTGTGGACTCCGCCTTTGCCGGATGAGCCTCCTTTAACGCTGAACAGTGAGCTGTGAAGGCACAGCCGGCGTCGACGTCCGTGAGCGAGCGGGGCTGGTCTTACCCGCGGCAAGAGCAGCTCCCAACGCTAGGAACGAGCCCACCGAGCCTCACGGCCCCCGGCCCCGCACCCTCCAGCACTGACGGCCCCGGGCCCGCGGCTGCCCCAGCAAGATAGCAGCACCAAGTGGAGACCTGGCCAGGTCAGGGCCCCAGCCCAGCCCTGCCAGGGTGTCCAGGCTGTCCCTGGGCACACAGGGCCCCCAGGCAGGACTGACCACTGCCCTCCACTTGTGCCATCGTCTCAGGCAGTGCAGGACTGTCCCGGCCTCCACGGCTCTCGTCCAGAATTCACCTCACACCAGAAGACGGTGGGGGGCAGGGGAGGAGGATGACGTCAAGCGTCTGTGCCCCCGTCACCCACGTGGGAGACCCAGACTGAGTTCTCGCCCCCCCCCCCCCCCCGCTTCAGCTGGTACAGGAATTGGGGAAGTGAACCAGCGGACGAAAGCAAAGGCCCATGACAGTCATTTCTCCAGACACCAGCTCATGGAAGAGAAGCCAATTCAGACCCCAGAGAATCCGCTTCCCACTAGGGTGGCCACTATCGCGAGAACAGAGACAGGTGCAGGGACAGACAGGTGCGGGGACAGAAACAAGCATGGGGACAGAGATGGGCACGGGGACAGAGACAGGCACAGGGACAGAGATGGGTGCAGGGACAGAGACAGGCATGGAGACAGAGACAGGCGCGGGGACAGAGACAGGCACAGGGACAGATGGGCACAGGGACAGAGACAGGCACGGGGACAGAGACAGGCGCGGGGACAGAGACAGGCGCGGGGACAGATGGGCACAGGGACAGAGACAGGCACAGGGACAGAGACAGGCACGGGGACAGAGACAGGCGCGGGGACAGAGACAGGCACAGGGACAGATGGGCACAGGGACAGAGACAGGCACGGGGACAGAGACAGGCGCGGGGACAGAGACAGGCGCGGGGACAGATGGGCACAGGGACAGAGACAGGCACGGGGACAGAGACAGGCGCGGGGACAGAGACAGGCGTGGGGACAGAGACAGGCACAGGGACAGATGGGCACAGGGACAGAGACAGGTGCGGGGACAGAGACAGGAGCGGGGACAGAGACAGGCACAGGGACAGAGACAGGCGCAGGGACAGAGACAGGCATGGGGACAGACGGACACAGGGACAGAGACAGGCACAGGGACAGAGACAGGCGCGGGGACAGAGACAGGCGCGGGGACAGAGACAGGCACAGGGACAGATGGGTACAGGGACAGAGACAGGCGTGGGGACAGAGACAGGCGTGGGGACAGAGACAGGCACGGGGACAGACAGGCACGGGGACAGACAGGCACAGGGACAGAGACAGGCACAGGGACAGAGACAGGCGCGGGGACAGAGACAGGCGCGGGGACAGAGACAGGCACGGGGACAGAGACAGGCGTGGGGACAGAGACAGGCGCGGGGACAGAGACAGGCACGGGGACAGAGACAGGCACAGGGACAGAGACAGGCGCGGGGACAGAGACAGGTGCATGGACAGAGACAGGCGCGGGGACAGAGACAGGCACGGGGACAGACGGGCACAGGGACAGAGACAGGCACGGGGACAGAGACAGGCGTGGGGACAGAGACAGGCACGGGGACAGACGGGCACAGGGACAGAGACAGGCGCGGGGACAGAGACAGGCGTGGGGACAGAGACAGGCACGGGGACAGACGGGCACAGGGACAGAGACAGGCGTGGGGACAGAGACCGGCGTGGGGACAGAGACAGGTGCGGGGACAGACAGGCGCGGGGACAGAGACAGGTGCGGGGACAGAGACAGGCACAGGGACAGACGGGCACAGGGACAGAGACAGGCGCAGGGACAGAGACAGGCACGGGGACAGAGACAGGCGCGGGGACAGACAGGCGCGGGGACAGACAGGCGTGGGGACAGATGGGCACGGGGACAGAGACAGGCACGGGGACAGACAGGCGCGGGGACAGACAGGCGCAGGGACAGAAACAGGCGCGGGGACAGAGACAGGCGCAGGGAGGTTGTGCAGGAACAGCTACGGAAACACAGTTCAGCAGAGAACAGCCTGGAAGCCCCCTGATGTGAGCGCGCCCAGCTGAACCAGAGCAGGGCACAGACACCTGCCCATCACACACACCTGCCCATCACTCGATATCCACACACGTCACACCCACATGCCAGGCTCAGACACCCACACCCGTCAAACTCATACGCCCAGGCTCACTCAGACACCCATGCACCCATTACACAGATACCCATGCGCCCATGACAGACACCCACATACCCATTACACAGACACCCACACACCCGTCACTCACTCACACACCCGTCACTCACACACCCGCATGCCCTTCACTCAGACACCCGTCACTCAGACACCCACGTGCCCGTCACTCAGTCACCCACACACCCGTCACTCACACACCCACACACCCGTCACTCAGACACCCACATGCCCATCACTCAGTCACCCACACACCCGTCACTCAGACACCCACACACCTGTCACTCAGACACCCACATGCCCGTCACTCAGTCACCCACACACCCGTCAGACACCACGTGCCCATCACTCAGTCACCCACACACTCGTCAGACACCCACGTGCCTGTCACTCAGTCACCCACACACTCGTCAGACACCCACACACCTGTCACTCAGACACCCACATGCCCGTCACTCAGTCACCCACACACCCGTCAGACACCCACGTGCCCATCAGTCACCCACACACTAGTCAGACACCCACACACCCGTCACTGACACCCACACACCTGTCACTCAGTCACCCACACACCCGTCAGTCACCCACACACTAGTCAGACACCCACCTGCCCGTCACTCAGACACCCACACACCCGTCACTGACACCCACGTGCCCGTCACTCAGTCACCCACACACCCGTCAGACACCCACGTGCCCATCGGTCACCCACCCACTAGTCAGACACCCACACACCCGTCACTCAGACACCCACACACCCGTCACTCAGTCACCCACACACCCGTCAGACACCCACGTGCCCGTCACTCAGACACCCACACACCCGTCACTGACACCCACGTGCCCGTCACTCAGTCACCCACACACCCGTCAGACACCCACGCGCCCACACTCAGCAGCCACGAGGCCACCGACAGGCCTAACTGCCCAAGACACTGGAGGGCATCAAGCCCTGAAACAAGCGAGTCAGCAGAGACAGACTCGGTGTGGTTCCACTGGCGGCCGCCGGGAGCTCAGGCAATCCGGTTCCCAGGGCGGACTGCAAGTCCGTGTTGCGTGGGCAGTCTGAGTTTTCATGGTGACAGACTTGGAGAGCTCAGCTGTGTGACTTGAGTGTCCCTTAGCAGCTGGCTGGCACTCCTGGAGGTGGCTGGCGAGGTGCGTCCCTAGGGCGTCACCACAAGGAACAGAACAAGGGCCCGGCTGCGGTGAAGCCGTCGCCTACAATGCCGGCATCCCACATCGGCGCCGGTTCAAGACCCGGCTGCTCCATTTCTAACTCAGCTCTCTGCTATGGCCTGGGAAAGCAGTGGAAGGTGGCTCTAGTGCCTGGAGTGGCACTGGTGGTCAGCCTGGGAGTGAACCAGTGGATGGAAGCACTTGCTCTCTCTCTCCCTCTCTCCCTCTCTCCCTCTCTCCCTCCCATCTCTCTATCCCTCTTTCAAGTAAAACTTTTAAAAAATTAATACTGGTAAAATATTTGCATAGAAAAAACCCTGAAAATAAAGAAACTAAATATTAAAAGCCAAAAAACAAAAGCAGCAAGAGAAACACCCGCGCCGGGTCCCTGGGGTCCTGGCCCCGGAGTCCGCCCTGGGCTGCTGCTTGTAGTGCACGCAGTGGCTCAGAGGCCAGCAGGTCTCCTGTGACACGACACCCAGGGAACAGAGCGAAGGAGCCACGGGTGCACCTGAGAGCACCGGGACCCCGGGGGTGACCAGAGCCACCGCTGGGGCCATGAGCTCTGGCAGGACCCGCTGAGGACGTGGACATCGCAGTCCAGTGACAGTGTTGGGGTGGCGTGGTGGTCAGCGGTGCCCTGGGGGATTCCTGGCACCAGCCTGGCACATGGCACCCACACCACACTCGTCAGTCAGCCAGGCCCTGTCTGGGCGCTCACACGGGTCCACTACAAGGCTGCGGGCAGTGGGGGCTGGGGCTGGCGTGGAAGCCCCACAGGCCCTGCTGGGAGCCTTGCCAAGCCGAGGCCCCAGTGGAGGCTGACCCCATCTAGCCGAGGCTGACCCTGTCCAGGAGAGGCCAACCCCATCTAGCTGACCTGACCCCATCTAGCTGAGACCAACCCCATCTAGCTGAAGCTGACCCCATCTAGCTGAGACCAACCCCGTCTAGCTGGACCGCCTCTGTCTAGCCGAGACCGACCACGTCTAGCCGAGACTGACTCTATCTAGCTGGACCGACCGGTCTAGCTGAGACTGACCCCGTCTAGCCGAGACCGACCACGTCTAGCTGAGACCGACTCTGTCTAGCTAGACCTCTGCTGTCAGGTCCTGCAGATGACCCACTGTGTGGCCACCACTCGGGCTCCATGGCGACCGGCATTCTGGTGAGACGGGCACCCACGAGGAGAAAGACACCAGCTGCACACCCGGGGAAGACCCGCCTCTTGTCTGCCCCCCAGCACCACCCCCTGGGACCCCAGTCCTCACTTGCTGGTCTCTGCCACCACTGCGAGCCAAAGGCCTTCGGGCGACCTCGGGAGGAGAACGAGAAACAGAGCAGCCAAGACCGGGACCGCGGCGGCCAGCTCAGCCATTCTAAGCAGCAATGATAAATCTGGACAAAACGAACACTCACCGCTGACGCTATTTTTAATGTGTTAACTGGCACTGGAGCCTCCGAGCCCAATCTTCCCCTGGGGCCCGAGCACAGCGAAGCCGGGTCTCAGGAGCCCAGGAGAACATGAGAACCAGGGTGGCCCTCCACATGCGAGCCCACGCCACACACAGGAGCCCGGGGACCGCAGGATCCTCACTGTGGCCGCCCCCACGCCCGGGGGCTGCTTCCACAGAGCAGGAGTGGCCAGCAGTGGCTGTGGGAAGACCAGAGAGGACAGGACTTGCCAGCCACAGGCCAGGGAGCCACAGAAGGGGCACAGATTTGTGGCCCCGGGGTGGGAGTGGGGGTAGGGGCCAGCAACGTTTACACCAGGATTCCTTTTCCAAGCAAGATGCAGCCACGGGAGGAGATGCCTGTGGGGCACCCTGGGCCTGACCTGAAGCCCACCCATGACCCTAGGGCCTGGGCGGCCCCCAGAGGAGTGTGACTGCCCTCACCCCCCACTGCCGTGACCGAGCAGTGCCCACCCCACTACTCTCACACCAACAGCGCCCATCCGATCCCAGTGTCCCGGGTCCATCCTGAACACCACTTCCAGGTCTAGTCACAGAGCCCACCCCTCTCACAGTGTCGGCTCAAGTGCCCCTCCCTCACGTCAGGGATCTCCCCATCTCCCACCCCTCACAGACACCCTGACCAGGTCAGCACCCTCTTCAGACCCCGAGTCCTCCTGCCAGCCCCCAGCAGCCTCCCTGGCTGACCACCGAATGAGGGTCCCGTAACGGATACCGTGACATCCGACCTGCCCCCGGCCCCCAGCCACGAGCACACGTGGAGAACGGGGAGAGGTGACTGCTGGGTGCTTGCCTGGCCAGGGCAGAGCCAGCCTCACTCCGACTCCAAGGGCGGGGGGATGCACAGCTGTGGTGTGCGTGGGCACACGCTGGAACACCCCAGAACACACCTGACACCACTGGAGCACAACAGGACCACGGGATGGGGGGATAGGACCAGTGCACGCCCAGCACCCCAATACCACGTGGTTCCCGGGAGACTGAAACAGAGCTGAGGCCGTGTCTCGGGGAGAGCCCCCCAGTCTCATCGGTTCTCAAGCACAAACCCCATGGGCTCTGGCCTTGCGGGAAGCCCCCTCCCTATCAAAGTGCAGGTCTGATTTCCCAGCGCTGGATCCGACCGCAGCTTCCTGCCAGGCACGCGTGAGCCTTGGACGAGTGACCGCGCTCCTGCCCCCCCCCCCCCCAGGGGCCTGCACTGAGCTGCCTGCCCGGGCGTTCATTTGGGGAATGAAGCACACATGTATCTTTCTGCAGAGTAACTGGGTGTCACCATCACTCGGAGGCAGCATGGGGGCTCCGGGGGCCCTCGGGCGTGGAGTCACGAACCGGGGGCTCCTACTGGGGAGGACTGTAACGCCCTTCCGTCACGCGTGTAAGTATTAGGCGAATCGGGCGAGGACACACAGGACGTCTGCTCCAGGGAAGAGAGGAGGGTGGAGCCCCAGGCTGCTGGGAGCCACAGTGGCCGGAAGGCCCCCAGGAGGCAGAAGGCGGGGTCACAGCATCTCCACCCAAGGAGCCCCTGCTGCACCCCAGGCACCTGGGGGGGCCCAGGTGAGCGGGGGACCACTGGAAGGTTTCTGAGCAGAGATTCGGGATGGGGGGAGGCCGGAGGCTGTGAGGGGCAGCAGGGACTGCCTGGCTGGTGGGCAGCTCATCCAGGTGAGGGGGTGGGGCCCAGCCAGGTGGAGGAGGAGCCAGGAGGTGACCTCCCTGGGGCTGTGCTAGGGAGAGGCAGAAGCACAGCCCAGCTCCCCACCCCCACCCCCCGCAGCAGGGGAGAAAGCCGCCATTCAGGAGGGCCTCAGCACGGCGGACAAAGGGCGCCTTCAACCCCGGCCCAGCGGCCAACACGTGCCAGTCACCACTTGGCTGGAGGCTGTTCCAGGGACCCCAACGCTGCCCGAGGCCAAACACGGCCCCTCCTGGTGCGTGGGTCGCTGGGAGGAGCCCCTCTTAGGGAAACCCCAAATGGCCCAGAGCCCTGTCTTGTTCTTAGAATGACAAGCCAGAATCTTCTGGGTGACTGGCGAGGCCCAAGCCGCCCACGGCAGACACACAGGTGCTGTGGAACCCAGACGCGAGGTCCAGCTGGGCCTCAGCCCACAGACACAGCCTTTACGCTTCGCTCTTTTTTATTTTATTTATTTTTTGACAGGCAGAGTTAGACAGCAAGAGAGAGAGACAGAGAGAACGGTCTTCCTTCTGTTGGTTCACCCCCTAAATGGCCGTTATAGCTGGCGGGCTACGCCCATCCAAAGCCAGGTGCCAGGTGCTTCTCCTGGTCTCCCATGGGGTGCAGGGCCCAAGCACTTGGGCCATCATCCACTGCACTCCCTGACCACAGCAGAGCACTGGCCTGGAAGAGGGGCAACCGGGACAGAATCCGGCGCCCTGACCGGGACTAGAACCTGGTGTGCCGGCGCCGCAAGCAAGGATTAGCCTAGTGAGCCGTGGAGACGACTACGCTTCGCTCTTTACAGAAACCTTTGTGCTTTTTTTTTTTTCAAAGATTTATTTATTTGAAAGAGTTACACAAAGAGAGAAGGAGAGGCAGAGAGAGAGAGAGAGAGAGAGAGAGAGAGAGAGAGAGGTCATCCATCCGCTGGTTCACTCCCCAACTGGCCGCAACGGCTGGAGCTGCACTGATCTGAAGCCAGGAGCTTCCTCCGGGTCTCCCACGTGGGCACAGGGGCCCAAGCACTTGGGCCATCTTCCACTGCTTTCCTAGGCCACAGCAGGGAGCTGGATTGGAAGAGGAGCAGCTGGGATTTGAACTGGTGCCCATGTGGGATGCCGGCACTGCATGCGGTGGCTTTACCTGCTACACCACAGCACCGCCCCCAGAAATCTTTGTTTAAAAACAGACGAAGGGCAGGTGTCTGGTGCAACTGGGACACCCACGTCCCATCTCAGGCCCCAGCTCCCCAGTCACGTGCCCAAGAGGCAGACGGGATGGTGCCAGGAGGGAGACTGGAAGGAGCCCCAGGCCCTGGCTGCTGCGAGCACGGGGGGAGGTAAGCCAGTCCGTGGGGGTGCACGCGCCCTCTCCCTCTCCTTGTGTGTGTGGGGGATGTGGGCTATGTGTGCGTGTTTGTGGGGGGGTATGGATGCTGTGTGTCTGTGTGCGAGTGGAGGTGTTGTCTGTGTGTGTGTTTGTGTGTGTACAGGTTGTCTGTGTGTGTGAGTGTCTTTCAAACAAACAAGCAGCTCACCCACAGGGGTCTGCAGCAAACCCCCTGCACCGCACACGAATGGTTGGGGAGGCGAGCGCCACGTTCTGTGCTCCTCACTGCAACTGAAAAGAAGGTGGGGCAGCCGTTCAGCTGGACGTCAGCGCAGGTCCAGGGCACCTGGGCCTGACACCCAGCCCCACCAAGCCCGGCCCCTGCTGCTGTGCACCCGAGCACCAGCTCCCTGCTGCCCACGTGGGAGCCCGGCGGAGCTCCGGCTCCTGCCTCAGCACCCCCGTCCTGGCGACTGGGGAAGTGAACCAGCAGAAGGGGGCTCTGTTTCCATCTCTCGAACAAATTTTAAAAATGAAGGACGTGCGTGGACGTGCGTGGCTGATGGCCTGTGAGTACAGCCGCCTAGTTCTCGGACGAGCTGCTCTGAGTAAAAATTGCAGAAAAACACCTGCACGACACCCAGCGGTTCCAAATGCATTTCTGCGCGTAAGCCTTCAGGCCAGCGGACAGCGGTACTTCTGTGCGACAGGATGTGTGTTTCACGCATATCCCTTCTTTTTTAAAAGATTTATTTATTTATTTACTTGAAAGGCAGAGTTGGGGGGGGGTCTTCCATCCGCTGGTTCACTCCCCAGGTGGCCACAATGGCCAGAGCTGCGCTGATCCCAAGCCAAGAGCTGGGAGCTTCCTCCGGGTCTCCCACGCGGGTGCAGGGCCCAAGGACTTGGGCCATCTTCCACTGCTTTCCCAGGCCACAGCAGAGAGCTGGGTCAGAAGTGGAGCAGCTGGGACTCGAACAGGCACCCACATGGGATGCCAGCACAACAGGCAGCGACTTCACCCGCTATGCCACAGCGCCGGCCCCTCATGCATTTTCATAAAAACATTGAGTCAGGTCATGCATTTCATCCACTTCTGTAAAAAGTCAACACATGGGCCAGTGCACCTGGCGCCATGGGCTGCGTCCCACAGAACTACACGGGAACCGCGAGCCACACCCCTGCGTCCTCCCGGCTCTGCGTGGAGTGGTTCTGAATCCGTGGCACCGGCATTTGGAGCCACAGCACAGGGAAAGGAGACCGAACCCAGGACCGCAGGGCGGAGCCCACGCCGGCACTGAGCACAGATCACTTGTGTGTGCACACACACAGCCCTGGCTAGTACCCGGGACCGCAGGGCAGAGTCCACGCCGGCACTAAGCACACACACAGCCCTGGCTAGAACCCGGGACCGCAGGGCGGAGCCCACGCCAGCACTGTGCACACACACAGCCCTGGCTAGAACCCGGGACCGCAGGGCGGAGCCCACGCCAGCACTGTGCACACACACAGCCCTGGCTAGAACCCGGGACCACAGGGCGGAGCCCACGCGGGCACTGAGCACAGATCACTTGTGTGTGCACACACACAGCCCTGGCTAGTACCCGGGACCACAGGGCAGAGCCCACGCCGGCACTAAGCACACACACAGCCCTGGCTAGAACCCGGGGCCACAGGGCGGAGCCCACGCCGGCACTGAGCACAGATCACTTGTGTGTGCACACACACAGCCCTGGCTAGAACCCGGGACCACAGGGCGGAGCCCATGCGGGCACTGAGCACAGATCACTTGTGTGTGCACACACACAGCCCTGGCTAGACCGGCCTGGCAGCTGCCACGTCCCAGAAGCAGTGAGTACATGGACTGGCACCCGAACACCACGCCCCAGACGGAGGAAGCCGGCTCCTAGGAGACACAGCCAGTCCCAGCCTGGGGCAGGGAGACCCAGAGACGAGCCCAGAACCTGGCGGCCAGGCGGCGTGCACCTGCTCCGCGAAGCTCTCATCAGCCACGTCGAGCAGTTAGTCTCCAACAAGTCACGGCAGAGGTGGTACCACAAACTCAACCTTTGGAAATCTTGCCATCCAACTGGGGGGGAAGGGCGCGGCTGCTCTTCACAGGGCAGGACAAGGAACCCCACGGTGGCACGGCCGGGGTCAGGTAAACCCAGGACCTGGGCAGGAGGGACTGAGAGCCTCCCACCTCCCACCTCCCCCTCCCGCCTCCAGACAAGATTCCGAGAACTACCATAAACACACACCGGCTGTGGCAAGGGGGAGGTGCAGCCACGCAGCCGGGAGCTAGGGGTGAAGCCGAGCCCTGTCCCTGGCCGAGCTCCGATTCCGAGGAGGGGCCGATGCTGTGCCCGGTGCCACGTGTGGCACAGCCACGCTTCCTCTGCTGTTTCACTCTGGCTGCGTCTGGCTTGGACGTGGTCGTGGGTCACTGCAGCACAGTCCCACGTCCTTAAGTAAACACACACAGATTCTGAAAACGCCACCCACAGGAGCACCTCACGACACAGAACATTCCAGATGTCTGAGCAGCAAAGCCCAGGGGTCTGGAGAAGAACCGGAGCGGAGCCAGGCTCTTCCAACTCCTCCGTCATTCACTCTCAGCAGACGCCGGACTCCCAGCTCCCTCTGGCCACACCGTTCCCTGCTGTGCCTCTGCCTGCAACGGGTGGCGCAGACAGGCACAGAAGAACATTCTAGACACACAACTCCTGCCCTCCTTGCCCAGCCGATGGCGGGACCCCACTGCACGAAAGCCCACTCGTGTTAATCTGGGGGTGCAAACAGCCACCCGTGAAAGCTGTCCTACCTTCAGCGCCTGAGCCCACCTGGTGACAGGGCACAGCCGTGCAGGTCAGCGCTGGGCAACCCAGGTGCTGTGGCCACTGAGGCAGCGCACTCAGAATGCCCAGGCAGAAACCAGGGCGGGGCATCGCCAAGCAGCACCCCATGCCCCCCAAAACCTATGCACCCAGCACAGGACACAGGATGCTGTGTACTGTGCTCTTACATGAGGGGGCAGGGGTAAGAGGCTGAGCCCAGGTGGGGGCCCCCAGAGACCCCCATGGGGGCCACGTTGGCTGATGATTTTGAGGGTAGGGGCATCTTCCACCAATTTTGAGAGATTGCCGGAGATCAGTGAGTGACAGGGAGGCTGACGAACAAAGGAGGAATTCACGTTTACCAGAGCCAGCCACGGAGCCCAAAGCCGGCCACAGGAGCCCAGAGCCGGCCACAGGAGCCCAGAGCCAGCCACGGAGCCCAGAGCCAGCCACAGGAGCCCAGAGCCGGCCACGGAGCACAGAGCCAGCCACCAGCCAGCCACAACAGTATAGCCACCCCCTCGCTACATGTTCCTTTCCTGGGGGGTTTGTCTTAGAAAACAGTCATTTTTCACTAAAATTATGTTATTTATGTTAGCATGTAATGGGCTTATAATTTTCAACTCAATGAAGAAATAAAGATTACTCATTTTAAATTTCCAGAGCAAAGAAATACTGGTAGCTAAAGCCCACGTACCCCAAATGACCTCAAGGATTTTCATAAGCGTGGGGGAGGGGCTCCCGAGACCACCAGCTCTGCCCCCAGCCTGGGCCGGCGGTAGACAGGGGCCTAGGAGACAGCACTGGGTCAAGCAGCTCCCCATGCCGCCCCAGATACTACACACCAACACGCAGCCCACTCAGCCACGCAAGGGCAGGTGTGGCCCAGTGGTCGGGGCGGTGGTCTGCCCTGACTCCGGCTTCCTGCCAGTGCCCACTCTGGGGGCATTGGGTGGTGGCTCAAGCACGTGGATCCCCACCACCCACGTGGGAGACCAAGACTGGGTTCAAGGGTCCAGTGCTAGTCTGGCCCAGCCCTGGGTGCAGCAAGTATTTGGAGAATGAACCAAAAGCAGATGGAGATCCTCTCTGTCTCCCTCTCTCCATCTCCCTCCCTCTGTCTCCCGCTCTCCATCTCCCTCCCTCTGTCTCTCTCTGTCTCCCTCTCTCCATCTCCCTCCTTCTCTCTCTGTCTCCATCTCCCTCTCTCTCTCTCTCTCTGTCTCCCTCTCTCCATCTCCCTCCCTCCCTCTGTCTCTCTCTGTCTCCCTCTCTCCATCTCCCTCCGTCTCTCTCTGTCTCCCTCTCTCTATCTCCCTCCATCTCCCTCTGTCTCTCTCCCTCCATCTCCCTCCCTCTCTCCATCTCCCTCTGTCTCTCTCTGTGTCTAATTAAAAAGAAAGACCTCAATGCTTCTAGGTCAGCGCAAGCCCAAGACTGAATGACATCATTTGAGAACTGGGACAAGGAATCCACCGCCGGTCTCCACGGCGTGGCAGCCCTGAGGAGACTTCACCCTCAGACCTACTGCGACAGGACAGACTGCTCCCACGTGTGACACCTGCCTTCACCCACTGGCCCGCCATCTTTGTAAGTCTGTTCTGTGGAGGCACAGGGTGGCGGGACGGATGCTCTGTGAGCTCCCGAGTCAGACACGGCAGACGTGGGCTGACGCTTGAGTGAGGAGCCCACAGATGGGTCCCCCGTCACCTCCCCGACATCCTCCCCAGCAGAGGAGGCCCCACCCGGGGACAGGGCGTAGCGGGCTGGAAGCTGCTCTCGAAGGCCGACGGCACGTCCCCCCGATCTGCTGGTGTTGCCATCACAAAGGCGGCTGTGTGGGCGTTCACACCCGGGGAATCGGCCATGCGGGAGCTCACACCCGGGGAATCGGCCGTGTAGGCGCTCACACCCGGGGAATCGGACGTGTGGGCGTTCACACCCAGGGAATCGGCCATGCCAGAGTTCACACCCGGGGAATCGGCCGTGTGGGCGTTCACACCTAGTGAATCGGCCATGTAGGCGCTCACACCGGGGAATCGGCCATGCGGGAGCTCACACCGGGGAATCGGCCTGGGCTCCCCATTGCACCTTGCCCTTCCCCAGAGAGTGGGTGTTGGGCACTCAGCACCAGGCACGAAGGAGTCAGCCGCAGCCTCCCTGTGTGACGGTTCCCACCCCAATTCGCCTTCCTGCAGTGCCTTTCTCTTTAAGGCACAAACATCAACTGCAAAGGTGGACACGCCACGTCCACGTGGAATAGCCACGGGCCCACGAGCCCATGTGGGACGACGCTCAGGAGGCAGCGTCAGGGCCCCTCCCGGCCCCTCCCACCCTCCTGGTGGACATGGCACAGGGCCCCTCCCAGCCCCTCTATCCTGGTGGACACGGCACAGGGCCCCTCCCAGCCCCTCTATCCTGGTGGACACGGCACAGGGCCCCTCCCAGCCCCTCTATCCTGGTGGACACAGCACAGGGCCCCTCCCGGCCCCTCCCGCCCTCCTAGTGGACATAGCACAGGGCCCCTCCCCCTCCTGGTGGACACGGCACAGGGCCCCTCCTACCCTCCTGGTGGACACGGCACAGGGCCCCTCCTACCCTCCTGGTGGACACGGCACAACATCCCTCCCGGCCCCTCTACCCTCCTGGTGGACACAGCATAGAGCCCCTCCCCCTCCTGGCGGACACAGCATAGAGCCCCTCCCAGCCTCTCTGTCCTGGTGGACACGGCACGGGGCCCCTCCCAGCTGTGGGGAAATTAGGCACACATGGCAATTCAAAGATGGCACCCAAAGGAAGTAAGGTGGTAAAGTTGTCTACCACCAAAGCTGATTGGCTGTGAAGCATCAGGGGCGGTGACGACAACTGATGACGCGTGTACAGACATGTGGCTGGCCCTGTAAAAAGTCACCCCTAAAATGACCTTTTAAGTAACTGGTTGGTCCTTATGCCCTGCCCCAGTAATCCTGCAGTCTTGTGCTTTAAAAGGCCTTGCTACAACGCGAAACAAACCGAGTTCTTGCTGGCTTGACTTGACTGCCCGCTGCGTCTGTCTGTCTCCGGGATCGGGAGGCTGGGGAACGGGCAAGCGACGCACTCACCTTTCCTCGGACCCAGTCCATCCTCGTTCAGGTGGACTAAGACCCCGCACCCAGCCCCTCTATCCTGGTGGACACGGCACAGGGCCCCTCCCGCCCTCCTGGTGGACATGGCACAGGGCCCCTCCCAGCTTCTCTGTCCTGGTGGACACGGCACAGGGCCCCTCCCGCCCTCCTGGTGGACACGGCACAGGGCCCCTCCCGCCCTCCTGGTGGACATGGCACAGGGCCCCTCCCAGCTTCTCTGTCCTGGTGGACACGGCACAGGGCCCCTCCCGCCCTCCTGGTGGACATGGCACAGGGCCCCTCCCAGCTTCTCTGTCCTGGTGGACACGGCACAGGGCCCCTCCCGCCCTCCTGGTGGACACGGCACAGGGCCCCTCCCGCCCTCCTGGTGGACATGGCACAGGGCCCCTCCCAGCTTCTCTGTCCTGGTGGACACGGCACAGGGCCCCTCCCGCCCTCCTGGTGGACATGGCACAGGGCCCCTCCCAGCTTCTCTGTCCTGGTGGACACGGCACAGGGCCCCTCCCGCCCTCCTGGTGGACATGGCACAGGGCCCCTCCCAGCTTCTCTGTCCTGGTGGACACAGCACAGGGCCCCTCCCGCCCTCCTGGTGGACACGGCACAGGGCCCCTCCCGCCCTCCTGGTGGACATGGCACAGTGCCCCTCCCAGCTTCTCTGTCCTGGTGGACACAGCACAGGGCCCCTCCCGCCCTCCTGGTGGACATGGCACAGGGCCCCTCCCGCCCTCCTGGTGGACATGGCACAGGGCCCCTCCCAGCTTCTCTGTCCTGGTGGACACAGCACAGGGCCCCTCCCGCCCTCCTGGTGGACACGGCACAGGGCAGGCTGGGCAAAGTGTGCTGACCCCTTGTGTGTCCAAGGCACCTTCCTGGCGTGATCTGGAAACCTGAGGGAGCCGCAGCGGTCAGTGTGAAAGGTGCTACAGGGTGGACAGGAGACCAGGACAAGAGGATCTCGCCCGTCCGTCTGTCCGCAGAGGGGCGCAGGAGGGGCGCAGCCCAAGAGCAGCAGACACGGAGAGGCCAGGTCAGGGCCCGGCTGTGCCGACCATCTCCCAAGGCCCCTGCCCCCCAGGGCCCCCCACCCTGTCCATACAGCCCCCTTCCCCACCCCTGCTGGGGCCTGGCCTTCATTCCCCTCACTCCCACCCCGCCGACATCCCAGAGCCCAAGGCTGGAACGACTGGTTCTAACCATGCCTGTGCGTCCACACTGGCACAGATCACTCAAGCAGTGAGGCAACGGGAGAGGAGAGCGCCCCGTGTGGCCACGGCAGTGATCACGTGGATCACCCAGGGCTGCGGGGGCTACACAGCGACTCTGTCAGAGGGCACAGGGCAGGGCCACCACAGCCCGAGAGCCGCCACGGCCCCAACCCGAAGCCACCGTCTGACCCCAAGAAGAGAGCCCCAGGGCGCCTCAGGGATGCTAGGACACCCCAGGGCAGGGGGAAGACACGAGGGAGAGAGGAGGCAGAGCCGGGCTCCCCGCCGTCACTGAGGCACTGCACTGCCTGGACAGGGATCTGGGCCCCCTGCTACCACCTGGGTTTCCCATGGACCCAAGGAAGCGCTGAAGAACAAAGTCTATTCAAAAACAGACCTTGGTCCAGCAAAGCTGTGTGCTTAAGCCCCCACCGGGCCACCCAGCCTGACCCCCTCTTCCCAACACACACGGATCCACAGCAAACAGGAAAGGCCACACCCCCAACACTGCCCACATTCTCTGGTCCCTTTGGGACCACCCAGGCCACGGCCACAGCCACCTACAGTGGTCTCTCCCAGATCTGGCTTCAGGAAAGTTAGGTCTGGGGGTCTCCCGGTGAACACTGAGGGCCCTGCCAGGACCACAAACTCTGCCAAGGGGCGTGGCGGTGGCAGTGCTGGGACAGGACGGGGACCAGGCCCCAAGGAAGGGTGGAGGCCCTGACACAGGCTCCCAGATGCCGAGGAGGGGCCGTGCCCAGAGCCCCTTCCTCACCCACGCAGCTGTGGAAGCTCACCTGGGGAGCCTGGCTCCTCCCAGGGCAGGTGCTCCCCTGCTGTGGCCGCTAAGTGGACCTGGACAGACAAGCGAGGGCCCACAGTCCAGGAAAGGCCTCCGGGCACAAGATGGACAAGAGGGAGCTGGGTGGGAACAGCCACAGGAGGCCAAGGAAAGCACCAGGAAGCGGTGTCCCCACCCACTCCACCGCTGCGTGGCTTCACCGCCTGTCAGCATCAGTGGGCAGGGCGCTGGAGCTGTGCCCTGGGGGCCACAGTAGCAAACGGCAGGCCCCAGGCCTGGCCATGCAAGCCGAGTGATTTGGGCTACCCTGTCTGGGGGTCTTGGGTCCTGTTCTCGCCTGCCTCAGGGTGCCGTGAGCGCCAGCAGGGCATCCACACGAAGCCAGGAGCCCACAACACCACCAGCAATGTCACCGTGTCTCTTGGCCACGGTGAGTGAGCGCAGAAGCGGGCAGGGGGCTCCGTCTCAGAGAGGACACAAAACAGCTCGTGGGAGCTGGGACGTCTCAGGGACACACTCAGTGGATGGTCTGGGCGAGAAATCTTGAAGCTGCCCATGCTAGGCGGCAGAACGGGCGGACGAGGAGACGGCCAGCAGGCACCTCCGAGGGCCAGGCCAGGTCAGCTTGGGGCAGCTCCCAAGGACAAAAGAGAGTCGATCCTCGGGCGACCGAAGCTTCCACACTGGCCATTCCCAGCACCGGATTCAGGGTGCACCACCACCCGAGGACACGGAGAAGATTCTAGAAACTTCCAGAGGCAATTAAACCCCACGTGTAAAACTGAGATGGCATCTGACTGCAGTCACACCTCTACGACCTGAGGGGACGCCCACTCAGACATCCCATGAGGCCGTGGCCACGCTGAGGTCGCAGAGTGGGCCACGAGAGGAAGGCAGGGGCCCAGGTCAGAGACCAGGGAGGGGCCAGCACTGTGGCACGGCAAACCAGGCCACCACCTCAGTGCTGGATCCTCTGTGAGCATGTCTGAGCCCGGCTGCTCCACTCCCCATCCTGCTCCCTGATACTGCACCTGGGAAAGCAGCGGAGGACGGCCCAGGCCCGAGGGCCCCCGCACCCTTGGGAGATCGGATGGAGCTCCTGGCTCCTCACTTTGGCCTGGACCAGCCGTGGCTGCCGTGGCCATTTGGAGAGTGAACCAGTGAATGGGAATCTATCTCTGCCTCTCAAATAAGCAAATAAGTCTTTCTGAGACAGAGACAGACAGACAGCAGGGAGAGGAGAGAGGGCCAGGAGGCCCCAGCCCTGCGGGGGGGGGGGGCTGGGAACAGGAGGAGGGGGAAGGACTGTGGCTTCCGCGGGCGCCTCGGTCTCCCTGTGTCCCTGTCCTCAGACACCTGAGGCCACGCTGCCGAGAAGAGGGTCGTGCAGCTCCCAGCTCTGCAGGTGCACGGCTGAGGGCTTCCTGTGGGCAGAGTCCCGAGGGGGCGCCCAGCCTCACAGGCGTGTGCCTAGGTGGTGTCCCCCCACCTTTAAGCCACCAGCACCCACCACAGGGACTGCACCTCCAGACACCACAGCCCAGCCCCTTGGCACCTGGCACTACGGGGACCAAACCCCTGCCTGGGCGCAAGGTGGCACAGGGTGGCCCAGGACAAGGACTTCCAGAAAACTCCGAGAGGACCAAGACTAGCATCAGCACAACCAGAGCAGCACAAGCAGGGGACACGTGGGGACATGGGAACCCCGAGGACAGGCGGAGCACGCGGACCTGCACAGGAGCCCCACGGAACTCCCAGCACGCACGGGAACGCTGCAGGATTTCCAGGCTGCAAACGCTCACTGGTCCCCGGTGCCTGAAGCACGACCCCCGGGCACGGGAGCCGACCAGACCAGCGCCACCCCAGACAGAAAGGAAGGCGCCGCGCAAACGCGTTCCTAGGACTCCGGAGTCTGAAGGGGGGCAGGCGTCTCCCTGTCAGCCCCCAGCACCACCTGGGGACACAAAGTGCAAGTTACGAGCTCCCACATGCGTCCACACTTCACCTGCACGTGCAGCAGGCCCAGGGCCACCCGCCTATGCCGACAACGGCCTCCTTCGAACGCTCAACCGACCCATTCCACAGAAGGACAGACCCAGGGAGCCACCCAGGGCGGTGGGGCCCCGGGAGGGGCAGACACCTAGCTGCCCAGGGGCTCCGTGCTGCTGGGAAGTGAATTCCTCTAAGCCCCCAGCAGACGACGCATTTTGCAAAGCAAGCTGTGAAACGGCCCATCAAACCAAATTGAACCGAGGACGAAGCGGGTCCCCTCGGCTCACCTGCGCCGCCCACCTGCGCCTCGTGAGCTGGCGTGCACCGGAACAGTCACGGCCGTCGTGGGCTCCGCTGGCTCCCGCCCCCCTCTGCAGGGCAGCGACCGTGGCTGCCAGGGAGGGGCCCTGCTTGGTGTATTCGGGGCGATCCTAAAATCATCCCGTGTCCAGACTCGCCAGTGGGGTTCTGCCGAGCTGTGACTGTCGGGCGGGAAGCTCCGGAATCTCACCCCCACGCCTGAGGGCAGGCGAGCCGCGGCCTCACGCCTCAGACCCTGTGCCGCCTGCTCTTTCCCTGAGCCACGCTCCAGGCGGCCTGCTTGCCAGGTGCCGGGGCTGGGCTGCCCGGCTGGCCCCGTGGAGTGACAGCTGGGGGCACTGCTCTCAGTGCCGTTCACCTGCCAAGAACACAGGGCATGGCACAGGCAGGGGCACAAGAGCAAGAGGCTGGAGCCAGGGGCAGAGCTGCCCTGTGCCAAGACCCCCCAGACCCGAGAGCCCTCCTTCCCAGAGCAACGAGGACCCGGCCCAGCCCAGCCCAGCCCGAAGCTGCTCTCGGGCCTCCCCTCAAGGGCACAGGGCTGCCCCGTCCACAGGCGTCCTGGGACCGTGCCGTGCTCAGCCCGGCCTCACCACTGGGCTAACTGGGCGAGGGAGGCAGCAGGGGCCGCGTGTGGGATCCCCTGCAGGGCTCACAGCTGGCTCCAGGCAGTCAGGCTGCCCGGGCCCCAGCTACACGCTGGAGACAGCACACGCGGGACGCTGACATGGGGCGCCTTCCCCAGCAGGGCCCCAACCCCCCGGGGAAGTGGGAGCCAGGGTGGCGGCCTCCGAGGTGGCATCGGGAAGGTGGGTGCAGAGCCCACGCCAGCTAGGGGCGCACCACTCCTTACATAACTTCACAGAGCCGCTGGGAGCGGAGCCAGCACGGGAACGGGGTGAGCCCCGCAGACCCACTCGGCACCAGCAGCCCGCCTCCCCGGGCACCAGGGCTCTCTGGGTGGGGGGGCCTCTGCTCCCCTAAGCCGTCCCCCTTCTCGGCTCTGCCAGCAGCCCACCGACCGCAGGGAGGAGCCGGCGCCGGTGCCCTGGCAACGCACTCACACCCGAGAGCTGGCCTGAGCCAGGCACGCCAGTGCAGCCCGCGCAGCATCGAGCCGGTCCGGACACCTGGCCAGCGGGCGAGCTCGCCTCCAGCTCGGCCCCCCCCTCCCCGCCCCTCAGCGCTCCTGAATCCTCCTAACCGGGGAGCCAGCCCGCAACCCCGCAACCCGGCCGGAGCGGCTGGGGAGGGGCGCCCCGCAGCTCCGCGCCCGGCAGGGAGGCTGCTGTTGTTTTTGTTTTTTTCCTTTTTTTTCCGCTTTTATTTCCACAAACACCTTGCAAAATGGACGTCCGCAACCCCCCTCCCCGCAGCCCCGCCAGGACGCGCAGCCCCGGGTCTACCTCCAACCATGTCGGGACGCAAGAACGGAGGCCGCGCGCACTCCCCGACACCCGGGACCCGCTGGGGCGAGCCGTGCACGCCGACGCCGTCACGGCCACCCGGCTCCGGCACGACGCTGGCGTCAGCGCGGAGCCGGGCCAGACCACAGGCGCGGGCTGGAGGAGACAGGTGACCGGCCGGCCCTGCCGCGGGGGGCCGGCCCGCCCGCAGCCCCGGACATCGCGCCCCGCGGCCGCGGCCCCCTCCCCAGGCCCCGCGCCGCGGCCCCCGCACGCACGCCCCACGCGCGCCTCCCTGCATCCTGCGCCGGCCCCCGCTAGGGCCGATTTCTCTCCACATCTGTCACCCCGAGCAGACAGCGGCCTCTCCGCGCAGGCCGCGGCCGCCCGCCGCCCGCCCTCGCGCGCACCCGGCCTGCGGGCCTGCGGCGCCCGGGGGATGCGCGTCCTCACCGCTTTCTTCTCCCGCGGGCTCCGCTACGGGGCGGGGGCCGCGCGCCCAGGCATCCTCCTCCCCCGCGGGCGCCGAGCGCTCCGAGCGACAATGGCAGGCCGGGCGCGGCGCGGGTGCTCAGCGGCGCGCGGGCCGGCCCGCCGCCCGCCCCTCGCGCCCCTGCCTCCTCATGCCTCCGGCCCGTGGCACCGGCTCCCCCGGGAAGCTGCGGCCGGCGGCGGAGGCGCGGAGGCGCTGAGGCGCGCGCTGAATCGCGGCGCGGACGGGAAGGGGCTGACGTCACAGGAAAACGCGCGCTCCGCATCCAAACAGGCGGCCGGACGCGGGCGCGGCGGGCGCGGGGCTGGGGCGCCGGCGGGGGCGCGGGAGCCCGCGGGCCGGAGCCGGGGGCCTCAGCTTCGCGGGGCGCGGGGCCGGTGGGCAGGGCCAGGGCTGACGCGGGGGAGGCCGGGGGCGCGCGGCCCAGTGCGAGGCGGGAGTGGCCCCCTGGCCCCGCAGGACCTCACACGCTGCCCACCGCGCCTGCCCGAGGGGTGCTGACCCAGCCATCGCCGGCACAGCAGAGGCGGCCCCGCACCCGCGTCGTGAGACCCTCATTCGCGGGGGCCGCCAGCACGGGGCAGGGCGAGGCTGGGGGGCAGAGGTGGGGGCGCAGCCCTGCTCCCGGCGCTGGCAGCCGTCAGGTGCCAAGGCGAGAGCGCCCACTGCTTTTCCTGTTTCCCACACTGGGTGGCCCTGGCACTCGGTCAGCGCCGCCCTCCAGCCACGGACAAGTTAGTGGACCCGGGCCACGCGAGTCACCAGGGCTGCAGCTCCCGCTCACGCTGGGCGGCCCCGAGTTCTCCACCACCACACACAGTCTTTCCCCTGGAACCACACGGTTCTCTCTGTCCCTCTGCCTCCCCGGTGCCCCCATGTGGCCGTGGAGGCCCCTCCCCTGGGAACTCAGTGACCACGGCCTTCTCTGGAGGCCCCTCCTGATCCTGGCCCCAGCAC
Source organism: Sylvilagus floridanus (assembly GCA_949820135.1). Lineage (NCBI taxonomy): Eukaryota > Metazoa > Chordata > Mammalia > Lagomorpha > Leporidae > Sylvilagus > Sylvilagus floridanus. The sequence continues at coordinate 625,951 of OX463225.1, read as the reverse complement.
AGCTGCGGGATAGAACCTACACGCCGCACAGCTGGGCTCGGCCACCTGTTTATCGGCACTCACGGCGTGGACTCCTGGCCAAAGCCCGGGGTCAAGCTGCAGCTCCTTGGGCTGCTCCCTGTGTGCCCGAAGTCGTCTCTGCAGAGAGCACAGCTCCTTGTCGGGAGCCCGGGCCGCAGTGCAGAGGCACACCTGAGAACGTGAGCTCGGTCCCGACGCTCGGGGCCTCTCGCGAGACTGGACGAAGCCTGGCAGGCAGGGGCACTGGGTACTAGGCCCCCAAGGCCCCCCAAGGCCCCCCAAGGCCCCCCAAGCAGCAGCCCCCGCTGCCACACACAGCGTCAGCGAGCCGAGGGAGCAGGACCCCGACTGAGAAGTGGCACGGGGCCGCCAGCATCCGCACGCACGTGGGGCTCCCCGCCAGTGCACCTGCGAGGCGCGGTGATGGCGCAGGTGCTGGGGACCCTGCTGCCCACTTGGGGTCACAGACAAAGCTCCTGGCTCTGGCCGTGGCTAGGTCCAGCCCTGGCAGCTGTGGCCATCTGGGGAGTGAGCCAGCGGATGAAAGATCCGTCAGACTCCCTGTGACTCTGCCTTTCAAAATTATTAAATCAATCTTAAAAATAAAGGAAAATGAAATCGTAAAACAACACGACCACCGTATCCGCAGGCAGCTTTGAGCGGGAAGGCAGACATGTCCCGTGTGACGCCCACCCACTGCCACCACCTCTCCCCAGTCGTCCTGGACACCAGTCCACAGGGCTCCAGGGCGTCCAGCCTGAACCCACACTTGCTCTTCCCTGGAGCCCTAGTCTAGGTGGAAAACCAGCTTTTCCAGTTTGTTGTAAATAATTGAAGACAAAGCTGAATGAGGTTGGGCTTTTACTAAACAATGGACAAACACACCTATGAAGAACTTCCAGGGACCCACACGAGTCGTTAGCTCCGAAGGATTCCAGAGGATTCCATGATACCTTGCCCAGCCATACCCGGAGGACACTGCTGGCTCTCAGCCCTCCACCCACCACCCACCAATAACCGACAACCCAGGAACCCACCATAGCAAGCCACCAACAACCCCCAAATCCAACCAGCAACCCAGATCTCAACAGTGACCCAGCAAACCAACAACCACCCACCAATAACCAACAACCCACATCTCAACAGCCACACAGAAAACCACAAAACCACCACCACCCACCAATAAACAACAACCCAATCACCAGTAACAACAACTCACATCTCAGTAGCAACCCAGGCCGGCGCCATGGCTCACTAGGCCAATCCTCTGCCTGCAGCACCAGCACCGTTGGGGCGCCAGGTACTAGTCCCGGTTGCTCCTCTTCCAGGCCAGCTCTCTGCTGTGGCCCAGGAAGGCAGTGGAGGATGGCCCAAGTGCTTGGGCCCTGCACCCACATGGGAGACCAGGAGGAAGCACATGGCTGCTGGCTTCAGATCGGCGCAGTGCCAGCCATAGCAGCCATTAGGAGAGTGAACCAACAGAAGGAAGACCTTTCTCTCTGTCTGTCTTTCACTGTCTATAACTCTCTAACTCTGCCTGTCAATAAATAAATAAATAAAAAATAGCAACCCACAAAACCACAACCACTGCCACCCACCAATAAAAAACAACCCAATAACCAACAGCTCATATCTCAACAGCCACTCAGCAAACCACGGAACTACCACCTCCCACCAATAACACCACCCAACCACCGATAACCAACAGCTCACATCTCAACAGCCACCCAGCAAACAACAAACCAACAACCACCCACCAACCCACAAAGCATCAACCCCAAACTACAACCAAGGACAGCTCAGTGTAACAACTCACCAAACACCCACCACCAACCACCCAGGAGCCCCACCCCCACCCCCGACTGGCGTGCACTCCGTGGGGGGCACATTCTATCCTACTGGAGGCGGTGGGAGTCTCCCTGAGTGGCGACTGCTCACACAGCCCCGCCTACAGAGGACGAAACGGGCCCAGCAGGCTCCTGGCTGAGCTGGGGTTGCGCCGGAAGTGAGCGCCATCTGGACGTTAGAGCCCAGGGCCCACATGCCGCCATGGACACTTGGGCTCCCACCGTGCCCACTGGGACCGGCCCCAGCCACAGCCCCCTGTCCGCCCAGGGCTGCCGCAGGCTCACCTACATAGGAAGGGCGCGGCTCAGGGTTGGAAGGCAGGTGGGGCCGCGGGGGTGGGGCTGTGACCAGCGGGGCCAGGCCAGCGCCCTGCCTGGTGTGAACCCACCACCCACTGTCAGCCCCAGGCCACGGTCCCCCAGCCTTGGCTCAGCCCCGACCCCATAAGGAGACGGGGCAGGTGGGCCTGAGGGCAGCACTGTGGAGGGGCTCGTGGTGACCCCAGAAAGCTGAGAGCCGTGGGCGATGTCATCAGCTGAGGGTCTTAAGACGAGTGGGGTGGGCCTCCGTCCCTGACTACCCAGATGCACCCTAAGTCCAGCATCCATGTGAGAAGAGACCAGGGAAGGCCATGTGAGGACACAGGCAGGACGGGAGCAAGGTGTCAACGAGCCAGGGTGTCCAGGACACAAGGACTCACGGTGGCACTGTACACAGCACAGGCTGCGGCTGGGTGCTCCCTGGAGCCTCCCTGCCTTGTGACTGGGCGGGCAAGGGTGGCCCACCGGCCCAGGGGCCACAGCCACAGAGGGGGGATGGAGACACACATCTCGCCTCCACGGCTCCTGGGCTAGGGCCTCGTCTGCCGTGTGTCACCAGGAGGGCAGCCATGCCTGCAGGTCCCTGCAGTGCGTGGCCCAGGTCTGACTGCTGCATCCCCCAGGCCACAGGGCTGCCACTCATCCGAGTCAGCAAGCCACGCAAGGCCACGTGACTCGCCGCAGGTCCTATCCTGCCGCCTGCCAAACCACCGGGAACCTGGATCCCTTACGGCGTCACCTGCTCTGCCCCACCTGTCCCCCCCAAGTGCCCTGGACACACAAGGCCAGCCCTGTGGCTGACCAGAGCGCCCAGCCACCGTCTGCACCCCCACAGCTTTCAGCGACCACGAGTGAACCTGACGTCCACACACACAGGGCCCCGGCCTGGACTGAGGTCTGACCGTGGAGGGAGGACCCCGAACTGCCTGCTGGCAGCTTCCTCTGAGGCATCTCAACCGCACAGGCCGCGTCCAACCCAGTGTTGGCATCGAGTGTCCAGCAGTGGTTTAGACGCTGGCTGGGACGTCCGTGCCCTGGGTTCAAGTCCTGGCCACCGCCCTTCTAGCCCAGCTCCCTGCTGATACACACCTGGGGCCCCGGCACCCACGGGGAGACCTGGATGGAGCTCCTGGCTCCCGGCCTCCCCCTGGCCCAGCCCTGGCCGTTGTAGATATTTGGGAAGAAAATCAGTGGATAGGAGATCTGTCTATCTCCCTTTCAAATGAAAATCAATACATGAGTCAGTAACAGAGAAAATTGGGAAATTCACCAATTTACGAAAATTAAACACAAGAGGGGTCAAAGGTGGAATCACTGTGGAAACCCCGAAATGCGAGAGGTGAGCAGAGACGAGAACCCACAGGGGCCCAGCGACCTAGCACCGACCGGGAATCGCCCTGACCTGCGTCCACACGGAAAGGGGCTCGCAAACCCACCACCAGCATCCAGCTCCAGGCCGCGACAAGCCAGAGGTCGGAGGAGGGGCCAGTGCAAGAAGAGAGGAGGTGGAGCGACTGGGGCGCGAGGGGCCGCGGCTGGTTCTCAGAGAGGGTCAGCAGTGAGGGGAAGACTTGAACCGCTTCCGTCAGACACAGTGGGGCCGTCCCCAGAATTCCACGGAAAGGACAAGAATTCCGAAGAGCCCCGTGAACAATCTGCCGGCCAGCAGACCTGACTGCCTAGAGGAAAGAGATCCAGCGGGACCGGCGCTTGGAGACCTGGGCAGGCCTGAGACCGGTCGGCGGAGACGCCCTGGCCAGGCAGCCCCGTGGGCGAGTTCAGCAACACTCAGAGCGGCCGACGCTGACCCCGCTCACGCTGCGAAACCCCAATGCACTCAGCTCCCACAGATCAGGAGCAAAGCCAACGTGATGCCACGTTACTGAGGCACGCCACGGCCACGTGGCACCTTTCGTGGGACGCAGGGTCCATCGACGCAGGACACTGGTTGCCAGGGCAAAAGGGGGCACCCACACGGGCACCCAGCAGAACCCAGCGCCCTCCTGAGGGAAACCCTCAGAAACAAGGTGCCCCCAGCCGCCCGGGGGCAGGCAAGGACGCTGGCCCTCCCACGTCCACGCACACAGGCCACGGGCGAGGAGAGGTAAAATCGTCTTTGTTCACAGGTGGCACGATCGTAAACGTAGGCGGCCGCAGCCCAGCATGAGGGCACAAGCTCGGCACAGAGCCCCGCTGCCGGGCCGCGCCCTGGCCGCCTGTGTCCCACACGCGAGGGCTTGGGTTCGAGTCCCGGCTCTGCTCCCGACGCCAGCTTCCTGCTGATGTGCACCCGGGGGCAGAGGTGCGTCTCTGCCGCCCCGGCGGCCCAGCCCCGCTGCTGCACACGTCCGGGGGGTGGCCCAGCGGACAGAGGCTCCTCCTGCTGCCGGTCTCCCTCCCTCTCATGTCTCTGCCCCTGAAAACCTGTTTCCATCAGCTGCATTTCTGCACTTCAACCGTGAACAATCCCACCTGCACAGCATCAGGACAGAATGCTCAGGAGTCAGCCAGGCTGGTGAGAGCCTGCAGGAACGTGGACGCAGAGGGCAGCGGGACAGGCCTGGCCACGGCTGCCAGTGCAAAGCTGTCCAGACGGGCCCGGCAGCAGATCCAGCCAACCCCATCTCAGAAAAGCCGCCGCCGGGACTCTGTGCAGGAACAATTCCCGGAAAAGCACAAGCTGGAAGACCCACAGGTCCTGGTGGCAAAATCCACTACCAAGACAACAGTCCGAAGTGTGGCGCCGCCGCAGAGACGGACGACAGGCCGGCCGCGGAGACAGGAAGAGCCCAGACGTGAGCCCTCAGGGCCCCTCAGGTGTGCCAGCAACGCCCAGCGGAGAGGACAGAGCTGACCCCACAACAGGGCCCCAGAGGACAGTGGCCGGGTGTGGCAGGCCAGTGGCCCCTCACGCCTGCACCCCACATCCCAGCGCCTGCTTCCAACCCTGGGAGGCAACAGATGGTGGCCCAAGTGCCGGGGGCCCTGCCCCCAACATGGGAGCCTGGCAGAGCCCCAGGCAGGCCTCCGTCTGGCCCAGCCCCGGCGCTTGTAGGTACATGGGGAGTGAACCAGCAGATGGCAGACCGGAAGATCTGTCTCTTCGCCTTCCAAGTAAGTTAAACAAGTCTATTTTGGAAAAAAAAAAAAAAAGACTTGCTTGAAAGGCGGAGTTACAGACAGAGGGAGAGGGAGGGAGAGGGAGGTCTTCCATTTGCTGGTTCATTCCCCAAATGGCCACAGAGGCCACAGCTGGGCCAGGATGAGGCCAGGAGCCTGGCACTCCATCCAGGCCTCCCATACGGGTGCAGGGACCCAAGGACTTGGGCCATCTTCCACTACTTTCCCAGGCCACAGCAGGGAGCTGGATCGGAAGTGGAGCAGCCGGGACTTGAACCAGCATGGGACACTAGCATTGTGGGCGGCGGCTTAACCCACTGTGCTACAATGCCAGCCCCAGTAAATAATTTTTTAAAATGCATTACTGGGGCCGGCGCTGTGGCACAGTAGGTAAAGCCGTTGCCTATGGTGCTGGCATCCCATGTGGGAGCCAGTTCAAGTCCCGGCTGCTCCACTTCTGATCCAGCTCTCCGCTGTGGCCTGGGAGAGCAGTGGAAGATGGACCAAGTGTTTGGGCCCTGCACCCACGTGGGAGGCCTGGGAGAGGCTCTAGATGACCCAGTGGGTGGAAGACCTCTGTCTGTCTCTATGCCTCAGCCTCTGTAACTCTGCCTTTCAAATAAATACATAAATCGTTAAAAATGTATTATTAATAGGGTAAAAATTCAGCCAGTAAAGGAGAGAAAACATCGGACGTCGGGCAAGGACTCAACACGCAGAGCTCGAGGGGTCTCTGAAAGTTCGCGGAGAACGCGCGGTGTGAGGACCTGCGCGGACTCGGACGTTTCTGCACAGAAGGGAGCGTCTTTCAGCTCCATTTTCCGTGAACTTTCTGCAGGACTCACAGAGAACCGGCAGCACCCGCTGTCAGGAACACACACACGGCAGAGGGCGCTCAGCCTGCTGGTGAAGACGCCGCGGCCCACGGGAGTCCCCGGCGCGGGGCCTGGCGCCCGGCTCGGCTCCCCGGTGCAGACCCAGGACACGGCGGTGGAGGCTTGGTGGTGGCGCGTGTGATGGGGCTCCTGCCCCACCATGGAAGACGTGAATGAGGACCCAGTCCCGGCCCCACCCAGGTGTGGAAGATCCCGCTTGCTCCCCTCACTCCCGCCTCTCTGTGTCTGTCTCATGTCGTCAAAAAAGTGCCCGGATGTTACGTGCAGAGGACCTGCATAGACACTGCTCCAGGAGAGGACCTGCATAGACACTGCTCCAGGAGAATGAACAAACGGCCCAGAAGCGCCTGAAAGGTGCCCAACTCTACCGACCTCAGAGCCGCGAGAGCCGCGCGCAGCCCACCAGGATGGGTGTTGTTGTGTGGAAGGCAGGGACAGGAGCACAAGGCCGACAGTGTCCAGAGCAGCGTCTGGCCAGCGCCACGCGTCTCTCGCCGCCCAAGGTCCCGCCAAGCAGGGGGCCCTCACTCAGCCGCTGCCACGGTGACCATGTTGAGACTGGGTCTGGGGTCCTCCTTGCGTGCGGCACCGAGGGTGGCGAGGCTGGGCCGGCTCACAGGTACGCAGTGAGGCAGAGGACACAGCAGAGCCACGTGAGTGGACCAGACGCCACGAGTGTGTGTTCTGAAGTGGCCGCGGCTGCATGTTCCACTCCAGTCCAGGAGAAGCATGTGCAGAACGCGCCAGAAGGCATTCAGCCCTCGCCGCTGCCCTGGCGAGCGCCACACCCGGCGGGCTGGCCCTCGCGCTGACCCCTGGCCCTGGGCAGCGCTGCTAGCGGACAGGAAGCGTGAACACCCGGAGGGCACCGTCCACGGGGCCGCTGGCGGCAGAACGGAGCCGAGCTCTCACGCTGGCACTGTGTGTCACTCCTGCTTGCTGGGTGCCCAGGGGGTGGGGCCACGGGCAGGGAGACGCCTGCCCTGCCCCCCACCCAGCCTCAGCCACCTGGGGAAGTATCTCAAGGGCCCACTCTGCCCACGGCACCCTCCTGCAGCTCAGCCACGTGCTCTGCATTCTCCTGCCTCGGCCCACCCCACCCCACCTCCACTGCTTACCCCACCCCACCTCCTCAGCTCACCCCACCCCCACCTCCACTGCTTACCCCACCCCACCTCCACTGCTTACCCCACCCCACCTCCTCAGCACACCCCACCCCACCTCCTCAGCTCACCCCACCCCACCTCCTCAGCACACCCCAACCCCACCTCCACTGCTTACCCCACCCCACCTCCTCAGCTCACCCCACCCCACCTCCTCAGCACACCCCAACCCCACCTCCACTGCTTACCCCACCCCACCTCCTCGGCCCACCCCACCCCCACCTCCACTCGCAGGGATGCCCCCTCCCTCCAGGGGCCCCGGCCTGAGTGACGGAGCCCCGTGGGGTGGGACAGCGTCCCCACCAAGATCACCTTAGCAGCAGGCCCATGTGCCCACACCCTTCCTGACGGCCACACGCATGGAGGACAGGGTCCCAGCCATAGGCAATGCCCACTGAATGGTCACAGGGCCAGGCCCACACGCAAAGACCCGTAAGCTGCCCACACAGGTAGCACAGGGGCCTCCCCAGGCACCACACACATCCTCCCCTGGCCTCTATGCGACCCGCAGCCCCCACTGGGAGCTGGGCCTGGGGAACCCCTGCCGGGGGGCCGAGCAGGCAGCGTGGCTGTCCTCCCTGGAGGCCAGCACAGGCAAACCCGGGTCCTGCCCAGGCGAAAAGCCCCCTCCGTCCCATCCCTCACACCCCAGGGAAAGTGCCCCCACTCAGGCCCTGGTGACGACAAGGCGGGGGCGTGGCCAGCATCCGACCGACCCAGGCTGGCTCCTTCCCTCCCACGGGTCAAGGCCCCTCGGCATTTTTGCCATCGAGGGAGCAGGCTGGCCACTCCCCGTGCAGCCAGCGTGCAGGCCCACGGCACTGGCCCTCCAAAATCCTCTCAGGCACGGACTCTGGCTCAGCATCGCCAGGCTCCAGGCCAGGGCGAGGGTACAGCGAGCGCCGCCTTCGCGGGCAGCAGGGGTGGGGCGGGGGGCACTCACTGTCTTCCCCAGGACACGGCATGCCTGGCTGCTCCGGCGTGCTGGGGAACACTGCAAGGGAGGGGGACAGAGGTCAGTGTCCACGCAGACGGCCCAGACCCCCGATGGGAGACCGAGACCCCTGGAAACCTCAGGGCCAAAGCATGGGAGGGTCCCGGAGGCGCCTTCAGGGGAGCCCGTGGTGGGACAGCAACACAGGACAGGGAGGAAATCTCCACGCCCCCGACTCCGGCTCTGTCCTCGCAGGGCAGAGCCCAGAACTAAACACCTAACACTCTGAGCTGCATGAGGGAGCACCCAGCACTAAGCACCCTAACAGACACTGAATCTATGTGAGGGAGCACCCAGCACTAAGCACCCTAACAGACACTGAATCTATGCGAGGGAGCACCCAGCACTAAACACCCTAACACTCACTGAGCCTGCACAGGGAGCACCCAGCACTAAACACCTAACACTCTGGGTCTGCACAATGGATGCTCGAAGGTGAAGCTCAGAAAGGGTTAAACATGCCTACAGCAGCCGTTGCCACCTGCGAACCCCCCCCCCCCCCCAGGAAGCAGAGCAGTAAACCCGGCTGCCAGGAAGGCCGAGGGGCAGACAGAGGAGTGAGGGGCAGACAGAGGAGAGAGGGGCAGACAGAGGAGCGAGGCTGGGCGGCCCTGGCCCCACCCCAACCCCAGAGCTGCAGGCAGGCCGGGCGGCCCGACAGCCTGAGCCCAGGGAGGGGCATGGGTGGGGGTGCCAGGTGTGGGGGCCCAGTGAGGGAGGGGCACAGGACCCCCGCCTGCACCCAGCCAGACTCTCCGGGGACCCTGAGCTCCCCTTGCGGTACCAAGATGGTGGGAGAAAACCCAACCGGACGGCACGGGCCCAGCACCTCAGTTCTGTTAAAGCGAGTCTCCACACCTCCTCCGTCCCCTGCTCCCAAGCACAGCTGCGCCCACGTGGGCAGCCCCCGGCCCCCCGCCAGCTCTCACTCACCATGAAGGATGAGCCCGTCGTTTCTGCACTGGCCGGCCAGGCGGAAGGCCTCCCCCAGCTCCATCTGCGAGGACACCGTGCAAGGGTCACCTGTGTGGGCAAGGACACCACTGGGGGGTCGGGGGCATGCAAGGCCAGAGTCAGCTGCTGTGGCTCAGCCACCCCGAAAACAGTCTCCGGACAGCCGCAGCCCACAGCCCCCATGTGAGACCCAGCCAACCCCCAGATGGGACACAAGTCCACCCCTCGCTGACCACTGAGCAGGACAGAAGCAACAACAGCAGGGAAGGGTCCTTGTCCTCTCTCACTGGGCAGGACAAGCCGCGAACCCAGAGCCAATGTGGCTGGACACTGAGAGATGTGGCCCCCATGAGCCCAGATGCTGATACACAGCCACCACGAGGCTGGAAGACATGGCCACCACGAGGCTGGACACAGAGACACAGCCACCACGAGGCTGGACACAGAGACATGACCGCCACGAGGCTGGACACGGAGACACAACCACCATGAGGCTGGACGCAGAGACATGACTACCACGAGGCTGGACACGGAGACACAGCCACCACGAGGCTGGACACAGAGACATGACCACCATGAGGCTGGACACAGAGACACGACCACCACGAGGCTGGACACAGAGACATGGCCGCCACGAGGCTGGACACGGAGACACAGCTTCCACAAGGCTCTGCCCACTTCGGTGCATCCTCAGTCAGCCAATGGGAAGGGGCCCACCCTGGACGGACTCCCCACCCCCCAGATTCTAGGATGGGTGTCTGACTGCAATATGGGGAGGACGTGGGGGGGATGGGGACAAAGAGGAGGGATAGGAAAGGAGGCAGCGAGGGAGGGAGGGAGGGAGGGAGGGAGGTGGGCTCCCCCTTGCCGAGCCACCTGCCAGGACGCCCAGCACAGGACGGAGCAGGCGGCCTGCCCACGGCACGGCACGGAGCCCACGGCAGCGCCCGCGTCCGGGGAAAGCAGGGCCGCACCTTCGCTGTCCACCCACTTGAGGGTGAGGGGGTGCTGCTGGTGTAGGCCGCACATGTCCCTCACTTCTTCACAGAGCTCCTCGAAGGTGGTGGCCGCGTCCACGCTGGTGATGAAGATGTCCCTGGGCAAAGGGAACACGGACGCCCGTCACCAGGGGCTAAAGGCGGATCCCTGAGGAACTACATCATTGCTCAGATCAACGAGACAAAATTCCGCCCAAGACCACAGCCCTCCCAGTCCTAAACAAAACAGAGTGCCAGAGAGCGCTCTTCCACCTGCTGGTCCACTCCCCAGATGGCTCAATAGCCAGGGCTGGGCCAGGCCAAAGCCAGGCGCTTCACCAGGGTCTCCCACATGGGTGCCGGGGCCCAAGCACTCGGGCCATCTTCCACTGTTTTTCCAGGTGCTTCAGCAGGGAGCTGAATCGAAGTGGAGCAGCCAGGACTCGAACCGGCACCCATGGGCTATATCAGGGTCACAGGCAGCTGGCCTGCGGATGGCAGTGTTTAAAAATTAACAGCACAAATTCCACCGTGCAGACAAAAAAGAGCTCATGGGAGCAAAGGTCAGGGAGGCCCCCACGCCCCCAGGAGGAATCCAGACAGTGGCTCCTGCTGGGCTCCCAGATTCTGTCTGGTGACCGCTGGGGGATGGGGAGGGCAGGCCCCTGGGCTTCTTTAAGGTGAAGGACCCGCAGCCCCTCCCACACCCCTGGGCATGAATGGGGGGGTCTGATTAGCAACTGGAGGCGAAATTCACAGACCCTGGGGGAATGGCGGGTGGCAGCCCTGCAGCGTGACCCAATAGGCAGGCCCCTGGAAGACCAGGTCGGAGGTGGCCACCGAGGGACTGGACACCCGGTGAAGCGGACAGCGGCCCCACCCCTCCTACCCAACCTGTGGACAGCAGGGACTCCCTCAAGGCCAGGCCTGAGCAGGAATCGCAGCCTCACCAAGAGCTCGAGGTCCAGGAGCCTCCGAGCACAGGCGCTGGAAGGCCCAGACCCAGCCCCCCAGCGGTGGGGTGGGGTGTCTGCGTGGTGTCCCCAAAGGTAGGGGTTGGGCAGGGGTGTCTGCGTGGTACCCCCAGAGGTAGGGGTGGGGTGGGGGGTATATCTGCATGGTGTCCCCAGAGGTAGGGGTGGGGTGGGGGTGCATCTGCATGGTGTCCCCAGAGGTAGGGGTGGGGTGGGGGTGTCTGCATGGTGTCCCCAGAGGTAGGGGTGGGGTGGGGGTCTGCATGGTGTCCCCATAGGTAGGGGTGGGGTGGGGGTTGCATCTGCATGGTGTCCCCAGAGGTAGGGGTGGGGTGGAGGTGTCTGCATGGTGTCCCCAGAGGTAGGGGTGGGGTGGGGGTCTGCATGGTGTCCCCATAGGTAGGGGTGGGGTGGGGGGTGCATCTGCATGGTGTCCCCAGAGGTAGGGGTGGGGTGGGGGTGTCTGCATGGTGTCCCCAGAGGTAAAGGTGGGGCGGGGGTGTCTGCATGGTACCCCCAGAGGTAGGGGTGGGGTGGGGGGTGCATCTGCATGGTGTCCCCAGAGGTAAAGGTGGGGCGGGGGTGTCTGCATGGTGTCCCCAGAGGTAAGGGTGGGGTGGGGGTCTGCATGGTGTCCCCATAGGTAGGGGTGGGGTGGGGGTTGCATCTGCATGGTGTCCCCAGAGGTAGGGGTGGGGAGTGCATCTGCATGGTGTCCCCAGAGGTAGGGGTGGGGTGGGGGTGTCTGCATGGTGTCCCCAGAGGTAGGGGTTAGGTGGGGGTGTCTGCATGGTGTCCCCAGAGGTAGGGGTGGGGTGGGGAGTGCATCTGCATGGTGTCCCCAGAGGTAGGGGTGGGGTGGAGGTGTCTGCATGGTGTCCCCAGAGGTAGGGGTGGGGTGGGGAGTGCATCTGCATGGTGTCCCCAGAGGTAGGGGTGGGGTGGAGGTGTCTGCATGGTGTCCCCAGAGGTAGGGGTGGGGTGGGGTTGCATCTGCATGGTGTCCCCAGAGGTAGGGGTGGGTGGGGTTGCATCTGCATGGTGTCCCCAGAGGTAGGGGTTAGGTGGGGGTGTCTGCATGGTGTCCCCAGAGGTAGGGGTGGGGTGGGGGTTGCATCTGCATGGTGTCCCCAGAGGTAGGGGTGGGGTAGGGGGTCTGTATGGTGTCCACAGAGGTAGGGGTGGGGTGGGGTTGCATCTGCATGGTGTCCCCAGAGGTAAGGGTGGGGTGGGGCATCTGCATGGCGTTCCCAGAGGTAGGGGTGGTGTGGGGTGTCTGCATGGTGTCCCCAGAGGTAGGGGTGGGGTGGGGGTGTCTGCGTGGTGTTCCCAGAGGTAGGGGTGGTGTGGGGTGTCTGCATGGTGTCCCCAGAGGTAAGGGTGGGGTGGGGCATCTGCATGGTGTCCCCAGAGGTAGGGGTGGGGTGGGGGTGTCTGCATGGTGTCCCCAGAGGTAAAGGTGGGGCGGGGGTGTCTGCATGGTACCCCCAGAGGTAGGGGTGGGGTGGGGGGTGCATCTGCATGGTGTCCCCAGAGGTAAAGGTGGGGCGGGGGTGTCTGCATGGTGTCCCCAGAGGTAAGGGTGGGGTGGGGGTCTGCATGGTGTCCCCATAGGTAGGGGTGGGGTGGGGGTTGCATCTGCATGGTGTCCCCAGAGGTAGGGGTGGGGTGGGGGTGTCTGCATGGTGTCCCCAGAGGTAGGGGTTAGGTGGGGGTGTCTGCATGGTGTCCCCAGAGGTAGGGGTGGGGTGGGGAGTGCATCTGCATGGTGTCCCCAGAGGTAGGGGTGGGGTGGAGGTGTCTGCATGGTGTCCCCAGAGGTAGGGGTGGGGTGGGGAGTGCATCTGCATGGTGTCCCCAGAGGTAGGGGTGGGGTGGAGGTGTCTGCATGGTGTCCCCAGAGGTAGGGGTGGGGTGGGGTTGCATCTGCATGGTGTCCCCAGAGGTAGGGGTGGGTGGGGTTGCATCTGCATGGTGTCCCCAGAGGTAGGGGTTAGGTGGGGGTGTCTGCATGGTGTCCCCAGAGGTAGGGGTGGGGTGGGGGTTGCATCTGCATGGTGTCCCCAGAGGTAGGGGTGGGGTAGGGGGTCTGCATGGTGTCCACAGAGGTAGGGGTGGGGTGGGATTGCATCTGCATGGTGTCCCCAGAGGTAAGGGTGGGGTGGGGCATCTGCGTGGTATTCCCAGAGGTAGGGGTGGTGTGGGGTGTCTGCATGGTGTCCCCAGAGGTAGGGGTGGGGTGGAGGTGTCTGCGTGGTGTCCCCAGAGGTAGGGGTGGGGTGGGGTTGCGTCTGCGTGGTGTTCCCATAGGTAGGGGTGGGGTGGGGCGTCTGCGTGGTGTTCCCAGAGGTAGGGGTGGGGTGGGGGGTCTGCATGGTGTCCCCAGAGGTAGGGGTGGGGTGGAGGTGTCTGCATGGTGTCCCCAGAGGTAGAGGTGCCTGCATGGTGTCCCCAGAGGTAGGGGTGGGGTAGGGGGTCTGTATGGTGTCCACAGAGGTAGGGGTGGGGTGGGGTTGCATCTGCATGGTGTCCCCAGAGGTAGGGGTGGGGTGGGGCGTCTGCGTGGTGTTCCCAGAGGTAGGGATGGGGTGGGGGGTCTGCATGGTGTCCCCAGAGGTAGGGGTGGGGGTGTCTGCTGGTGCCCCCAGTGGTGGGGTAGGAGTGCCTGCGGGGTGCTGCCCGTGGCCCCCACGAGGCTGGGTTACTACAGGCCCCTCTGTTCTCACTTATTTACTTGTTTACCTGAAAGACAAGGAGGTCCTCCAGCCATGCTTCACCCCCAGTACCCAGCACAGCCAGAGCCTCCGGCACCAGGGTCCCTCTGCACCGCAGCCCCCGGCCTCATCACCGGGGACGACCACCCCAGTGCTGCTGGAGGTGCCCCCAGCCGCCTACCCAGCGGCACCGCCCGTCGTGTGGCTCATCAGTGAGGGGGTCACCCAAACTGCCCAGCACACTGGCTGCCTGACCTAGGGGTTCACCTTTGACCTCTTCCTATCCCCCACTGCCTCTGCACCTGGAGGTCAGGTCAGAAACTCCAGGGCCTGGCAAGGGCCCAGCCACCTCCCAGGCCTGGGTGAAGCAGCCCCTCTGGGCGCTAGGGCGGGCCTCCCGTTCCAGCAGCCGGCGCAGGCAGGGACGTCCAGCTGCTGGTGAGCCCTCCCTGGCCCCCCGTGTCCTGGGCCCAGCTCCTCAAGCCCAAGGTCCCAGGACGAAGCTGGGCTGGGCGCAGGGCAGGCAGCGGCAGGGTCCTGAAGCCTGGCGCCCTCGCCGGGGACCCTCTCGTTCCCGGTGGCCATCTGACAGGGAAAGGCCCTGGGGGACAGAGGGGAAGGGGTGGCCGAGGACCCCCTCCCCGCCTCAACCTGGCCAGGCCTCAGCTCCCCACCTGGGACAGAACTTCGCATTAGCGTGGCAAGTGGGGGGATGGAGGGAGGGAGGAGGGAGGGAGAGGAAGGGGAGGGAGAGGAAGGGCGGGGGAGGGAAAAGAGGAAAAGGGAAGGGAGAGAGAGGGGCAGGCAAGGGAGGGGGAGGAAGGACGGGTGAGGGGCTCCGCCTTAGCAGGGAAACCAGAGTGCGCAGGTTGAATTTCCCCTGCCCATCGCCAGTAACCGAAGCCTCCCCAGGGGCCAGAGAGGGAGGCGTGGCCAACAGCCCAGCCCAGAGCCCGGGGGTCCTCCAGGTCAGAGCCCAGGTGCCCCTGCCCTCCCACCGAGGCCGCACCCTGAGCGGCACCTGCTGAGAATGCTGGCCCCTGGCCAGGATGGACTGGACAGCCTGGGAGAGGCTGGGGGCACCCAGCAAGGAATCCAGGAGCCAGGGGCCTCCGTCCCGGGGCGGACACTCCACCAGCCGGGGCTGAGACCTTCTGGGGGAGGGGCCCGGCCGGTCAGTCTCCCAGAAATCCTGCTCCCTCTGGCTCTGGCACCACCGGCACCAACCCCACCAACCTCCACGCCCGGGGCATCCCAGGCGCAGCACAGCAGGAAGCCCGGGACCGCAGGAGAAACCCCGGCCCCCCCCCCCCCCCCGAGTCCCCACTGGAGACCCCCAACGTCCACCCTGAGGCCAGAAGCCGACCCATGTCCTCCAGGGCGCAGGGCACTGCCAAGGCCAGACCCAGATCCCGCAAGGTGCCAGCCCCGCCGCCTGCGCCCGTGCCTGGGGCTCCGCTTGCCACCGTGGGTGCCAGGAGGGTGCGGACCCCGAGGCCGACCCTTAGCGGGAAGCCACGGGCGGCCCCGGCTGCTGTGCGGGATCCTCCGGCAGTACCAGGTAGCGCGGCACCTGGGCGTCCTGCGCTCCTGGGGCCGGGCGGACGGCTCGCGGCCGCTGACCACGGGCGGCTCCCGCTCCCCGCCCCATTTCACGGCGCTCCGGGCACCGCGGGCCGCAGCGAGGCGGCCTCGGCCCTGTGTGACGCCTCGCGAAGTCCCGGCCCGGCTCTAAAACTCGGTGTGCGGCGAAAAGTCCGCACACCCCGCCCTCGCGTCCAGAATCGGATGGAAACTTTGGTCCCCGCGACGGGCGTCCGTCCCGTCCGCCCCGCGGTCCACTTCCCGGGGCAAACGTCAACACCCGGGACGCCGCGCCCGGGAGGCTTCCCCGGCCCGCTCCGCCGACCCCGACGGCCCGCGCTCACCCGCTGTAGTGCGCCTTCAGCCGGACGCGGCCGCCGCTCCCGTCCATCTTGGGGCCGGCCCTGCTGGGCATGGCGCGCCCCGCCGGCCGCAGTCAGCGCCGCGTCCCGCGCCCTCGGGCCATTGGCGGGGCCGGAGCGCGGAGCGCAGCGGGCGGCGCAGGAGTCCCGGGCCGGCCGGGCCAAGTCCACGGAACTCGGCGCGGGCCGGGGGCGCGGCCGGCAGGGACGCGCAGGGGGCGGGGGACGCGCGGGGCTCCGGCCCGTCCCGAATATGGCCGACCCGGGCGAGTCGCCGGCCAATCGGCGGGGCGGGCGGTCCCGGGGCGGGCGGTCCCGGGGCGGGGGCGGTGGCACCTGCGGCCAATGAGGGCGAGGCGGGGCGGCCACCTGGGCCAATCCCCGGGGGACCCCGCGGCACCGCCCAATGGCGGGCGCGGAGGTGTCTACCTGCGCGCGGGGCGCGGCCGCACCTGCGGCCAATGGGAGCGCGCGGCCGGCCCCGCCCCGCCGCCCGGGGCTCGGTCGGTCCGGCCGGCGGGGAGCCCGGGAGCCGCGGGGCACGGCAGGGGGATCTGCGGGACGCGCCCCCGGATCTGCGGGACGCGCCCGGCCGAGCAGCCGGCGCCGTGCGGACGCGGAGAGCGAGGTGCGGCCGCCCCGGCCCGCGGAGCCCGACGCCGCGACGGGGGGAAGCGGTCCCAGTCCGCGGAGCCGGTGCGAGGGCTTCTCAGCCGTCCGCGTCGTCTCGGAAAGGCAGAGAGAGAGAGGGAGAGGGAGAGAGGGAGAGAGGGAGAGAGGGAGAGAGGTCTTCCATCCGCTGGGTCTCCCCGGTGCCCGCAGCAGCCATGGCCAGGCCGGAGCCGGGAGCCAGGAGCTGCCCGGGGTCTCCCGGGCCGCAGAGCCCGGCCGGCACCTGCGCGTCGGCGGGCAGCGGGAGCCGGGCGCTCCTACGCGGTGCTTCCAGCTTTCCTGCCGGACCTGCGGCTGATCGCGGAGGGCCCGGTGGACACTGCCCTCTCCCTAGCGCTGGCTGAGGCCCCTGAGCCCGGCCAGGGGCTGCGTGGCCGCCGCTCAGCCCCGCCCCCTGCGCCTCTGTGGCCCAGACTCTGCCGCTCCCCTCTGTGGCCACTTTATCACACACCTCAGGGGCCACTCTCTTCCTGACCGGACCGTGGCTGCCCCCACTTGCGGCCTGCAGCCTCAGCCGGTTCTCTCCTGAACTCCGAGGCCCCTCCCCCGGGCCCTCCCCCTCCCCACCCCTGCCTGGCCAGGGTCTTTCCAGGGGTTCCTTCGGCCCCTCCCTCCAACACCACATTTCTGTCTGCAGGCCCCCGCTCCCACTGTGACCCCTGGCCAAGCCACGCCCTCCCCACGCCGTCCATCTGTCCATCAGGAGTTCCAGCCCCCCAAAGGTTCCCATCACTCTCGGAGAAAAGCCAAGTCCCCACCCTGGCCTCCCTGCTGCCCCAGGGCCTTCACATGCAGTCCCCCTCCCTCACCTCCCCAGGAAAACCTGGCTTCAGGGCTGCGTTGAACTTCGTGTTCACTAACAGGGCCACGCCCAGGAGGCAGACTGTGCACCCGCCTGTCCCTGCTGGACTCCCTGTCCCAGGAGGGCAGGCAGGGCACTGCGGCTGGGCCACGGCGAGGCAAGACAGTGCAGTGGGATGGAGGTGCTGTGGGGGGCTCCAGAGGGAGACCCTGGACCAAGGCTGTGCCTGGTCCCCTTGAGCTTGGAGAGCCGCTGAAGGCCTGTGGCATTTCTTGGTGAGTGTGGGAGAGCCAGGTTCCCTGGGTGGACACAGACCCCTCCTGTAGAGGCCCCACACCCCCAGTGTCACTGCCCCCCAGGGCCCCCACACCCCCAGTGTCACTGCCCCCCAGGGCCCCCACATCCCCAGTGTCACTGCCCCCCAGGGCCCCCACACCCCCAGTGTCACTGCCCCCCAGGGCCCCACACCCCCAGAGCACCACTGCCCCCTCGTCACTGCCCCTGCAGGCAGGATGGGCCAGCGTGGGCCCTCTCTGTCCACTGGACAGCATTTCTTGGGCAGGCCCCACCCAAGGCCCTGCTGGACACAAAGGCAAGCCTGGCCCGGGAGCCCTTTCTACCCAGGGAAGCCGGTGCCGGGTCTGATCCTGGCCGCCGGCAGGGAGCCCTGTGCCAGCCCCTGTCCGGGTGAGGGGAGGCCCGGGGGGGCCTCTGGTCTGCTCTGGAGGGCGGGGGGAGGCCTTGCTGGGTCCCACTCCCCACCGCACCCGCCCCAGGGCCACATGGCAGGTTCCCAAGGAGGAGGGGCTCGTGGAAAACCTCTCTGAGCCCCCGGGTCCACAGCCCCTCCAGCACTGACCGGCTGGGCAGCCTCTGGCAGGTGGGGGGGGAGGCCACACCGGGGAGGCCCTGGTGACAGAACAGGCTGTTTACTCCCGCCTGGCTGGCCCTGCCCCCTGGGGCACCTGGTCTGCCCGGGCCTGGGGTGGGGCGGAGCCTGCAGGTGCCACTGGGAGCCCTAGCCCGGAGCGGGGGCCGCTGCAGGGCAGGGCCCTGGGGTAGCAAGGGTGCGTCCTTCCCACCCCCGCTGTTTCTGGACAGAACTGGCCCAGACCACTGTTCTCTCCCAACCACAGACACCTGTTGTTTCCAGCATGGAAAGCGCTCCCAGGTGACAGGTGACTCAGGCGACACAGGCTGGGTGTGAAACGGCCATGGGGAGGTGAAGGCGCGGCTGGGAGGTCCACTTCCGGGCCCCACCCTGGCCAGTGCAGGTCCGGGTGGCTGCCCAGTGGCAGCCGAGGGAAGGGCGAGGGGCCCTGGGGGAGGGGACCTCCAGGCTGTCCCTGGCTCTGCTCCGGCACAGCCGGCCCTGTGCCCGGTCTCCTTCCATCAAGCTCCTGAGACTGAGCTCTCGGACGGGAGCTGACGCAGTCACGGACACAGGCGGCCTGACCGCTCCCCCGACCCCACCTTCAGAGGGGGGACCCCAGGAAGAGGGACCGGCGTGTGGAACACGTGTCTGGAGGCGCCTGCAGGGTCGGGGCGGGGTGGCCTTGCCGGGTGTGCGGCCGGCCGTGCAGGCACAGGAAGAGCCCAGAGCGCTCACTGACAGGTGCTTGGCACGCGAGCCGAGGCGGACGCAGGCACAGGACATGTGTCACAGATGCTTCCTTTCTGTGTCACAGATCACAGGTCACACGGTGACATCCACTTCCTCTGTGTGTGTGTGCAGCGTCTGTGTGTGTACACGTGTCTTGTGTCCACAGGTTGTGAAAGAGCCTGTTTTTCAAAAAAGATTTATTTATTTCTTCGAAAGGCAGAGTGACAGAGAGGGAGAGACAGCGAGCGAGCGCGTCCACCATCTGCTTCACGCCTCGAATGGCTGCAGTGGTCCGGGCTGGGCCAGGCCAAAGCCAGGAGCCGCATCGGGTCTCCCATGTGTGCAGGGGCCCGAGGACCTGGGCCACCACTGCTCCCCCAGGCATAGCAGGGGCTGGACCCGAGCGGAGTAGCAAGGACTCGGACTGGCACCTCCAGGCGGGTCGCAGCGTCGCAGGTGGGGGCTTAACCTGCTGCACCCCCCGGCCGCTGTGCTGAGCCCCGGTGTGTGACTGTCCGTGTCTGCGTCCGTGTGTCTGCACCCCTGTGTCTGATGTCTGTCTGTGGGTCCCTGTGCCTGTATCTGAGCCCGTGTGTCTGTCTTCACCCCTGGGTCTGCACATGTGTGTCTACGTCCGTGTGTCTGCCTGCACCCTGGGTCCCTGTGCCTGTGTCCATGGGTCTGTGTCCGTGTGTCTGCCTGCACCCTGTGTCCGTGGGTCTGTGTCCGTGGGTCTGTGTCCGTGGGTCTGCCTGCACCCTGGGTCCCTGTGTCCGTGGGTCTGTGTCCGTGTGTCTGCCTGCACCCTGAGTCCCTGTGCCTGTGTCCGTGGGTCTGTGTCCGTGTGTCTGCCTGCACCCTGGGTCCCTGTGCCTATGTCCGTGGGTCTGTGTCCGTGTGTCTGCCTGCACCCTGGGTCCCTGTGCCTGTGTCCGTGGGTCTGCCTGCACCCTGGGTCCCTGTGCCTGTGTCCCTGTGCCTGTGTCCGTGGGTCTGTGTCCGTGGGTCTGCCTGCACCCTGAGTCCCTGTGCCTGTGTCCGTGGGTCTGTGTCCGTGGGTCTGTGTCCGTGGGTCTGTGTCCGTGGGTCTGCCTGCACCCTGGGTCCCTGTGCCTGTGTCCGTGGGTCTGTGTCCGTGTGTCTGCCTGCACCCTGTGTCCGTGGGTCTGTGTCCGTGGGTCTGTGTCCGTGGGTCTGCCTGCACCCTGGGTCCCTGTGCCTGTGTCCCTGTGCCTGTGTCCGTGGGTCTGTGTCCGTGGGTCTGCCTGCACCCTGAGTCCCTGTGCCTGTGTCCCTGTGCCTGTGTCCGTGGGTCTGTGTCCGTGGGTCTGTGTCCGTGGGTCTGCCTGCACCCTGGGTCCCTGTGCCTGTGTCCGTGGGTCTGTGTCCGTGTGTCTGCCTGCACCCTGTGTCCGTGGGTCTGTGTCCGTGGGTCTGTGTCCGTGGGTCTGCCTGCACCCTGGGTCCCTGTGCCTGTGTCCCTGTGCCTGTGTCCGTGGGTCTGTGTCCGTGGGTCTGCCTGCACCCTGGGTCCCTGTGCCTGTGTCCGTGGGTCTGTGTCCATGTGTCTGCCTGCACCCTGTGTCCGTGGGTCTGTGTCCGTGGGTCTGTGTCCGTGGGTCTGCCTGCACCCTGGGTCCCTGTGCCTGTGTCCCTGTGCCTGTGTCCGTGGGTCTGTGTCCGTGGGTCTGCCTGCACCCTGGGTCCCTGTGCCTGTGTCCGTGGGTCTGTGTCCGTGTGTCTGCCTGCACCCTGTGTCCGTGGGTCTGTGTCCGTGGGTCTGTGTCCGTGGGTCTGCCTGCACCCTGGGTCCCTGTGCCTGTGTCCCTGTGCCTGTGTCCGTGGGTCTGTGTCCGTGGGTCTGCCTGCACCCTGGGTCCCTGTGCCTGTGTCCGTGGGTCTGTGTCCATGTGTCTGCCTGCACCCTGTGTCCGTGGGTCTGTGTCCGTGGGTCTGTGTCCGTGGGTCTGCCTGCACCCTGGGTCCCTGTGCCTGTGTCCCTGTGCCTGTGTCCGTGGGTCTGTGTCCGTGGGTCTGCCTGCACCCTGAGTCCCTGTGCCTGTGTCCCTGTGCCTGTGTCCGTGGGTCTGTGTCCGTGGGTCTGTGTCCGTGGGTCTGCCTGCACCCTGGGTCCCTGTGCCTGTGTCCGTGGGTCTGTGTCCGTGGGTCTGTGTCCGTGGGTCTGCCTGCACCCTGGGTCCCTGTGCCTGTGTCCGTGGGTCTGTGTCCGTGTGTCTGCCTGCACCCTGTGTCCGTGGGTCTGTGTCCGTGGGTCTGTGTCCGTGGGTCTGCCTGCACCCTGGGTCCCTGTGTCCGTGGGTCTGTGTCCGTGGGTCTGTGTCCATGTGTCTGCCTGCACCCTGGGTCCCTGTGTCCCTGTGCCTGTGTCTGTGGGTCTGTGTCCGTGTGTCTGCCTGCACCCTGGGTCCCTGTGCCTGTGTCCGTGGGTCTGTGTCCGTGGGTCTGTGTCCGTGGGTCTGCCTGCACCCTGGGTCCCTGTGCCTGTGTCCGTGGGTCTGTGTCCGTGGGTCTGCCTGCACCCTGGGTCCCTGTGCCTGTGTCCGTGGGTCTGTGTCCGTGGGTCTGCCTGCACCCTGGGTCCCTGTGCCTGTGTCCGTGGGTCTGCCTGCACCCCTGTGTTCGTGTTCACTCGGTGCCTCGGCCCCAGGTACCCCTGCCCACCTGCATTCCTGGCAGGAGCCTGCAAGCTGACATTTAGCCTGGCACTGCAGGGCCCCGGGCTGGGTCCCGGCTCCACACAGGAACCTCCCACGCAGTACTGGGCTTCCCCAGGAGAGGGCGCAGGAGGGCACCACGGAGGCAGGGGCTCCTTCTATGGGTGGAGGCAGCCTCCTGGGGGTCCTGATGAGTGGCAGATGTGGGGGGTGCTCTGGCCAGCCTCGGGTCCAGGACTCGGGACCCTCAGCAACCTCAAAACCCTGGCCAGCCTGGACCCCCCAACAAGGGCACTCAGGCCCCTGGCCTCTTGTCTGGCCCGCAGTGGATGGAGCTCCCCCCTCAAGGTGGCCAGCAGGCAGGTCTAGGACCCCTCCAGCATGGACCCCAGGGCGCCACCTCAGCAGCCACCCTGTCACGGGGTTACTTTTACGTGGTCCCTGTTGAAAATCCAGGACTGTTTCCAACAACCCGTGTGTGAGCACACATGTGCCTGTGTGTGTTCAGCGTGCGTCTGTGGAATCCTCCGTGTGCACCCGTGTGTGTCAAGTACATGCCCTGGAGGAGGTGGGGTGAGGCCACACCTAGCGGGGGGAGCGCAAGGCAGGGGCTGTGTAGGAGCTGGGAGCGGGGGCAGCGGGGCTGGGAGGGCCTGGACACTGCTGGGCAGGGCTCCCCGCACCCCAGTCTCACGGGGGCACAGCCCCACGGCTGGATCCAGCTGCACCTGCTGTGTGGTGCTGCTCCTTGGAGGACCCCTCTGAGCCAAGCGGCGGCTCCAGGACCCAGGTTGTGGTGGGGGGGGAGCTGCCCGCTTTCTCTCTGGGCTAAACATGGCCTCAGATGGATTCACCCTCCTGGGGCCTGCATGGGGACTGAGGACCGGGCCTGGGCCAGACCCATCTGGTCCTCATGGGTGGATGGGCAGCTGCGCTCCTGTGTGGCCACTCAGAGTCGGACCCTGCCTGCCGGCACCCCATCCCCCACCTGGGGTTATTTAAGACCTGGTGGGAGCCAGTTGGAGGGGCTGTGCCGGGACCACGGTCGCCATGGCAATGCAGGCAGGCGCGTGGGGCTGCTACGAGTATTATTTTAGCTTCATAAAAATAGACAAAATCGTGGTTACCTCAAGTGATCGCGGAGAGCGACTGGGGGGTGTGGGATGGGCAGGGTCTCCCAGCCCACAGCCTGAGCCCCCTGCTCAGGGCTGCACCCCTCCCCCGAGTGTGTCGAGGGGAGCTCGGATGGGACCATGCCCCCCCCCCCCCGCACGCCTGGCGTTGCTCAGATGCTGCCGGGGCTTGGGCTCCGCTCGGACGCTCGGACGAGCCCTGGAGGCCGTGACGCCCATGGTGGGAGGGCAGGACCTGGGACGGCTGCGGCGTCCAGGGCAAATTGAGTGCAGCCGGAAGCACAGGGGACCCAAGTCCATCGCAGGCTCCCTGTGACCGTCAGGGCCGTGGCCTTTGGGATGGAGGCGAGCACACCCGGCCTGGCACTCACTCCTGCCAGGTGGGAGCAGCTCCGGCCGGACGGAAGGAGGCGGCCCCCTGCCGACTGAAGCTGGCCCCGGCAAACCAGCAGATGGGCAGCCAGGGCCCTGCCCAGCAGGAAGGCCGCGCGGCCCGGCTGTGTCCGGGCCTCTCACTGGAGAGCGTCCAGCTTCCCCCCGCATGGAGCAGCTCCCGGGGCCCCTGTCTCCGAAGGCCGGGGCTCCCACAGGCAGAGGCCAGGCTGCCCCTCCAGGAGCTGCCCACTGCAGCCAGAGCCCGACTCGGCCCCGCTGACCCCTGGTGACCCCGCCCAGCGAGGTCGCTCTGCTTTCAAATAAATAAATAAATCTTCATTTAAAAAATGAAATCACCCATGGCAAACCCCAAAAGTGGAGTCCCAGGCCGTGAAGGAGGGGCCACACGTGCATACATGTGTGCACATGCAGCGTTCACACACGTGTGCATGCTCTCATACATGTGCACATATGCTCATGCATGCATGCACAAGCTCTCACACACATGCACACACTCACAGTGCAACGCTCACTCGTGTGCACACACGTGTGCACTCTCATGCATGTGTACGATGTTCACATGCATGTACACACATGCGCACACTCACACATATGTGTTCATGCTCTCGTGCATGTGTGTAATGTTCTCACACACATGTGCACACACTCTCACACACACCCCGGGGCACTTGGAGAACCGCAGCCTCCCACGGAGACGCCTCTGAGCTGGTGCCCCCCCACCCTCGCCCTGAGCTGCTCCTCCGGGTGCTAGGTGCTAGTTCCAGAGCTGTTCCCGGCCCCTCACTTCACCTTTGACCCCGCCTTCCTCTGGCAGGGTGCAACTCCCCCGGGGCAGCCCTGTGTTGCTCCCTGGCCGGCTCTGTTCCCTGGGGAGACGCCGTCTCTCCGCCCTCTGACCCCGTGTGGCTGCTGACCAAGGCTGCTCGTCCCTTCCTGCAGCCCGGGCCTGGGGGAGGTGGGCTCGCCCCACGTCTCGCCTGGGAGGCCTCGGGGACTGTACAGCGCCACGCTGAAGAGGGAGTGACCGAGCCTCAGCCCGGAGACCCGCCCTCCGGAGTTACACAGGAGCTGACAGCGCCGGGATCCCCACACCCTCTGCTGGTCTGACGGCTGTCGTCCAAGCATGAGCTCTCTCTTCTTTCTTTTTCAAGATTTATTTATTTATTTGAATTTATTTATTTATTTGAAAGGCAGAGTTACACAGAGAGAGGGATAGAGACAGAGACAGAGAGAGGGAGAGAGAGAGAGGCAGAGGAGAGAGAGGCAGAGAAAGAGGTCTTCCATCCACTGGTTCACTCTCTAGAAGGCCACAACAGCCAGCGCTGCGCCGATCTGAAGCCGGGCGCCGGGAGCCTCTTCGGGTCCCCCACGCCCCCCTGGCCCGTCCTCCACTGCTGTCCCGGCCACAGCAGAGCTGGATGGGGAGAGGAGCAGCCACACCTGAGCCCTCGCGTTTCTTCCCCAGCCCGGCTGATGAGGCTCCACCGCAGCCACGTGCTTGGCCAAGCAGCAACATGGCACTGTGTGGCGCTGGGCGCCGGGCCCGGTGCTCCCTGCTTTGTGACCACGACAACCGCTGCAGAGGAAGCCGGGGAGACCCAGGAGGCCTGAGGAGCTGGGGCTCCCGTCAGCAGCCCCGGGGGACAGAGCTGCCACTTGCAGAGCTGCGGGAGTTCCCAGACCCCGGGGAAGGGACCTGGGGCCCCCCACCAGGCAGGACGCCTCTCCCTGCCCCCGCCAGAGTGCCTGGGCCCTGGGGGCGGGAGGCTCGCAGGCTGGAGCGCTGCCGATGAAGGAGTAGGGAGGACCCAGGTGCAGGTGGCTGAGGGAAGCCCAGCCCACGTCCCCCTTGTAGATGCGGAGGCTGCGTGGGACCACCCGAGGTCATACCCAGGGCCCCAAGAACCCTCTCCTGTCCCCCGCCCTGCAGAGTCCAGCCCCCAGGCAGAGGCGGCATGGCACCAGGGACTGCCCGTGGGCAGCCAGAGCTCGCCGGGGGCAGCTCTGGGTGGGCACAGAGAGGACGACGACGGAGATGGTGATGAGAGCAGGTGGCTGGCAGCTCCCGACAGGGCCAGGGCCACCGATCGCGGCTGAGCTCACAGGCTGCTGGCCGGCCGGGCTGGGTGCGGGAGGCAGTGGTGAGGCTGACTGTGGCCCCACGGGGACAGATGGCCCTCCCAATGGCTCTCTGGCTGCCTTCTCCTGGCTGTTGCTTAGTCACAGATGAGCTGGACCTGGTGCCCAAGCCACAGCCCTGCAGCTCCTGGTGCTGGCCACAACGCCCCCTGGTGTTGCCAGACACTGGTGGCTCATGTGGGGCTGGGGGTGGCCCGTGGAAGAGGATAAATCCCCCAGCCCCCACTCTTTGAAATGACACCCCTCCCCCTGGGGCCCCTCATGATTCGCACCCCAGCTTCCCCGTGACCTCAGCCCGCGGCTCTGGGGGTCACTCTCTGTGCCAAGATGAATGGGGTCCCCCAAAACTCCTGCCCAGCAGGGCCTTCCCAGACGTTGCTGCTTAAGGTGAGGTCTCCCCAGGGTGGGCTGGGCTTGACCCTCCAGGTGGCGCCACACCGGGAGGAGACACCGACGGGAATCCAACGCCGGGAACAGGGCAGGGCCTGGGTTGGATCCCACGCCCCCCCCAACCGCCCCGAGCCTCCCAAGGGACCCAGGCACCCACACCCGAGGCTGGATTTGGCCACCAGGGCTGGGAGGGACACGGCCGACCCATGCCCCG